>JAENPR010001035.1:0-231436 GCA_018135685.1 Themeda triandra | reverse complement strand
AAACACCAGCTCAGTTGCCTTCACAAGGTTTACTATTTTCACTGCCTTCAGAAACACTAGAGCCGTTGGACTGCCATGACTTCTGCAGTGCAGTTTCAAATGCCTGCATTTTTCGCCATTAACAGCTTAGGTTATAAATAAATACAGATGGGTACTGGCTGAGGAGAGGGGAGGGGGGGTCAACTCACCAGCGGAAAGTCATAGCAATATGTTGTTCTGTTGTTCCTAGCAGAGCAGCGCTTTAGATCAATCACACTTAAAGGTTGATACGGATTATTCAGTGCAACACCATGCAACGGACCAGGACCAGCTGACGAAGTAGTTGAATGGTACTACTTCTGTGATTCTGTATCTTCCACTTCACGGTAGATCTAAAACCATTAGAAGAATTATGTGCTTCAGAACATAATGACATGGATGGCAGTTCGGAATATAAGAACCACATGTTGATTTATATTTTCATGTGAGAATACTAAAACAGTAGGGGCAACTTACATCAATGGTGCAGGTGTGACTAGTAACATTTGTAGTTACCACTCTCCAGGTACCACTTGCAGGTCCATCACAGTCCAACTTGAGTTTCACCCCACTGGCATACAGACAGATGATGCATCCTTGCACCAACAACATGTATCTTCAAAGCCATTGATTTTAGAAGTGAGCAAGCAGTAGCTTCATCTTGGCCGTATCAACAATGGTACTCCTGAGTAATATGAAGATCTTGTTAAGGAGACAGTATAATAGTAAACGCATAAACATTTCCTAAAAAGGATTATGCAATACTTACCCTGAAAATGGAATGAGATCAAGAAGCTTTTGCTTTCCCCTTTCAGTATGCACAAACATGTGAGAATGACCTGTCCTAATCAAGATGAAGCTCTAATTCTTCTATAGCAGTCATCAATGATCTTAGGATGCTATTCGATGTGAATGACAGAGATTCTTCAGGACCTCCTACTTCAGTGTCGCTGACCTGAGCCGATGTAAACTTGTTGCCTGCATTGGGTTGCCTTACAATAGTTCGGAAAATACCCTATGCAACATTTTGGGGTTTTCAGTATTTCTTAGTGGGATAGATATGCTAGTTGATCATCACGCAGACGGAGTATACTTCATTTCATTGCTAGGCCTTTTCACTTTCAACTTATCCTGTATCATAATAAGCAAAATAAATATAGTAAGAAAATAAGCAAAGCATAATAACAGGATGTAGCAAACAAGCATGCAGTTATTTTAATAAACAGACCAATTCAAGAAGTGCAGAGAGGGGAGGCTCCACATGCCGGAGAATTTGCTCTTCTTCATAACAACTCTTTTCATCCAACCAGAGGAATGTGGCGATGCATGCGAGCTTCATCTCTTTGAACAATGCAACTTATAACCTTCAAACCAGCAGCTCGGAGATCACTTGCAACACTAGTATCCTTCAGTATCTTGGCAAGCTTTTCCATCCTATGTTGAGCTTGATCATCACTGCTTATATTACTTTCACTCAATAATGCAATGTGCATCATGTTGCCCTCGTAGCTGTTGTACTGTGCTGAATCCTTTAATGCAGCCACAATGGCTGTTGATGCAGATTCAAGTGATTTGAGTACGACCATGGCACCCCATCTCTTCCCACTATCAGCATGCCCTTCAGAAAATTCCCAAAAAGCTATAGCACCAGATTCCTTGAATTTCATTTGGATGCTATCCTTCACAAGATGAGGCTGAAAAAAAAATATTGGCAGGTTAGCCAGCACATTGTGCATTAACAAGTTGGGAGATCACAATTTTTCAAACCCAGTTAATTGCAGTCAATCATCGGCTTCTCATTTCTCAATATTGTTTCATGTGAAATGAAAAGATGAGCATTCCATGTCATTAGGGCATCTAACATATCAGATATGCTTAGTGTGACTATGAAAAACATCAAGTCAGTTGACATAATACCTGGTACAATCGTGATATGTACGTCTCAATCACTTTCTGCTGAACAGTTGGATCACTGTAATCAAACAAAGAAAGAAGAGCATCTTCAACTGCAATGGGGCAGAGAGACTAAATCTTCCATGCTATCCTTAATACTCATTTCTCCCCTTATGCATCCCCAGATCTGAAAGGCTTCTTGCAATGCTTGCACGGAGTCTTACTTAGTTTGGTTTGTTCAGTTCACTTGCTTTAAGGGCCAACTGTGTTTATTAAGATAAAGATGCATGGAATTCATTAGGTAAAATATCAAAATAAATTATAAGCAGAATGTCTAGGTTATTTCTAATCACTGCACCTTATAATATCTTTTATGATTGAGGGAAGAAAAGCGAACCAACAGATCCCTGTAAGCAACAGGATTTGGATAAACCAGCTTTTCCATAAGTGCTGTTACAAGCTTAGCTTTGTTTCTCACACCCTGTGAATAAAATGACACTATCAATAACAAAGACTGTTTCACTAAATCATTTGCATAAAAGTCACCAGCCATAAAGAAATTTACCTGATGAGACAACACAATGTCTACAACCTTCTGCAGGTCTTTACTGTGCTGATGACGCAAGGTTTCAATCACGTCAGACTGCCATGACATAATTAGAGAAAAATAAGTCAGATTGTTCCGGAGTAAATTCCAGCTGAAGTCATGCAAAAAGTTTCTCCTAACTAAAAGATGGAAAGGAGTGAACATTTTTGTGTGTGCTTTTTCTAATACTGATCTGTTCAGTCTTGTCATGTATAATAACCTGAATGCCATCACTGAAAAAAGTTCTTTCCACCCTCTAAGATACTCCTCAAAAGGGACTTGGCAACAAAATGTGTGCATGGCTTTCTCCCGCCCTCATATGACTTCAGCAGGTTCATAAGAGGCCTGAACAAGCCTCTCATTTGTAGCCTTTTCCTTCTCTGAACCATATGTAAGATTTTCCTACAGAGAAAACACTAGTTAAGACAATAGCAAACAGTTTAAGAGATACCACAAAAAGAAAACATAACTGACCTCAATGATGTTTCTTAGCAACTTGGATGGGAAGTCCCTGTTTTTCCCATGATAAAAATTCAATTTGTATTCCTTGTATTTATCCTCTAACTGCATGCATCAAAGATAAAACATCAGACACTAAAATAAAAAAAGGATTATGTAAGGACATACCAGAAAAACTACAATCACAGAATCAAAACAAAATTACTGGATGATTCACCTTCTGGTAAAATGCTAGAGTGAAATATTCTGAGTTTTCAATTTAACAATCAATACAGTTTCAAATTTTACAAAACAAACTGCTGCAAACTACAGGGTTCATGAGCATAACACAGTGCAAACTAATAATGTTTTTTTTTTTTGACTTGCAAACTAATAATGTTATAAAATATCATAGTTTCTCTTATGGCTTTTTCTGCCATCAACATAAGCCAAAATGTAAAAAAAATTAAGATAATATATCTACTAAAATGAATCATCTTTCCTTTAATCCAGATTGGCTATATCTTGCCAATTGTCTCATACCTCACTCTTGAGATTTCTTGAAGCCCCTCAAGTGTTAGCACAGACATAAGTTCATCCCACTGTAGGAAAGGAAGTCAGGGTTGTCCAGGCAGCATACCAAATCTTGAAGGACCTGAAAAAGAAGCATGGTTTAACATGAATCAGTTGACAGTGAATAACTAAGTGCTAAGGAGTTAATGAGATAGACACCAAAGTGCAATAACTTCAATCAAAGAAGTACAATTGGAAATTGTCAAACTAGAAGATAAAGTTCTTTGAAAGAAATAACTCGCAAAAAAAAAAAAGAAAGAAAACAATTTATGTAGCACACAAACTTGCAGTTCCACACTAACATGAACATGATCAGAATACACTATTGTATAACATTTGAAACCAAAGTTATCAGAACAGGAAAATAAGCACCCAGTCTAACATATAAGTATATAACCTCATATAAACATACACAAAACATATTTTATTTATAAGTAAAGGAAACACAAGATAAACAAAGAAAATAAACGGAATGTGGTCACAATAAGACGGAATGTTTACTTCATTTATATTGTGCTCATATCCTGCAAGGACCATTCGAGCAGCATTCAAACTTGCAGCATATCTTTTGTGTACTTGATTAGTGGCAGCAACAGGGAGCTCCATTTGTGGAAATGTTCCATCAAATGGTTCGGCCTTTTTCACAGCAGAAGGGTCATCAAGATCCAGCCTTGCTATAAGATCACCAGCCTAAAAACAAATGTAATTTGACAAATGTTACATGAAATATTATGTCATGAAAGCACAATGCATGGAAAGGACAAGAATATAACCTGCAACGCCTGGCCCTCAGACATCATACAATGAACAACACCAGAAGCAGGTGACAAGAGAGGCATGCACATCTTCATAACCTCAACTTCAGCATATGGTACATCCGCATCAACATGAGCACCATCAGCAACCAAGAAACGAAGAAGTTTGCAGGGTGTCTCAGCTAATAACCTTGATGGATCATGGTCATTCTGCGAGAAAACAAGGATTAGTCACAATTTTCTTATGTGATGTCTCCTGCAGAAGCAAACAACAGAATCTAACTTTTAAAGATAAGGTAGTGGAGTGAAATGCAATAATAAATCATAAATGATACAGATAAATCTGGCAGAAGTAGCCCAATCAGACACGAATATAAAGGAGCATTTACCTGCAACAAGCATGTCTTTCCATCAATCTGAAGCCGTGTACCACCAGCTTCTTCTTCTGCATAAATTACATGGCTGTTTCCATCCAACTAGAGCCATTGCAGTTCAAAAATCAGAACCACCATGAAATTGAAACCATTTATCCAACTAATTAATAATGAAGCATAAAAGAAAGAACAAGTTACCTGCATTAAGAGGCCACCATCACATAGAGATTGTACATTTGCTTCAACTGTTGAACCATTCATTCGCAACACATAGCTACCATGTCCAGTCCTTACAGTTTCAATCTACAACACAATGCAGACAAAATTCAGAATGATGTCTAACTTTATTGTTACAACTAAAATAAATTCCCCTTACGGAATTTCAAACTTACTGTGTATTTGCTCCCTTCTATATTCAAATTGACTGTAGAATTGACAAGGGATATATGCTGCATACAAATATTATTCGTCAACCGCTTTTTCACCTTAAAAAATATACAGAGTTAATCCCACAAAACATACCTTTGGTGGAATCTGGCCCTTGGTGAGATAACTAACATATTCAGAAACAGTGTCTGCATTGGTGGTTACAGTTTTCTGTAGCATGTGACAATTATTTAAATTAGACCTTAGATTGGTATGTTTTTCAAAGTAGCTTGACAAAAGATGTTAGCATGATTTCTTTATCTACATATAAAGCACCTCCAACCACCGAAATATACCATGGGGGCCTCTCAGCTTGAACACGCATAGCTATTCTGGTATCCAACCAACCAGTATGAATCTTGTTTTCTCTGAAGTCTGAAGCCTGAAATAATAGATGCACCACAGGTTTAGCCATAATGGAAAATCAAACATAATGATACGAATCAGCATAATGAAAACAGGGATTTAAAAGGTGGTTAACATTTCTACGTTTAAGAGATCAACTGTGTAATCAACATTTGAATGAATTTCTCCACGAATTTGAATCTCTTTTTAATGCAAGAGCCATGTTTGTTATTGCTGCTGATCTAGAGAGTCCATATGCAAAAACATGTCCTGTAACAAAAAGAGCAATATTTCAAAAATGAGGATCAATACAAGTTTCAAAGAAGAATACTCTTGATTTACACATACCAAACTGAGAATCAGCAAATTCATGAATGCCTCCACCAGACTGAAAGCAGATAAAAAGGGGAGTCAGTGCAAATATTTGCACAGCTAAATGAGACGATGAATGGTTAAAATACAAAGAGTCTCATCCAAATTATCTGCACAAATGAAGAATAATGTGACAGTGTAACAAAGTTAACAAGTTACCTTTACTGAGAAGTAGGCCCAAACATTAGGCTTGGCTTTAAAACTTATCTCCTGAAAGACAAATCAAGACCTGGTCATTTAACCAAACTTAATCTGTTTGAATTATATATAATAAATACATCTGTCATCTCAAAATTTTACCTTCACTTTCCCGCCAGTAGGTTTGAAGCCATCATCTGGGTCCTCGCTAGTAATTCTAATCGCTACAATGGCCCTTTGGCCATTGAGAATCAACTTCATCAAAATTAAATGGTGTAGCAAGAGCTGCTGTTTTCCTCCAAATGTCATACCCTCCTCCATAGTCCATTCCATAGAAACGTCTGATTTCTACATAAGTAGACACCTTAGAGAATAAACTAATAAGGAACTAAATAAGTTGGTAAATTGGTAATTACCTGGGATCTGCCAAAGAGGTATGCCCATTCCAACAGCAACTTGAGCTGCAGGCAGATTTACTCGGCTATCCACTCAGTGACTGGATGCTCGACCTGCATGGAGACAATTTAAAATTGTAAAGATTCCCCAACAGGTTAATTAGTCAATGATGTTCAAGTAGCAAACCTGTAGTCGGGATTAAGCTCCAGAAAATAGTATTCTCCAGTTTCCATGCTGTAAAGATACTCAACAGTAGCAGCACCAACATAACCCACAGCCTTAGCAAGCCTCCTTGCTGCCTGCTCAAGTGCTTTAACTGTCTCACGAGGAGCAACAGTAACTGGGCCTTCTTCAATAATCTGGTGTAGAAAAATGTGAATGGAACTACAATTGAGAAATAGATCGCATAACAAAATGCATGGTTCTATAATTTGGTGCTTATGGCTGAGTGGTTGGGGGGGCAGACCTTCTGGTGTCGCCGTTGCACACTGCAATCACGACTGTGAAGTGCTGCTACATTGCCATATTGATCACAAAGCAACTGAACTTCAAGATGCCGACTCTACAGTAGAGAAAAGATTTTAAATCAAACTATTACAGAGCACAATTCCAGGTTTCCATCTTAAAAACAAAGGTGTAAAGAATGAGACATATTTTGGCTGTTTGACACACATATAGTTCAATAATAGTGAGAACATAGAAAACCTATACCATTGTCCAAAAGTAATTTTAAAAATGGGTAAAACATCTTCTCCACATAAGTTTTGAGAAACAAGATATGTTCCTCTCAAGCCATTTCCTTTCCATGATACCAACTGTAAATTGACACAAATGGTCCATGTATAACATGCATTCAATACTAAGAAAAGCTTAGTCCAGTTCCTGCAAATGCATTTTTTCATACAAAAACAGCAATTTCTAAATTCTAAAAAAATAGAATGTTATCTACTCAGCCAATATCTCTTTCAAGAGTTCACATCAATAGGTTAAAAAAGTTCCCATCGATTAACATTTCATAAATATGTTAATCTCCAAATATGATGATCATTAGTGAATTTGTCAACGATGCATCAGATGAAGTTTCCAAAAAATTACAAGGATAACTTTAAAAGAACAAAAAGGATGGAATATAAATTTCAGAAAAAAAAGAAATAAAAAACTAACCTGGGCTGCAAGCCTCATGATAAATATTGGGGAGCCAGGGACTTCACCTTGTACTTGCTTAAACAGCGCTCTAACCTCATCATCATTATGAACCTGCCAGGGAAATTGATTTAATCATATCAGGGGGGCATGGGGTTAGCTCCCTCCACCAAACTCCACAATGTGCACAGTTCTTCACAGATAGTTTAGTCACATAAACAAAACACACCTTTCTTATTCCTTTACCACCACCTCCCCAGGATGCCTTAATCATGGCAGGATAACCAATCACTTGACAACTTGCAACTGCTTCCTCTGTGGTGGTAACACAAGCTTTTCTATACATCTCCTCTGGTATAGCGTCTAAGCAGAGCTCTAATGGAACCTCAACCTAAATGCAGTGTCATTAGAATATGATGAAAGATAGAGCAATGAGACCGGCAGATAGTAATCAAAGAGCGAACGAGACTCACATGTGATCCACTCCAAGCAAAGAGTTGGGACCCAGCTGCTTGAGCAATGAGAGCTGAGCCGACCTTATCTCCCAATGCATTCATTGATGATGCAGGTGGCCCAAGAAAAACGATCCCTTTGCGGTCAATGCATCTGGCAGTTCAGGATTCTCAGAAGCATGACCCCAACCAGGCCAAACAGCAGAAACACCTACCCTTTCTGCTATCTGCAATATTTCAAAGTTAATAACTTAATAATGACAATTAGACTTCCACAACAGAAGAGGAGAAGAAACTAGCAGTGCTAACCTCCACTATGAGTTGAACGTTGGCGTAGTTATTATTGTTTGTTCCACCAGGCACCTCTACGAATTGATCAGCAATTCTAATGTGTTCGGCATTTATCCTCATGTCTTCCGGAGTTGCCATAGCTATGAGCTGAATTGCCTTCTCAGATCCAAAAGTATCATTAGCCCATGTCCGGACACTCCTCATGAACTTTGCTGCTGCCATTCCATTGTTGGCCACTAATATACTGTGAATTGGTGTTTTGCCACCAAGTGCCGCACAAAATTCAACAACCTTGGACACTGAAGCATGTCTTCCATTATGTGTTTGATTAATAATCCCATTCATCTGATAGGAGTCTGTTGGACCCCTAGGATCCTCAGATCCACTGGAAAAATACAAAAGGAAAGGATTACCATTGTGTCCATAACACTAACAATGTGCATTGTTGTCAGAATCAACAAAGTTCAAATGAGCTTTGCGTCTATCATATATGTCCAATTTAGGTCAAACATTTAAATATTTCCCCCCAAAAAAGGCAGACATTTAGAGCAACAGAAGTCAGAAAATATGTATGCAGACATGATTTCATAATAAGTGAACATTGTCCACCAATACAACTAATTCTTCCGCATGAGCTAAGTGAGCAAAGTATTCATTATGATCTAAATAGCAGGTACAGGAGCAGGTCCCTGGCTGTGTTGCAACAGTTACATCACATATCTTGCCGCATTTATTATGAACTATATAGTATACAGCACTAGGACATCAAGATAGCATATCAATATTATGGAAACTAGTACAAATAAGCTGCAGAATATTTTTCCAAAACCAACATATAATACGCAAAATACTATAGTGCTTACTGTGAAATATCCACTTCTGAAGCTGCCTCACTTGGGAGGTCAATAATGCCAGCAAGACCTACATGCAGAACATTTGAAACTGAGCAGTGAGCACATCTACATTGACAGCTAGGATGAGGCATCAAACATTACAATGTTAATACAAATAAATAATACCAGCCAAGAAAGAACTCTATATATATTTTGAAGCAAAATTTCAGCTTGTATCAAACACAGTACCTTGACGAACAGACTTTTTGGCATCTGATACCCCATCTCCACCATCACGGAGTGAACGAGTACGGCTTTTCCTTCGGTTTGAGGGCCTCGACAATGCAGATGAGGGGAGTGCAGTCCCAGCAGGACTTCTCTGGCGATTAGGGAGTAGTGGCAGGGCCTTTGAGGCAGCTGCAGCTAATCCAAGCTGTGACATTGTAGTTCAGGCCTAGACAGCACAATTAAAGATCCTTCTCAAAAGCACAGTGCCATAAAAAGAGAGGAAAACTCCTGGAAAATCTGAAAGAGGAAAAAAATATATCATCAGAGCTCTAGCAGAATACTCTTAGGAAGTTTCGAATATCAAAGAAATGAAAAGCAACATTATGGTTTATAGGCCAGTCACTAGAAAAATATTTGTGATGTTTCCAATTTTCCTCTCATTTTGAAGGAACCTACCATGTTGAGATCTTATCAATTTTATTGGCCACCTTTCATGAAGATTACAGAAAACTATTTACTAGTTAACTATGTCCAAACATACAAAGGTCTCTGCCACTAAAACTTGCCAGCACCCCTTTTCTACAAATCTACTGTGTTTCTGCTGCTTAGTTTTGTTTACTTTTTTATCATACGAAGCCCAAATGCAGTGCAAAATCTTTTCAATGGAGATGGTTGTATAGGAGGGGAGCAGGGACAAGGGCAGGACCTCAACCTGAGCAGGGGAACATAATGAGTATACAACAAGCTCCCTAAATGGCAACAGGTTGTTTTTCCCTATTCTATGAATCACCAAATTGATCTTTTCCCTTTTATCAGGGAGGATGATAAGGTTTCACGAGGCTTGCGCAAGTAAGATCAGGATAAAATTTCAATGGTTCGGGACAGTAATAAGAAAACTGTTAGTTTGAAATATTCGCTCTGAAGAAACTAAATCAAATTTTGTGCACAACATACCAGAATGCAAACCATTATTTTTCAGATTTGATATGCACCACAAAAAGATGCTATAAACTATATGATACACAAAAGCAGGTCATCAGCTACATGCAGGTATTAGATAACCAGGGGAGGCGAAAAGATGCAGAACCACCAACCATCAACAGGTCCAATGCCACAGTAACCCACTTGGTAGAATGACACATAAGCGAAAACTAATTTATAGGGAACAAAGCTAAGAGCATTCCTTCTGTACTCACAAAAGGAACAGTGGGCTTAAACCTTAACCCACTGATACTACACCTTACTAAACCTTATAAACCTCAGTGACAGCAAAGACGCAGACCCACCACCTACCATGTACCAACAGGATGGGACCTAGCAATCTAGCATGGGCATGGCTATCCCCGGATAGACTACAGCCAGCAACGCTAGACACTAGCAGAGGCTGCCCATCCATCCTGCAACGCAACAACAGGCAACCTGCATTTCGCACGCGGAGCTGCCGCAAATTGAAGAATTCGTGTAACCCAAAACCATTCGCCCACCCAGTAAGGCAGTAACCCCGCCATTGGCATTTCCGTATATGGCTCACGGAACTCCGCTCTTCAAAACCCCGGGTGGCGCTGGAGCTGACGAACCCATCCCCAGCTTAAACCCTGTATGTGTACACCCAGCCATAGCAGCGAACCCGGTGCCGCAGCAGCAACCAGGGGAGCAGCAATGGCGGCGCGCGGTCTCACCGGATCGGAGTGCCGCGCGCGGATCTGACGAGGTCCACTGGGCGTGCGGGCCGCGACAGAGGGACGGAGCGAGCGGCGCTGGCGCCGAGCCGGCGGAATAAATAGCGCGGGGCGGAGGTGGTACCTCGGGGAGGAAGGCGGGCGGCGAGGGCGGAGAAGGCGACGCGCGCGGGTTGGTTGGATCCTTGCGGCGGCGGAGATGGCGGAGGCGGCGCCGGGCGGAGGCGGATATCCCGAGGGGGCGAGGAGGCGACTGGCGAGCCAGGAGGAGGAACTGGGCGGAGAGATGGGGGTGTGCGGCCTATAATAATAATTTGGCGCGGCCCCGGCCCGCAATCGGCATCGGGGACTCCGCCGCGGTGGAGCGCAGACGCAGCGGCGGGCACGTGACAGAGAGGGAGGGGAGCCTGGGGGATAACGGTGGGGACAAGTGGAGGGCCCGGATGCCGCCGGGTGGATAGGGTGGGGGAGATCGGACGCGCGTGGTGATCACGGGGCCTGCAAGCCCGCCCTGGGTGGGGAGGGGATTTCCTCCCGCGTCCCTTTCTTCCGTTTCCTACTTTCCCCGGGTTGGGATGGGCCCCCCAGGGTTTCTGGTTCCCGGTGCTGCTCTGCGCTCTTGGCGTGTGCGTGTGTTTGGACGGTTTGACACTTTTGACGGCTGGCTCCTCCGGGGTAACACACCACACCACGAATGAAGCTGCCAACCCATTCATTAAGCAACTGTGTGGTTGAGCTGACCGCACTTGCCCCTGATTGCGACCCCGTTTCTGGCCTCTCCCTTTCTGGAATTATTGTGCTGTCGTTCTGACCTCGACCTGCTTCTATGCGATGCGAGGCAACCAATCTATGCAGGTGGAGAGTAATTTATAGGATTGGTGGAGAGTGTGATCTAATTAATTTGGTCGGTTTTGGAACAGGCCATATATTGTTAAAAAAAGAGAGCTTTTTAGTTGTTGTCTTACCACTTCACAAATGACAATAATACAAAGATATGCTGGTGGAGATTAATTGATTAATAATAGATATATGGTTGGGAGTGATCTAATTTGGTCGGTTTCGGAACAGCCCATATATTGTTAAAGAAAATGAGCTTTTTAGTTGTTGTCTGACCACTTCACAAATGACAATAATACAAAGTTATGGAATCACAAAAAGTAATAATAGTATAAAGTTATGTAGAAACAGCAGCGTCGATGTTCGACGATGACGAGATGTAATTTGGATTCGAGTGGCATCGTTTGGATCCTTGAGTGCACTTTCTTGTTCTTATTTATTACTATGTGTACGGAGTAACTTAATATTAACTTAACTCGGTTGGAATAGATACATAGATTTCGGGACTGTGATCTAACTTGGACGCTTTTGTAGGTGACGATTGTTGTTAGTATATATGGTGGGGAGTGTGATTTAACTTGGTTGCTTTTGGAAAAGACCATATGGTAAAAAAAAAAAACAATTTTGGGAGCTTTTTACATGTTCCCTTGACGCTTCACAGTTGGCAATAATGCAAAAAAATTATGGAATCCAAAAATAATAATAATGATACAAAGTTCTGCGGGAACGACGAGGGTGCTTTGGATTCAAGTGACATTGTATGGATCCTTCAATGCACTTGCTTATTTACTATGTGTATGGAGCAACTTCGTATATATTAACTTAACTCGTTAGAATAGATACGCAAATTTAACTAGCAACAACAACTCCTACTAAAAATAGCCATTCATGTGACAAACCAAAATCAGCACCAAAACAACCCCTTGCACAAATATTGGCCCCTAGCTAGCTAGCCCCTAGTAGAGGACGGTTTTGATGTCGACACCTTCATATATATGGTGGTACGTTGGTCATTGGATGAGTGGCAAAGTCAATTACTATGCGCTACTGAAGAATCTATGAGCCTACATTGGTATAAATGGCAAGCTATGGTGTGGCATGTTGTCAAGTTGATGTGACTATAATTTCAATTTAACATCCATTGCGACTCCTAAGTCCCAAACATGTTCTTTTTTTACTAAGGTCTTCAACGCTTAGGAGTGTTACCTTCTATGTCAAGTTGTGTTATTGTCTATGTTCCTCTCTTAGTGTGCTAAGTTTCGTTGGGTCGCAAATTATTTGCTATGTAATTAACACTTTTTGACTTAGTATGTAATTAACTCTTTGTGAACCTTGTTGGCGATCCTTCTGAGGCCTCTCTTGCAAATATTGTGTTGATTATGATAAGCTTATAGACCTATCAGGATTATGTGTTGTAACTCTCCTTGGTCAAAAAAAAACTCTCCTTTCCTATTAATGAATAAACATGCTTAGTTAGTGTTACCAGAAGAAAACATACATGTTCTTTTTTTTTTTTACTATTTGAGGTAAGACAAGTGAAATGATACAACCCAGATTACAATCAAGACATGTTCAAGTCTAATTATTTGTACTCGCCTAATATATAGTCACTGTTTGAATGAGTACAAAGAGATGTATTAGTAGTAACCGTTAGGTACCATAATTCAGACCTAGCAAACTATATGTCACCCTTTTGTATTCTTCGTCGAACTACCAAAAAATGATTAAAAAATATTTTAGGGGTCTTGCTTAGACTTCTACCTCAAGTATGTGTTTACTGTTTCTAAGTCTCCTAAGAAGAACACCCATCTATCATTTTTTTTCATTGTCAAAATTCCCCCTCTGCTTGTGCTTGTGATTCTTTGTTTTCTTTATTTGTTTTTGATGACTTACAAAATGGATCAATGATAAACTAAATGGCTGCCTCAGGGTGGATATTAATGCAGCTGCACACGGTAAACTGGTAAAATGCTGCCATATGACAATGCTCTGTGGACCAAAATGACTGTACAAAATGGATCAATTAATGATAAACCAAATTACTCTTGGTACGCCTCCGGCCAGCAACCTGGCACCACGTTCAGCTTCGCCAGCTGCATGCCGTACAAATATGCCTGTACGGAGTATGGTCGTAATCGTAGCACTGCACCTTCTGGTTTGTACGGAGTACAGGAGAAATTGTTGGCACCACCTTCGTTTGGTTCCACACTGCTCTTTGTCGTCCTAAAATAAATACAGATCTTTTTTTTACAACAAATACAGATCTTTTGACTAAGTTCCATCAAATCTACTACAATTATCCCATTTTAACTGTTGCTATGAGATTTGTGCTGATCAAACTTTCTTAAATTTAATTAAAAAATTAGAAAAGTACTATTAACAGCACTTATATTCTATCTTTTTTATAAAAAAATACATGTAACAATATTTATATTAATTATGTATCATAAATATTAATATTTTTATATCTAGTTAAATTTGAGTAGATTTTTCAGAAAGTACAAAGATAGTTAAATGGGGATGGAGGGAATATACATAAAAGTACTAATATTCGCTTCAAGTCTTTATATACAACATAAAAATACTAATATTCACTTCAAGTCTTTAAGCTGTGTGGTTGAGCTGACCGCACTTGGCCCTGATTGTGACCCTGTTTTTTGGCCTCTCCCTTTCTGGAATTATTGTGCTGTCATTCTGACCTAGACATGTTATGCAATGCAACCAATCTATGCAGGTGATGATTATTTATTATTAATATATATGGTGGGGAGTGTGATCTAACTTGGTCGCTTTTGGAAAAGGCCATATGGTAAAAAACAATTTCAAGAGCATTTTAGTTATTGCAAATAATAATATACAGAGTTATGGAATCAAAAGAATAATAATATATGAAGTTATGCAGCAACAGCACCCCCGCAGCGACGAGGGTCTTTTGGCTTCGAGTGACATTATATGGATCCTTCAATGCACTTGTTTATTTATTATATGTAAAAAGAGCAACTTACTATTGTCTCTGTTAGAATAGATACACTAATTTAACGAGCAGCAATACTAAATTAGTGGTTCATGTGACAAACCAAACTCCACAAGGAAAAGAAAAAACGGTGCATCAGCATCAAACGGCCCCTTGCACAAATATTGGCGCCTAGGACCTAGTAGAGGATGGTTTTGATGTAGACACCTTGGTATGGGTGGTGCCTTACTTGATCATTGGATGAGTGACATAGTCAATTACGTGCTACTGAATAATCTATGAACATACATTGGTATAAATGGTAAGGATGGTGTGGCATGTTGTCGTCTTGGTTGATCACTAGAATTTCAATTCAACGGTTGCTAACATTTTGCACCTATTTGAACAACACATGTTCTTTTTTTTACTAAGGTCTTCATTGCTTAGGAGTGTTACCTTCTGTCTAAAGTCATGTTTCGTCGAGTCACAAATTATTTCATATTTAATTAACTCTCTGGACTTCTAGTAAGTAGGATCGTGTCATGTAGATTTCCTTTCCTTTTAATGAAAAGTGTGCTTAGGTGTTGTTGCGAAAAAGGAAAACCAAACATGTCCCTTTTTTACTATCTGAGGCAAGACCGGTGAAGTGATACAACCTAGATTACGAATCAAGACATAATCAAGTCTTTTTTTTTTTGTACTCACCTAATATCAAGACACCTCCGATCTGCTAGGTTGCCTAGATTTTGCTCACTCAATAAATGTTCGTACTAATTAAAATATGTCATATTTTCTATGAACACTTTGTCTCAGTATGAGATTAGACCTTGTGAGCTCAGATTTTGATGAATACAAAGAGATGTATTAGTAGTAACCTTTTAGGTACACTATAACTCAGTCCTAGCAAACTATAGGACGCTTTTGTATTCCTGGTTTTGACCTACCAAAATTTGATTAAAAAGATATTTTAGGAGGTCTTGTTGAGTCTTCTACATGTAAGTATGTATTTATTGCTTTTTTGCGATAGAAGAATGTATTTATTGTTTCTAAGACAATGTATCAACTATTGGTATTTTTTTTGACAACAAACAATTTTATTTCAACAACAACGTGCTGTGATAAGTGTAACATTGTAGATGCTTACACATTCCAGAGCCTGCATAACATTGCAAAGGCTGTCATGATGCCCAGGCCAGTCCCTAGGGGGTGGGCGGACCGTGCGACGCCCATGGGCCCATAGCGCTGAGGGGCCCATGACTATATCCATGTACAATACACGTATTCACCATTCAGACTTGGCCCAATGGATACGCTACGCTAGTCGCGCTGGCGTAGGCCAGAAGTCGTGACCCTTCCCATTCGGCTATTTGCAAGTCGGGAGTCGGGGCTTCGCTTCGCGGCTGCCGGCCGGTGACGCAGTGCTGCTGTCCGTGTTTCCGTGAATCCTTGATCAACCGTGTAATATGTCTAGCCTCCTGGCTAGAGGACAACGGTAAGTAACTGCAGTTCAGAGTTACTAGATTATCAGTTATAGGGAATTAACAAATTATTTAGGGATAGCCGGATAGGGCTTGGGGCTTGTGCGCTTGGCGTGGGCATGGCGGCCTGCACTTGCAGAGTTGCAGACTGTTTGATCTAATTCTCTAAATTTCTATTTCAAAATATATTTTATGAACATGATAGATTGTGCCAAAGAAATATTTGTTTGATCTAATTCTCTAAATTTCTAATTCTATATTTTTCTTTTTAACACGGTAGATATTTACCAAACAACTTTATAGCTATTTAGATGCACAAGCTGATGTCAATAAAGGTGCTACAGGAAAGGAGATATTTGATATGCTATAGTTATTTGAGATAAACATAATTTTAGCTTCTTTTTGTATGCTATTTTTTATTTGTGAACTAGTATATGCATTATCTCTTATTACTAGTACCATCTATTTCAATTATCATATTAAAACATTATTAAATCATCAGGCCCTTAATGTATTGCTTGCCCAAGGGCCTTAGAAATTGTTGGGACGGCCCTGATGATGCTCATAAGAGCAAGAAGACTGAAACTCAGCTACAGAATCTGAAAGAGCTCGCCTAGCTAAGGCATCAGCCATAGTGTTTAGAGTTCTTGAAATCTTGAAGAGCTTGTTATCCTTGCATCTTGAGTGGTTGGGGAAGATCTGTGTGAAGTGCTTAATTCTCCAATCCAGAGGATTCGACTGATCTTGTGTGTTGAGGAACTGAACGGGCTATTCACAATCGGAAAGGAAGTTGATGTCGTGGAGATTCATGCATTTAGTAATAGTACTCGCTAAGGCTAGGGCCGCAGCCTCAGCCATGAGCACCGAGCTGGATGCAAATAGTTTTGCCTTGATGTATATCGTTTGTGTTGGCTGAACCTGCATGTTGACGAGTATAATTCCAATTCCTGCATCTCTCACAGATGTAGAGAGATGATCAGGAGTCGTAGAGGCGTCAACATAGCACCTACTTCCTTGTAGCAGGGCTGGATCAGCAATGGTGTATCTGTTCATCCTCCCTTGTATAGTCCGAGAAAGCAGAACCGCACGGGTGTGTAGCCGCACGGGCAATCTGGTCCCTTCATTCGCAGCCCGCATACGGACTGATTAAAGTGCATGCTGGCCATGCGCGCTTCATTGTAGGGAACAGTGTTCCGGGGTATTCTTGGCATTGAAATGTTGCTTCCCTCCTGAATAACTGTAGCAAGGGGTATTTTTGTCAGCGAAATGTTCTCTCTCTCAAATAATTGCCGGCAGTCGTTCTGAGCTACATTTCAACACTTTCCCCTCCCCTTCGAGTACCATTTGCATACTCCACTTCGCTCCCGTCGCCAACAATTCCCCTGTGCTGGTTTCTAGCTCGCGAGGATGGATCATCTGTTAGCAACAGTACATTTCTTTTCATCCATTTGCCGTATCCAGAATGCGAAGCGAAAGTCCCTATGCAAATGTGTATAGTTAAAATTCCTCGTTGAGTTGATGCAGGCAGTGCTGTAGAATCAGCCTTTTATCGGCGTTGCTCCAGATCTTGTTTTAATTTCCTGCCTGATTTGTCAATTTATTTTCAGCGTGATTGTATCATCTCGAAATGTCATGCATCGATCTTACATGTTATCTTGTTCATAGCCATTACTATGTTACTTGATGCGTACGAAGGAGTGATGCATCTTCCTTTTATTCTTTATGAAGAAATAGATCTAGTCAGAAAGTTTTCCCTTCGCGTAGGCTCAAATCTCCTTCACTGCTAGGAAAATCGAAGTGCATATATCAGAGACGTTTGATTCCTATTCTAGCTTAATGTCAACCGCTTAGAATTTGTGGTCGATGAGGATTCCATTTGGCAAAGTCTAGCAGTTTCTCTGGACTATTACTTTAGAGTTTTTCATTAATTCTATCTAAAAAGTACTTATATTACATTGAATAGGGGAAGAAAAATCTCTTGATCTGTTGCCTGTTTTTGTGCCTCTTTAGTACACATCTTTTGCTAGATTTAGGCCCTGGAACATTTCTTGGTTCATGCTCTTTCATTGGACTTGGTTTCTCTAGTTGACTTTACCAGATAGAAGTATCTGTATGCCCAGTACACTGTCAATATATTTTTAGGGGAAAAAGTCCAATCGTCCTTTTGAGTGGATAATAGCTTTTTAGGTGAAAAACTGTCAATAAAAGTTTAATTCAGTTCCCCTGTGGACCCTTCATGGCCACTCCACATAGAATTTTTATAATATCTTGTCCGCCCTATTCGCAATTTCGTTTTGTCATTTTAGGAGTTAAACTTTGTGCTGTTTGATTTGTATTGTATCCAGGGAGGACCGGTTTCATTTGCTGGACTGTCCATTCATGCTTCGGTGTCCAGTAACCTCGTTCATCATTGTGCTGGAACAGGGAGTCCAGAGTACTCACAGGTTGTTCATTCACTGGATGCAATGTCCATCTCCGAGGCATCGTGCCTCCGCGTTAGTGGTTCTTCAACCAACACTGTCACTGGTGATCATCCTCTTGACAAGGTGTGGTTTCTTATTAAGGGTTTATGGTTTTCATGTGTGTCGTGCTTCCATTGTGATGGTCCCATCTGTATGCTGATTGTTCATGAAAAATATTGCAGGACACTAAGGTTGTTACAGAACTGTCTCTCTACGCTCAAATCAATGATGCAGTTCCTGTCTCAGGTTGTGGCGGAAACCGACGCTATGACCAAAGTAACAAGGTGAGTAAGGGTCCCTGCATTTTGTTTTTTTGCCTGATGTGCTTGATCTTTGTAGCTACTTTTGAGCATTGTTAGTTTTGACCTCTTGTTATTAGGTAGAAACAGTTTCATTGTAATAATGTTTTTTGTTTTGTGTTGACAGGCATCGGTTCAGGTCTTCCACATTCCACCGAGGATGATTTTCTTTGGTGCACTCAGGTCTATTGGCATTGTCAACCCTGCTATTATTGATGTTGGCTTCAAAGGTGCCCACCAAGTTCATATCCAGTTTGTCTGCAACTTGCCGTTGTGCTTAGAATCAGGGTCAAAGTTTGTAGACATAACTGGTGATGTCTGTGTTAGCTACGAGCTTGCTGAAACAAGTGCCATCAAGAAAGCATTTGATCACCTGTACAAGTGGCACAATGTTGTTGTAGTGGACATTAGCTATCGCAAGAAACAAGACCACATACACAATGGTAGGATCATGTACTGCAATGTGATGGATGGGCTTAGAGCTGTTGGCCACATGATCCAGCACTGGCTTGAATGTTTTGACAAGCTGTACCAGGTGGAGAAGTATGCTCTGCTGCCGAGGCTGGATGGCAGCCATGTTGATTCAAGGATCGCCACAGATGTCCTTGCTTTCCTTGCTAGTATCACGAATAATGCAATTCCCAAGATCCGTTCCTTTGACACAAGGCTGAAGCGTCTTGCTGCAAGCAAAGACGAATGGACTGAACGCTCAAACTCCCTACCATGGACCCATCGTAAGGTTAGTATTCTTCAACCGCATTGTTTTTTACTTTTATTGTTCTTGTTTATTAGTGATTGTCAACATGTGAATTGAATATGAACATTGTCTAACGAATGTGTGCCTATCGTTGCTAGCAGGGTTCTATCATTAAGGCGTATCACTATGAAGAGGATGTGCTGGCTTTGATCCTCAGGTGGCTGCGTTTGCCAGAATGCCAGTTTTGTGCTGCTCCAGTTGATGGTGGGCGCTTCCTTGGTGCTGTGATGCTATCATACCCTGACACTCAGAATGTTGTTCCAGTTGGCGACACTTGTGTTGAAGCTGACCGTGAGGAGAGCACCGTAGAGGAAGCTAAGAACCGTGCTGCTAGGATGGCAATTTACCGTCTTGAGGGAGAGTTCAATGTTGACATTGTTGGTCTCAACCATAGTGAGGCGGTTCTAGCTGGGCATGAGAGCGCCATGATCTGTGGTCTGAATATTGAGGTAAAGCTTCTTGGTGCAAGTATTTGCAAGGAGTGGGAAGAGATGGTGTGGAGGTATAAACTCCATATACCCTCACGGCCTAGTTTGGGCCAACACGCTCCAAGACCGATCGGCTCAGGCTGGTCGGACAGCCTAAAACGGGCAATTATATCGAAGACCGACAAGGAGGACAAGACCTAGCTGAGATAGGAAAGTTTAGACTTGTAAAGTATGTAAACTTAGTACCAGATAGGCTAGTTCCGACTTGTAACCTTGCTCCCCGTAATATATAAGGAGAGCAAGGACCCTCATGCCAGGGGACGGAATCTGGCATAACGCACAGACTCATACATCCACATCATAATCGAAACGAGAGCGGACGTAGGGTGTTACGCTTCATAGCGGCCCGAACACAGGGTAAACCTTGTGTGATTGCTCCTGTTTACATCTTGCTCGCAACCTCGGTGCGCCTTCCGCCAATCCATTACCGGTCGGGGCATACCCCTGGTCGGACTATCGCCGATATTTCGTCGACGTGGCGCGCCGAGGGGGTGCGCACCGAGATTTCACGTCGATCAAGATGGTTTCCTTCCTGGCTTCCATGACTTTCGAAGCCGGCCTCACCTTCAACTTCGGAACGTTCACCTGGACTTCCAACTCAGCAACCGCTACTACGATTCTTACGCCTCCGGCTATCACGCCGACAATAGCACCAACAATGGGTGGCGCGCCAACTCATCCCGGTGACCACATTGCAGTCCCAATTCTATCCACCGCTGATAGTTGACGGCACGGCGCCAACACCTCCGGTCGGTCCCAACCAAAGGAGGCATGTTAGCAACACAGATCTACTCCGTTTGATCCATCAACAAAACATGAGGTTGATCGAAACCCATGCCAACTTCGAGTCGCTCCGACGACGCGTCGGCGCGATCTACAGTGTCGCGACAACAAATCTCTAATCCGTTGACACGAAGGTACAACAACCGTCGTAGAGTCACTTTTGGACGCCCGAGCAGCCATGTTTGCGCGGGGAGAATCTACAACGACGCGTTCCAACAAATCCTCGTGGCAACCATATACGGCCGATAGCGGCGAAACTCACGGCAATTCCGACCACGGCCAATCATCGTACGCGGTGGTCGGAGAGGCCGCCCGAGCAACATACGGCGAGAGAATCCCGGCCGACATCCAAGATCCGAGAGAGAGGACTTCACAACAAGCCTCACGGGACAACGCGATCCCGGATCAAACAACACAAACTACTCAAAACAATGTACCAAGTCGGAGTTACGTGTCAACAGTACATCGCAGAAACGCCCGTCGCAACGAACGACGGCGACGTCAGCGAGAAATCCGACGAACTGGTCGGAACCCGCCGGCTGCACCTACTACGGCAACGCATCAAGAACGATTCCCACAAAACAACACATCTAATGCCCGGTTGTTCGCGAACGCACCGAGCTAGCCGCTTGCCCTTCGTCGTGATGAACAAAGGGAAAGGCGACGGCAAGAGGTATTGGCTGCCATGGCAAACGCAATAGAGCAAAGAGCCGAACGACCACGAGCACGTTCAACTCAATCCCCTTCGATGACAATGGCGTCGGCACGCGGGGCCCGGGCACTTGGCCGACCGACACCAAGACGTAGAAAGAAAACGGAGGGAAGCACATCGAAACACATGGCAGCAATCGAGAGAATCGCCGCCGTACCGGCAAGAGCCCATTAAGGAAGATACAAGGGACTCGCTTGACATTGACGAGCTTCATGGTTGCACCCGGCGGCCAACTCGGATGACTACGCACAAACGTGCTCGGAGTCCTCCTCCTAGGCGAATGGTTCCGTCTGTTCAAACAAACCGTAATAGATTCATCACTCCCTTCTTGGACAATTTGCGGACGGAGAACCAAACCGGAGGCTTCCTAGTCCAACTTCTCCCGAGGACGGGATACCGCCGCACACCGAGCACATATTCCCTAATCCAATGAACCCGTAATCTTCGGCGCATCGAACGATCCGATCACCGTGGCGCAAAACATCCGAAGGCATGTTCATAAACGGCGAGTGGTATGAAGTAGTACAACAAGGAAGCCGGTTTGAGAAGAACTCAAGCTCCTTAGATTCTTTTACGGATGTACCTTTTCCAATAAAGGACAATCTCAATACTACTCGGAACGGATAACTATATCCGACCACGCCAGACGCCGTGACGATCAAGTCCTGGACGATGACGACCTCTTGCTCCGCACCGAAGAAGATCCGGTCATGATTCACAACTTGGAAAAAAGGAGAAGCGAGCGAGAAAACTAAAAAGATTGAGAGATACGTCCTCCTCTTTTTATCGAACAAGTTTTTTCTTTTTTAGGCGATTTCCCTTTCAAGGTTTGAGTTAGCGTCGATCGTACACATCGTTGTAAGTCATTTCAAATGACAAAAGCAATCTAATGTGTACTATTTTATAAATAAGAATTCAAGTTTTCGTGTCAAAACACTTGAGCACATGAATTTTCTTGTCATTCAAAGGAAAAATTCCTCGATCGACGCGTTACGACATTCTCTAAACAGAGGATTCCAAATCCTCAAATAAAATCCTACGGCATAAACGTGACAAAGTCATAAAATGGACCAAAATAAAGAGATAAACAAAAGGAATCTCGAAGGATTCCGAACGAGACACATCTCAAAAGATCCACTTCTTTCATTAAAATTATAAAAGTTTTTTACAAACGGGGGACTGATTGCATCTAAGCAATCTAGTCATCCCGAGACGCCTTGCCGACCACAAGGTCGACAGGAGTCGCGGCGACGACAGCCTCCGCCGCCCCGGTGAACTCGACGGCGCCGCCCTCCATGGCATCATGCGCCGCCACCGACAGCTCCATGCCACGGACATCAACGCCCGAGATGGCGTCGACGGTGGCATAAGCAGCGGAGGCACCATGGCGAACGCCATGAACCGCCACCGCGGCCACTTGGCCAGGGATCGCCGCCAGCCGCGCGATGACATCGCCGCCTTGGGCGTTCACCGCGTCCGCCGCGGCATGGGCGGCCTCCTGCAGCTGCTCCGGCCCAAATGCTCCGTCGGCTCCGCAAAAACAGTACATTATAGAACAACGAGAACAATTCGGGCGCATGAACAAAAAAGAGAAATCGGTACTTTACCGCCGACCCCGATGTCGGCGTACTCGCGCCGCCGGCGGCGTCCACCGGACCTTGCGGGCCAGCCTCTCGTCCGCCGCCTCATTGACGGCGGCGTTGGCCTCAGCGTCGAAATCGGCGGCCCGCTGCTTCTCCGCCTCCAGCTCCTCCTGAGCGGAGGAGAGTGCGTTCAGGAACAGGTCGGCGTTCGCCTCCGCCTGTCCCAGCTGCTTGGTGGCCTCCGAGTAGAGGTCCCTGATGCGCTCCAGCTCCGCCCGACAGCGGTCGAGCGTCGACACCAAGGAGTTCGTTGAGAAACTGCTCAGCGAACGCACGGTGGAGGCACCGGCGGCCGCCATCGCCGCTCCGCCACAACGGCTGCTTGCTCCGCCGCGGCAACAATGGCCCCGGCCTTCACGACCGGAGCCACCTGCTCGGGGGCCACACCCCGGCGCCGCTGCGGCTCCTCCGCCGCCCTCCGCCGCCTCGGCGGCGCTGCCGCGGCGAGGTGCCCGCCGCACCTCCAATGGTGAGGAGGGTGTACCTACATTGTGAACGACGAGTTGCGGTTACATCAAAAGAAGAGAACCTCAAGATTAATCAAGAAAAATTCCAATCCAAGCTCACCTCCTCCGCGGCCTCACCTCCCGAGGGGAGTTCACCGACTCCTCCTCACCCGCCGGGCGCTTACCATGACGGCGATCCATCTTGATGGCGGCGGCGCGAAGTAGGGGATCTAAAACCCTAGGCTTTGAGAGCGGAAGCAGAAGGAGAAGAGCAATAACAGAGAATGCGCTGCGTGTACAGAACTCCCAGCGCAGGCCACAATTTATAGAAGAGCCCGGAGGACTCGAGAAGGCAACCGACGAGATCGTGGGTAATCAAACCCCGCGGCCCTCTCGTTCACGAGAACACGAAGCGACGAAAAACCGCTCCACTCGGGCGACGTGCATTTATACGTTCCCCTTGCATCGGAACCCCCGTGCGCTACGACGCACGATGTGAGGAAGGTGGAACGATTGAGACACCGACATAATGGCCCCACCACATCAGAAGAATTGACTTAACCAAAGACAAAAAACCGTACGCCGGTTTGACGTGACAACCCGGTCGGTCGATATACGGTTACATCGATAATCGAATATTTTCGCCCCGCACGCGATCATGACGTGCCATGACGGACAAAAGATAAGTACCCAACATCTCTAAGAAATTTCTTTACTTATTCGGTTCACCCATTTCAAAAGACCACGTTTTTGAAAAAACCAGTTCGCACAAATTTCTTACCTCAAACACGAAGCAAACCGGGAATGCACCGTCTGCGGTCCCACTCGCTACGTGTTCACAAACTCCAACGCTATACAACACAAGAGTGATCCACGGTCGCTCCCAAAGGAAAAAGGGCTCCAAACATTCCGGCACCGTGCTTGTTTGTTTAGGATCATCTAATCCCCAAGGACCGGTCGGCTCTTGAATGAGAAAGAGAAGAGTGTTGCTGGCAATTTTTTCCTCCAAATTTGTAATAAGCATGACCTACTCTTACGCATAACAAAATCTTACACACCATATGATCATTTTTCCGGGAGCAAAGGCATTGTCAAAAACTTATCATGGCAAGACGATGGTTCACAACAAGATACGAGATAAGTGCTTTTTCAACCTAACATACACGCCTTCTTTAATCTTTTTTCACAAAGATTTCTTTAAACGAACTACTTCAAAGTACGTTCGAACTCTTTACAAAGTTAAAAACATTTTCTTTGCACCAAATGGCCAAGTACGTCACCTCTCCAACGAAAAACAATCGGCATGCCTTTGTCTACGATCAATCCCGCTACGTGTTCACAGCTCCAACGCTATACAACACGGGGATGACAAGCGGTCGCTTCCAACGGAAATAGGGCCCTAAGTGATTCGGCCAAACGCTATTCACTATAGGTCACCTACACACCCGCGGACCGATTAACTCTAAGGAGAGGCGATTACTAAAAACCATTTTCAAGCAAAGCATTTTGATACAACTCTATGTCATAGATTATATCAAAACAATACGATTCAAATATCTCATCAAAACATTCACTCATACAAAACTTTCTCTTTGCGGCAACAACTCGAAGAACTGATCCACAAGTTACGAGTATAGCGAAAGGTATGTCATTAACATTTCAACCCACACAATCCCACGGTGAAGCTTGGATTCTTTGGCCAATGATACCGGTTATTCTCGCGCATAAATAGCTAAGCTATTTTTATGGGTTTAGATTCAAAACCATGGTCTCATAGCCACGTCGGGGACATTTGAGTTAAGTAGCAAAGCTATCTTAGCTTAATCATGACAAAGTCATGGCATGGTTCAAACCGACCAGCCCAAATGAAATTTGGCCTGCTCGGTCTCACTCAAAGAGTGGTCGGAAACACATAGAGCACGACACAATGATCGGTTTGTCTTCTTTTTTAGACCACGACATAACGTGTTCCGCCTCATCTCGAGGCTCGGGGACTACGTGGGCCCACGTCACACGAGAGGTGACATGGGTAGATCCTTCTTTTAGAGCTTGCCGCAACATATACTATCTTACAAAGAACCTCGGGGACTACGTGGGCCCACGTCATTTTGCATGACTCGGCCGATCCTTTCTCTTCACAAAGAGTTTAGTTTCAAAAGCCGAGCTAAGGCACCGACCAATCACGACGGATACCATGTGATGGCGGGCATCACACGCTAACGAGGGCCCACGTCTCCGTTTGGGACCCTTCCAAAATTCTTTTTTCTTTTTCGGGAGCATCATAAATCTTTCGGTCAAAACCGACAACGTCAACCATGTGCAAGCAAAGTGTGGTCGGAAGCACTAGACGGTCCTCCAAGATCTTTGCTCGGACCACATGTCGAACGTGTGTCCGACCACCCTTTCTCTCGGCCAAGCAAGACGGTGTTTTCTCCCTCAAGATCCATGATGCTCGGGGACTAGCCGTGGAGGTATAAACTCCATATACCCTCACGGCCTAGTTTGGGCCGACACGCTACCACCAGGCCGGCCCATCAAGCTCCAAGACCGATCGGCTCGAGCCGGGCCTGGACAAATGCCTAAAACGGGCAATTATATCGAAGACCGACAAGGAGGACAAAACCTAGCCGAGATAGGAAAGTTTAGACTTGTAAAGTATGTAAACTTAGTACCGTATAGGCTAGTTCCGACTTGTAACCTTGCTCCCGTAATATATAAGGAGAGCAAGGACCCTCATGCGGACGGAATCGCATAACGCACAGACTCATACATCCACATCATAATCGAAACAGAGAGCAGGACGTAGGGTGTTACGCTTCATAGCGGCCCGAACCTGGGTAAACCTTGTGTGATTGCTCCCTGTTTACATCTTGCTCGCAACCTCGGTGCGCCTTCCGCCAATCCATTACCGGTCAGGGCATACCCCTGGTCGGACTATCGCCGATATTTCGTCGACAGATGGTGAACAACCTGAATGAAGCCGCTAAAAAGAATGCAGCTGCTCTAATGCCTCCAGTCTATGGTTCCGATGGTGCCGCGTCATTTGCCACCCAGCTGGTTTCTCAGTTTGAGTTAGCAGCTGCAGATTGCTATGAACTCTTCAAGGTAGATGCTGCTCAGTTCAATCTTCTGAACTAAAGGCTACAAGTTCACGTGTGCCCATGGTGTTTAACATGTATCCACTACCTAATAACATAATGTTAGCTTTGCAGATGGAAGTTATATGTTTCCACAATCTAGTTACTTGGCATGTAATATTAATCCTGGCACGGTTTCCTATTGTGGACTTAAGTTCTGTGGCTTGTATTGTTTGTTTTATTTATCCCTATTTTCTCTGTTTTATTTGTGAACCAGAACAGGTCTTGATTACTATGTATGGTAATGTATTGGTTATTTGGTGAATTTCTAGTTGTATTATTTGCTCAATTTCTGCTATGTATTTGTCAATCCAAGACCATTTGTGTGGAATGGGTGTTGACAATAATATGATTAATTTTTTTATTCTTTATTCAACCAAAACTGTATTTTAATTGAATTCAGCAGGTTTATTATTTATTTGTAAACAACTTGATCTACTTGTTTTGTTTTACATTCTAATGTAAATTCTAATTGTACTATGATTCTTGCATTTTGCAATTCACCACATCATTTGAGATGGGTAGTGTTCGACGTTTTTTTTACATTGTCGGGTCACATCGAGGGTACTATGCCCGGCTTCATCTCGGTGTATTTTAACACAAACTAGTACAGCCTCAACCGTGGGCTGACATGCCGCAACCGTACTTTTCTCCGGAGGGAGTGAGAGAACCTGCGTTCGGTGTCTGCAAAGGTTAGTGTGGAGCCATCTTATTTTCAAAAGCACCTTAGTTCCTAGTCACCTCTCGTCCCTTTTCTTCCGTTCGGTGTTCAAGCGCATTTGAGCTTCTCCACAGATCTGCCATTTGCGGTGGTTCTTGTTAAGGTGAATTACTCTACGCTTTTCACTTTTTAATCTCCATTGCTACCCGGCAGTTTCCTTCTGTTTCCTCTTTTAGTTTGAAGTTTGATTAGGTTGTTATCCCTTTTATGTTCCGGATCTTGTTTACGCCCCCTCCTTGCTTGAATCAGCTTGCTCGCGAGGATGGATCCATGGAACCAGAGAGCCGAAGAGCTGACGAAGTCCGTCGGTCTGTCGTCCATGGTATATTTCTTTTCAGCCATTTCTCGACGTCTTATCAGTTTTCATCTTGAAATTACGTTGTCGAGGAGAAGTCTGACTATGTTCAGTTAAACTGAGCCTTACTGCACGGTGAAACCCCTTGTCCTGTGCTTTAGCAATCCCATAATCTAGTATACATTAATGTATTTTATCGTTCTTAAGTTCGTGTCCTTGTTTACACCTTAGTTGTTCTTCAGAATTAGAGGAGGTAATCTGCTATTTTTTGTTTTATTTTCAGTCTATCCATGGATTGCCAGCTTCATCTGCTGGGATGTGTGCCCCTGCTGGTTTGTTTAGTATCCCCGGCCTTCATCCCAAAGTGGTCGTGGTCGCGCAGTACTCTCGATTGGTGCGGTGTTTTGACAAAATGTCCCTCTCTGGCGATGTAGTCATCGGTGCCAGTGGTTCATCAACGCACACTGTGCCAGGAGTTGCTGAGCTTGCTAAGGTATGATTCATAGCAATGTTCAAATTTATTCATTGTGTGGACTGATATCACTGCATTTGGCACATCGCTATGTTAATTGGTCCTGAATTCCTGTTGCAGGTCAATAATGCCGTTTCAGAAGTGTGTTTTTATGAGGGTACTGATGCAGTTGATCACCTTGGTCATACTGGAAACCCACGCTATGACCCTAGCCATAGGGTGAGTTATGGATTGAGCTACATTTTCTTTTGCGCTGTAGTTTTGGCTTTTTATGGTTTAGGATTAAATCTGACATTTTGTTCCCCCCCTGTTATAATTCTTGGATCATTTGTATTGTATTGATTGAAAATTGTTTGATTTTGCCAGGGGTCGACCCAGTTCTTTCACATTCCACCGAGGATGATTTTCTCCAGCGCACTCAAGTCTGTTGGCATTGCCGACCCTCTTATCTTTGACGTTGGCGTCAAAGGTGCCCACCAAGTCCATATCCAGTTTGTATGCAATTTGCCATTGTGCTTGCAACCAGGCTCAAGGTTTGCAGACATCTCTGGTGAGGTATGTGTTAGCTTTGAACTTGCCGAAGCTAGTGCTATCAAGAAAGCATTTGATCACCTGTACAAGATGCACAATGTTGTTTTAGTGGATAGTAGCTATCACAAGAAGCAAAGGCACAGACACAATGCAAGAAATATGTACTGCAATGTGATGGATGGTCTGAGAATTGTGGGCAACATGATCCAGCACCGGCTTGAATGTCTTGACAAGCTTGATCAGGTTGAGAAGTTTGCAATGGAACCTAGGCAGTGTGGGAGCAATGCTGGATCAACCATCGTCAGAGATGTGCTTGCTTTCTTGGGTAGTTTCAAGCACAATGAAATGCATAAGATCCGCTCATTTGACGCAATGTTGAAGCGTCTTGCTGCAAGCAAAGACGATTTTGCTGAGCGATCGAGGTCCCTGTCGGATTTCTATCGCAAGGTTAGTTGTATTGACTTACTTAAATTCATTGTGCTGAGGCTTCTATTCTCGTCGTTGAAGTTGTGAAATCATGTTGAATTTATGTTCAGGTCTACTAACCTTATTGTGTCGTGCAGGCTTCTATCGTTAAGGCGTACCACTCTCAAGAGAATGTGTTGGCTTTGCTCCTCAAGTGGCTGAGGTTGCCGGAATGCCAGTTCTGTGCTGAACCAGTGGATGGCGGACGCTTCCTAGGTGCTGTTATGCTCTCATTTCCTGGAACACAGGTTGCTGTCCCCGCTGGAGACACCTGTGTTGAAGCTGACTGTGAGGAGAGCACCGTCGAAGAAGCCAGGAGTCGCGCTGCTAGGGCTGCAATCCGCCATCTTGAACAGGCGTTCAATGTTGAGGTGGTTGGGATCAATCACAATGAAGCAGTTGTAGCTGGTCATGAGAGTTCCTTAATCAGCGCTCTCCACACTGAACTCATGTTGCTTGGTGCAAGTGTTTGCAAGGACTGGGAAGAGATGCTGAACAAGCTGATTGAGTCAGTTAACTCCACGAAGGATGCCGCAGCTTCAATCCCAACCTTACCTGTCATGGAATGTGGACTGGGTTTCGCCACAACATTGTCATCTCATTATGAGTTTGTAGCTGCCAAGTGCTATGCACTGTTCGAAGTTGATGCTGATAAGTTCAAATCTCTGAACTGAAGACTACTGGACCCTCAGTGCATTGGGTTTACTGCTTGGTCTCTATGTATCCTCTACCAGATACTAGATGTGCAGGATTGAACTTATATGTCGCCATTGTGTAGTAATTTGGTCATGTACTATTAATCATGGGGTTATCTGGACTTGTGAACTTTGCCATCTTGAGGAGTGGTTATTATATTTGAACCGTAGTATGTATGTACTAAGCGGTTGTTATATTTGAACCATCTTGAAATGTTTTCTGTTGTATGGAGCCCTATTCTATATGGAACTGGGCAATGTTTATGCAAGCCGTTGTAATAATTTTTATTCTTTTTCGGCCATGATATGATCCTTGATGCACGTAGCTTCGTCACCCGGTTAATGCAAGGTTTCATTTGATTTCATTATTGTTATTTTCACCAATCCCACATCATATCGGTTGGGAAGTCCTCTCGACGCTTTCTCTTTCACCGACGTCCCATCAAATTACTATTCTTGTTTGCTAGTGGTTTTTTTACCATGAAGTAGTACTCTGTTGTAGACGAGGAACAACAATACTCTGGTGCAGAAGTGAGAGAAGACTGGTAAATGGGATATGGAGCCACTTTATTTTCAATCTCGCCTCCTTCGTCCTCGTTCCTCTGTCGAGTGCTCCAGCGGATTTGGACCGGAGTTTCTTCATAGATCTTGCATTGGTTCCAACCGCATTGGTGAGTCTCTCTCGCGACTGCTCTCCTTTATATTCCGTATGTGTGTTTTCTTGCTTCTCTAGTTTCGTCCTGCTGAAGATCTGGCACCGGGTAGGCATTTATATTTTTTTCTAGTGTTTTTGAGTTTTCTGCCAGTGACATCTCGGTCCACGATCATAGGATGCAACCCCATGCAGGAAAACGCTCGGTTGCAGTACATATGATTTTGTTTCAGTTTCATTATCTTAAAATTTAGGGTTGGACCTGTTTCATTCTGTTATTGCTTCTGTGTTACTTTGCCTTTGAATCTAGGACTTCTGCGGTGCTCTTATCTTTCTTATTCCTCACTTGGTTGCAGGCTCACTGCAGATTTAATGGCTGATTCAAAATCCTCCAAGTGCTTGGGTGATGGAGGCTGTGACTTATACCCGGATGGTACCCTGTCTGCTGATGGATCAGGTCCTCTTTCCCGTAGTTCGGTCACCCATGTCGCTTACATAGTTTCAAAGTTTGATAAGGTCAAAAGAGATCTAGTGCGAGAGATTGGTTTTCATGGCATTCTTGACTTACCTCAAATATCTAAAGTGGATCGCAAGTTTACTCTATGGTTGCTCACTAAGCTGGATGATGACAGCAAGTGCATCATTGTCAATGATCAGGTTGTCACTGATGTAGTTGACTTTGAGGTAGGAAGGATACTTGCCATACCATGTGGACGTAGACAAGTACGTCCATTAGATTTTGCCGATAAGAAGGCAAAACTTCTTTTCATTCAGAATTGTATTGGAGCAAAGGATGGTGACACTAATAGCCTCATTGCCGCTGAACACAATGTTACAGCGGATTATGCTTTGCCGATGAGTAAGCAAGATGTTGATAATTTCAAGGTATCCTTTGTAGTTTGGGTTATGGGTCATCTACTTGCCCCAACCAAGAAGCACAATGTTGGCAGTGATCGTTTCTGGGGTGCTTTGATGGTTCCTGATGAGATAAAGTGCTACAATTGGGCTGCCTATGTCATGGAAGAAATGTTTCTGGCTGCTAAAGATGTTCAGTTAGCAATTAAGCAAAACAAACCTATCACTACAATTACGGGTTGCTCCATCCTGCTTCAGGTTTGTGTTGTGCAACTTGTCCTGTTTTCTGATTCCTTTTGTTGTTACCACAATAGACTAACTCATTTTGCATTGCACACAATTTTTTCCCCAATCAGATCTTGTACTTTGATTCAATTCAGATGGGAAATCTAAACAGACCTCGAGACATATTGCCCCGTGTCAAGGCTTATGATTCCAAGTCTCTGAGTTTAATGATTGCCGCCGACAAGGCTTCCTGCTCTTCCGGTTCAGACAACCCCACATGGGGAAGCACCCTGGTACGTGTAATGTTCTCATCACTTTAGTTATATCTTTCCACCGTTCTTAGTTAGACATTTGTATGCACTATTATTGTAGCGTGCCTGGCCTGAGGATGAGATAAATGAAGCATTGCATCTTCAGTCGCTTACTGGAATTACCAGTTCAGACAATGAGGTCGTTGAGGATAATGACATTATAAAGGATTTTTTAGGCTTCATCAGGACTAAGTTTGCAGATAAGGTGATAATCTCACTTGATCATGGAAGATTTTGGCATTGTTATCTTGCGAATGTAAATGATGAGTGTCCATCTCTATTGTCCAATTTAGGTATCGCAAGAGCAATCATGTGCTATGGGTTGGTTCCATGCTAGATGCACACGATACCTTAAGCATCTTCGTCTTCGTATACAAGACGACACAATTGCACTTGCTGAGAAACTATTTCGCCCCTCACTTTCATCTCGTGGGACTAGGCCGCCAGGGCAATCTGGCACTCCATCAAAAGAAGGTATTGATTGGCACCTCACTTGTGTGTTGTTATTTCCATGATTCAATCTGTCCTGACACTTAGTCTTCAGCTGCTCGGAAAGCTAGCTCTGAACCTTCTAGAACGCTAAGCTATGGTCGTTCTGTGCTTAAAACAAAGCGAACGGGACAATTTGCAACCCCGTTTTCAAGGTCACGAGGTATTTGTTTCTTTTTTGCAACCACCTCTTGCAGCTAGGTTTACATTATGTTTTCGCATGTTTTAAACAAACTTTTTCTTCTGAATGGATTGGCTTTCTTTAATTGCAGGATCAAAGAAAGTTAAGTGGTCCGGTAAGTACACTTTACCAGAGACTTTGTTGACCGGGGTGTCTAGGTATGCCTACCAATCAGTGGATGATCAGATCTCGGATAATGAACCCCATTCTGTTGTTCCCAGTGACAAGAGTGATGGTGCTAGAATAGAACGAGGTATGAACTGTTAATAATTGCGTAGATTCCCCATTCACATTGTTCTTATAGAATGCAAATTTTTTACTTTGCACATTGTGCAGGTATCGACATACCAGTTCCTTCCTTTGATCTTGGCATAGACTTTGATTCCATCGCTGTCGCAACCCAAGATGCATCTGTCCTTGCAAGCATTCCAGTATCTGGCGACACCACAGCTGGCCAGCATGTAACACAATGTCTCACAACAAGCCTTGTGAATGATTCAGACATTTACTTGTTTGACAGTTCAGGTTATTTCTGATTGCCTTGTAGGTATTATTCAATTTCTTTTGCTTCCGAACCCTCTATAATTGAGTGTCCATTATGTTGCAGTTGGTTCTGAATCTCCCGGTGCACGTGTTAGTGGTGAAGCTCACTGTTTGTTGGACTCCCTTAATACCCCGAATGCACATTCGAAGGATACGGATATAGAAGGCCACAATATAGGTGATAAATTTGGTTTTAGTGAATTGTGTACACAGCTATAAAATTAAATGCAGTTGGTATTTCTAAATGGCAATTATTACGTTTCGCTGCAGGCTTGAGTATCCCAAGAGTGCCATCTGTTAATGCAGAACTGTCCATTTCTTCATCTGCCTTTCATTCAGTGAATTCAGCTTCTCCCCGTACTGAACGATTTGAAGGTCCATCCAACACAACTGAAATTGCCAATTCTGATGAGTCAAGTTTGTTTGTCACCCCAGTTCAGTTGATACAAAGATCTAGACAATCCCCTGGCACACTTAGCAAGTTAATGGCCGAAGGAGACTTGTTTGCTAGGATGACTAGAGATGAGGATAGCCCGAATATAAATATATCACCATGGGATCAACAATATTCTAAATCCCCTATTCAGAGGCGGATTATATTTTCCCAGGAATTGGTGGAATCTCCTTGGTCTCATAATCTTGGACACCAATCACCTCCGAGAGACATTGTGGAGAAATTGTTCCGGGATGTCAGCATCCTGCCATTGTCAGTTTTGAAAAGGTACTGGAGTCTGGTTTAGTGTGTACAGGTTTGGCGATGTTTTTTCCCATGGTTTAACATGACAGTTTTGCCATCTCTTTTGTCTTGCACAGGACATGGATAGCTCATGAATCACCACGGCAGATTGAGATAATTGGTTCAAGGATTCATCAGGTCTTTGTGTTGCAGAAGCCAATGTGCTATGATGTTTTTGATCTCGCACTGCGGCGGCTCAAACAGCTTGATGATCTGATGTATTCAGAAAAGGGTGCCGAACGCTGGCGCCATGTACTGGAATCTGAACTTGCTGTAAGATTTATTTTTATGTATCTTAAGTGGTCTTGTACTGATGCCAAGATACCGGACCACTATCTGAGGTTCAAATGATTTTGATTTCATGTCGCAGATGCTTTCTTTGGCTGGTGAGTGTCCATATGATCGCAAGTCTATCGTTGAACAGTTTAATGGACCTTCGGTTGCATACCCTCTTGAGAGATGCCGCATGGTTAGTATGATAAGTGATCTTTATCTCATTCATTGCACATGTTCCATAGGTGTAATTTGCACTCATGTTTGCTATCAAATGTGCAGTTTGTTGTGCCTGCGTTCATGTTGATTAACTGGTCATGCTACTTCTTTGACTTCAAAGAAAAAGAGTAAATTGCATGGGAGGTACCTGAACTATTAGACTTCTACCATCTGGGTACCCAAACTATCAAACCGACTATCTGGGTACCTGATCTATCCCTGATGGCACACCAAAGGTACAAAATATACCACGTCAACACCAATTTTTCAAAAAGCCCCTATCTCTTTTCTCCACTTCGCAACTAACTCCTTCCTCAGTCCGTCCGCCCCAACCCCTCGCGCAGAGCCAAGGTCGCTCTCGCCGCCGTCGTTCTCCTCCACCGTGCCGCCATTTTCTTCCCCAGTTGCCACCACAGAGCTCGCCTTGACCTGCTCCACCCTCGCCTGCCCTCAATCGCCGCGGACGTCCAGGAGGTAATGGACGAATCGGCCTTTCTCCGCTCGACGGCCATGGCCGCGCCGTCGTCTGCCGTGGCCGAGCACCTCTGGTGCCGCACTTCTCTCTCTCTCCCTCCCTTGATGGTCGCTAGGACCCGCTGGAACCCCTTCTTCTTCTCCACTGCGAACAGGGCGACCGCCGCATGCGAGGCCGCAGGGTATTCCGCCTCGCCGCCGGCGTGGGCGCGGGCGAGCTCTGTCTCGCCGCTGGTCAGGCCCCTCCTCGCCGCCGCGGGCGTAGGCGAGCTCCGTCTCGCGGTCGTAGTCCAAGCTGTCGTAGCACGCCTGCGCGAACTCGCCGTAATGGATGAGCTCCCCGTGGAGCACGACGTCGATGGGGTCTAGCAGGCTTTTCCAGTGCGAATTTAAAGAACAACCTCTGTTTTCGGCATTGATGGCTCCGGCAAGCTCTGGTTTCCGTGGCAAGACCACAATGGCGAGGGAGGCGCCCGGGAATGGAGCTGTAGAGTTGCAGCGTGAGGTGAGGAAGACTAATCTCGTGCTGGTTTGAGTTGATGCGGCCGTGAGAGGAGAGGACGAAAGGCGACCATGGCACAATATCCATCCATGGCGGATGCGGTCGCGTGCACCGACGGCGACAGTGCGTTCCGGCGCGTCCAACACGGTAGAGGTAAACCGAGCGAGCCGATCATGATCTAGGCATTAAGGTGAGCACAGCGCAACAAACAGGGCGGCAAGTGATGCACCAGAGGCCGGGCCACGGCGGAGGTGGAGCATGAAGGCCATGGCGGGCGGCCGCCGCGAGAATCGCGAGCGTGGCCGATTAGGCCGATTAGGCGAGAATCGGAGCTGCGAGATCGAGCAATTTGGTGGAGGCATGGAGGGCAAGTGGCGAAGATGGAGCACGACGACCATCACGCGCTCCTCGCCGTCGCCGCAGCACGAGGAGAGCCCGTCCATGAAGCTAAGCACACACGTCGTCCTCGCCGTCGCGCTGGTAGCGGTCGAGGTCCTCGATGATGATGAGCGACGCGGGTCCGTTCGTGGCGGCGCACGCGCAATACGAGGCCGCGTCCGTCCCTGGCGTTGGTCCACGCAAAGCTGGTGCCCAGGAACGCGTCCCGCGCGGTGTGCTCGTGCCCCAGCATGCTGGTTCTCCTCGGCGGCTATCGAGCACGCGGGCTAGCCTCCCGGCGATCAGCAGCATGTCCAATTCGTACGTGTTCGGGGAATGCGGAGGCAAGAGCAGTTCAATTCGCTTGAGTAGCAAGCAGCAGCATGTCCAATTCGTACGTCGTCGTCTCGTACTCGAAAAATACTCCTGCTGGTGTACCTTCACGGGGTGGGCGAGCTCTACCAGCGCGCGACACGGGCGGGCTCTCACGGGGCGCGGTGCAGGTGAGCTCTCACGGCGGCCGGCGAGCCTGCGGGCGGTTACACGGAAGAAGAGGAGGAAGGATTTATCTGCGAGAAGGAGAAATGGGATAGGGTGTTTTTGAAAAAATAGCGCTGACGTGGCAGATTTGTACCTTCGGTGCGCATTGAAGATAAATCAGTGCCCAGGATAGTCGGTTTGATGGTTCGAATGGTACACGGTGGGAGAAGTTCTTGATGTTTAGGTGCGCGTGCAATTTACTCAAAGAAAAATGTGTTCATGTTATTGACCCATTGTTCAACAAGGCAGATTCAAAATTGTTATATCTGTTCCATACCACAAATGTGTCAACCGTAGCTGCATCATTTGCAAACTGCATTGAAAAGTTCTTTGAAAATTGGGACCATAACATTCAGGATTGGGGTCTTAATTTTATAGAGCCTACCGTTTCTGACGCCACCCCGTAAGTCAAGCACTTAATTGTTTTGGCATTCACTTTCCTGCTTGGAATCCAATATGTTTTTTTTTTTGTAGCGTGGAGACAGGTCTGTTGACTCTATTATACATTTGTGAGTTTGATGGTTGCAAGATACATAATGTTTCTAGGGTATGTTGAACTAAATACCTTCTCTTACTCATTCGATATTACGAAGCTTGATATTTTATATTTTTGCTGAATTGTTGCATTGTGTTTACAGGAATCCCTTGATCATTTCAAGAAGGACATGCTCTATCAATTGCTAAGCCTCCATGACAGCTACGTCAAACCTCCCGTGGACTTCACTATTGCTATTGAATAGTAGAAAAATACATTCTTCTTATTGATGCCTTAATCTATTGCTGCTTTGTATTTGGGTCAACGATATGTTGTTGGCCTTTGAGACAAATTGTGATGTAAAAGTATTTCCTTCAGACATACTTATTTGTTTTTAGGTCTTTTGTGTTTTGGGTTGAATTATTATTTGACATGTATTGTTCAGTTTTCTTCCACATTGTATTAAATTTTTTGATAGAAGTTCTCTTATGTTTTCCACCCAGAAGATGAGACCCTCATCTCCAATTTCTGCGCCCAAAAAATTCCACGGGTCGCACACGGCCCAGTTTTTGTCCTCTTTCGAGCCATGCTGTTGTTTTCTCCTCCCGATTGTCCCCCCTCCACCTTCATTTGTTTTCCCAGGCCCCCCTCTCCCATGCTTCACCAAACCCACACAGCCAGCACAGACTGTTCTTTCCTTTGGCCACCTCCTCCCCACTCCCTCTCCACCTATTTTTACAAATGCTTCTTGCACACACACACACACACACTACTAGTTATCCGGAATTAGCATTGTCCAGCAGCAGGGTAGCCCATTCCAGCCGTCCCATCTCCTTTTCAGGTCTGTCCTTGTCGTACATATCATCATTGCTCTTGTTTTATTCAATTGTCTGGCTATTCAAAGTTTATGTCCGTGGTACTTTGGTGAAGGGACAGAGTTCACGAAACAGTTGCAGGCTTGGACACCTATTGGTTAAGTCCATACGATTGATTTTTTTCGGCTTAGTCCATTATATGTCTTGTTCTTTGCCTTGTAGATCTCGTATTGACCTTTTAACGTGTTTACTTTACAGCAGGTAGTCCTGTGTTTAGTTATAAGTTGCCTCGCTTGCTGATCTCAGAGCAGACCGCCTAGCCTAGTTGGGCATTGTCGTTGTGCACTTGTAGTGAAAACAGGCAAGGAGCTATCAGGATGGACCGCTTTATATCACCGGTGAGTCCTTCACTGAATCTACCAATGTACTAGATGGTTTCCCTTTTTGTTTTGAATGTGTTTTCCCTAATTATTCAACTTTGGTTCACATTCCTTCCTTGATTGCTCTTTGTTTCCTTTTTGTCAGCCACCCTGCTCGCATAAAGCCATTTGTGACTGCAACCCAGTTAATTGTTTCACTGGTTCATCAGAGGGCATGAATCTTGGCCATTCGGTTCGTCAGGGTGATGGCAAAGGTCAAGAGTATGACATAGAACCTAAGTTTAGGATTAATACTGCCTTCTCGCTCAATATGCTGCATAAGGTTTTTGCGACCTTTGATGCTGAGAAAAGAGGGATCGTGCAGAGCATTGGATTAGGTGGTTTGTTCAAAGTCCACAACCAGCGACTACAGTGCAAGGATTTAATTTACACCTTGTTGAGTAGAATGGATCCTATTACTGGCTCCATTGACCTAAGCAATGGTGTTCTAACGGTTGCCGACAAAGATGTGCATCTAGTGTTAGATATACCTTACAAAGGTGTGGAGATCAGACTATCTTCCAGACCTGCTGTAGTCCTTGACAAGGTGAAGATGGCCATCCTTCTCGGCCCTGATGCTGATCTGAACATGGAAGTTGTGATCGGCATCCTTTTGAAGGATTATGGTCGCAAGATGAGTCAACCTGAGAGAGAAGCATTCAAGGTTGCTGCAATCATCTTTGCTGATTCTTGCTTCTTAGGTCCTAGGGGAGACAATAAGAAAATCAACAAGGATATTTTGGACCATGTAGCAGATCCTTCCCGGATTTGTGAGGTAAACTGGTCTCGATATGTTCTTTCGGTCCTACGCCGCTCAGCTGCGAAAGTCCAACAGAGCATTATATCTAGCCAGAAGTCGATATTTCTAGAGGGTTGCTTGTTGTTCTTGTTGGTGAGTGTTAGTTCTTCCCTAACGTCTCAATTTTGCTAATAGGATGTCCATATTGTCAATTTAAAATCATTATCAACCATATCTTTGTTGCGGTATTTTATCTGGACAATTTGTCTCGCTGGTTTTTTGTCTCCCGCATATGACCTGTTTCCCACGCATTGCCAAGTATACTCCTCGTTTGGTTTCAGAGTTGGTGTCGTATGATCGACGTAGGAGAATGACTCATACCATCGTACAATTTGGACGCGCCAAGGTCTGTGCTTTTCATACTTCTATTAAGTAAAACATAGTCCAATATATTGAACTGAATATTTTGTTTCAGCTCCGGCCTTCTGAGGACGTTGTGTACTCAAGAAGCATTGGCACAACGAAAGAAACTTCGATGCCACAAACTAGACAAAATGTTCCTATCATGTCTAGCCACAAAGTCATAAATATTCAGAGTTCTGGCTCTTGTTCACTTACTTGACATAGACATCTTGAAGGTTATTATTTTTTCATTGTTTCTGAATTCTTACCTGGCTCTATACTTTGAATTTGAATCCCAATTTTCTTCCAGACCCGAAAAAATTTTGAGGACTCTGAAACGATAGTTGCATTTGATCAGTACTTAGAAATCTTTAGAAGTCAACTGTGTCAAGCAACTGATGAATTTCAGCGTAAGGTTCACAGTTTGCTTCGCAAATATCCTGACCCTCGTCGTGAAGGCTCCCCGCCCCGAAGTGGTATGTATTTATTTGCACTCTAATATATTGTACGACCCATCTATTCTATTTATCGGACCATTTTGACACATCTTGCAGCTTTGAAAGGTGACACAATTCCTGATGAAGTACTTGATACCATTTCTCCTATATGTCTTGGAGCGAAAGCCATCTCCAGTATGCCTTTGAACTTTTTCAAAGCATGTGAAATTGACTTCACTAATTAATGATCCTTCATTATTCATTTACAATTTTATAGGGGCCGGGTATAGGACTATCTCCAGTTCATCAGATGGTTCCATCATTGGCTCATCGTCTGTTGCAATGCACAATGCTGAATGCGAGGAATTCCCTCTACATTTGTCGCCACATTATCCCACTCTCTTGAATAGTGGCAGTGGCCTCCTGAATAGCTCAATTCATGATCTCGAGGAAGGTTGAGTCTTTTTGTGCAAGTTTTGTGTTATTTTCTATTGCTCATTGTCTCCTAAATTGTTTTCAGGCTTTGCATAACTTTTCTTCAAACATATCCAGGTACCCAACGTTCATGGATATTGGTTGATGAAACAGAAGGTGAGGTCAGTATCTGTGATCATGGTTGTAGTAGTCAAATTCATTTTGGCCCTTCCACTTTTGATCTCGAAGTCAGGGACAAAGATATCCAATTCAGAGCCATCATGGAAATTATTCGGGTGCTCCCAAGATGTAGTGATGAGGAAAGGAAGAAGTAAGTAGCATAGTTCTTAAAAAACAGATGCATTATTATTTGCCATACTTTTTGTTAACATCCTCCATTTCTTTTGAAGGTACTGGTACGTCCACAACGTGCGAACATGCATTCATATTGATGGTCATAGCTTGTATTCTGCATTCTACTGTGACATAGATTTCAGCTCTGACATCATGGATGCTGTCATGAGGTTGTATCATGAGTTTGATGACGCATTTTACCTATAATGCCCACAGAAGAGGTGGAGGCACTACCTTGCTCCATCATGGGCGGTAATACTACATCTCATCTCAGTGACCAAATTATTTGCTTTGCAGTCCTGTTTTTCATATTATCTTGCAACACAGGAAATTGCCTTGTCGGAAGACAATAATTGGGAGCTGCCCCTAGTTAAGGACATGATAAATGGTGATCATATCGGTTATGTAGTGGGTGATTGCCAGCTGGTAATATTAATTTTTAATTTCTAATTCGACATCCAGGTGTCAATTTTGGCAAACTTATAATATCTCTATTTCATGCAGATTCTCGTTCCTGTTCGTGTGCTTGGTCAGTGGGCATTATATGCTTGGGATTTTGGCAGGAAGCAAATCACTGTACTGGATCCTGTTTTTTCAACCCCTGAATTGTTGAATTCGAAGCACAAAAGTGTTGCTACCAAACTGCATAATGCATTGCTGCGCTGCAAACAAGAGATATGCGGCCAGTTTGAGCCTTTAAACATTATATGGCGCTTGAAGTATCTGCCAGCCAATGATTGTATCCCCAGGTGCCATATCAGCCGCTCATATTTCGCAGTAATATAATTTCGCCAATTGGTCTAGTCACTGCCATCTCATCAACTTTTTCCTTAATTCCAGTAACAAGTCTGGGCTCTACACTGTATTCTACTCACGGTTTTTCGATGGAGAGACCGTTACCCGTAGTATGATCGTGGTATGATATATCTAAGGCTCATATTAACAATATCTTTGTTGTAATTGTCATGACATTTGTTTCCATTGTTTTTATCTTTTTTCGGGAGGACTCGATTACTTTGTTCCAAACAAATCTATTATGCCAACTACTCGAGTCACTGGAAACCGGGCTTCTGCCCAATTGAAATTACTAGGGCCATAACCGAAAAATAGTGGATCAACTTATTCATGTCAAGTATCACTCGGACATTGAAGGGTCACCTACTTCGAGTTTTTTCTTCTCAGGGTCTTTTTTTTTCTTTTTATTTGTGAGCATTAAGAACTAGTTATTTGGCTTCCAATCTGATTAAATGAGTTGTTGTTTTCAACTCAGCAAACTTGTGTGAAACTGCTTGTACCCATTTTATATATTTCTTATATGGCTGAAGTACTACACAATATTCCATGTAGTGGGCCAAGGAGTGCCTCGCATGATGCTTGTTCTTGTTGTACTTGCTCTTGTTTTACCAAATTGTACCTCGCCATGCATTTTCGGAAATTTGAATTTGAAATTTTAGGAGGGAAAGAATGAACACCGGCGTAGCTCCTCCCGGTCTATAAAGCAACGATAGTCTCATACCTCATTCTCGTTTCTTTGTCATCCTCCATTCGATTGGCATATGTAATCTTCCTAGTTTCTATTCGTAAACTTCTTATCTTCAACATTTTACTTCATGTCTCGGCAAGTTGAGTCGATAAAGCCATCGAGCACGACCTTTCACAATCTTCGAACCACCAGCCCATTGTTGCCCGAGTCGGGGCATGCACTCTAGCTTTGTTCCCATTCATATTATCCCATGTTTTTTCATTATGTTTCACATCTTTAACATTTGCAGCAAATGCTTTACGGGTACGGCGATGACGAGCATGAAGTAGCACCGATGTATCGAATCTTTAATGTCTCCCGAACCGAGGCAGATGCACCAACTAGGCCGAGGCAATTTTCCGAGGTATTATTTGTTATAGTTAACTATGATCAAATTTGTTTTCGTCTCGTGTGTGTGTTTTTTGCTTTTATATATGCAGTTCTTTATTAATCTGAATAGTAAACGCAGAATGGTGCTGTTGTCGATGAAGAAGAAGGATTTGGTGATTCCGGGGCAGAACACTCTAAATCTACTCCTGAACACAACATAATTTTAGCTGAAGGAGATTCATCGTCATCTACCACAACACCAATCACCATCCCGGTTAATGAACCAACTGTTAGAAACCTCCGTCGTTGTCGGGTGATCTTGGAGACTGAATCTGAGAAGAGAGCGCGCTTGGAAATGTAGGTGTAGACGTCTAGTTGCATTGCCATCCCAACCAATGAATGCCTCTGTGTTGTATTGTCTTTTATCTGCAGCATATGTTTCGCTGCTTAATTTCTTTCTCCCGTTGCAGTTAAGCTTTATTAGAGTAGCTACTTTCAAATTTGTATTACCAGTCGAGGGAATGCTCGCAACTTTGTTTTATCTATCAACATGTACCAATTGCGATGATTATGTTATTTCATATGCACATTTTTATTACCTATTAGCTTTGAAAGAGTACTGTCTATCTGTGGACACCTTCTTCTTGGCACTTTTAAAATGAATTGGACCAATGATGTCACGCACACACGTGCAACTGCTCATTTGTACTGACACTGCCCTTGCCTCCGTGATTTGAACCATCATCCATGATCCGTACGGTAGCCGTCTTGTCTCACCTCTTTCTACTTCCAGGGCTGGCCAGTCACACACACGAGCTACTTTTGCCCATGGCGTACCTGGTCTGACCATCTATACTCATCGAGACATGTACATTATTGTGCGGTGATGTCTCGCCAGAAGCAAAAGTCCATCCAGGATTCAAGCGTGGCGGATGTACACTTTTTTTATCATTGACATGTCCGTCGACATTGTTTTAAATATAATTTTTTGCCTTGGCGTTACGTAACTTGTGCAAGTCTCGCACTCAAGCTAATGTACTTCGGGGTAGACCACCAGATTCATACATCCTCTCTCCATTCATTGAAGCATTTTCCTTGCATCCACCAGCGCTCCCTCCCTATTCTTCTCTCTCCCGGCCGCTCTTTCCATCCTTAAAATTTTATAAGTTCATCACGGTTGCTCTAAACCTTAGTGCTTCTTCTTCAGCAAGTTCGGGTATGGCACGTTCTGCTTTGGGTTCGTCCGACCTTTTTGGTCTTCCTCTCTTTCTTCTCGGTCTCATTTTCTTTTCCTTTCTTTTATTTGATTTTAAAACAGAACGAAATGGCAAGTGTTCCTGAAACCCGCATGTTCGAAAACTTCTTCCAAACTTGATGTCGGAGAGTCTTCTACCTCTAAGGTTTCGAGATTGATATCGTTTCAACGTGTGATCCCGAGAGAGTGAGAAACTTGTTCGCTTCTTTTAACTATGAGAAGGCCAGTCTTCTTCGTAGTACTGGTTTTGGTGGCCTTTTGAATCTCCCAGTCCTTGACAAATTGAACCCCCAGTTTTCTCTTTGGCTCCTCAATAGATTTAATGAGAAGACTGGTCATTTGGATTTGGACAATGGAGTTCGGATTCCACTCACAGATGTCGATGTCAGTCTTATTTTTTACATCCCGTGCCAGGGACGCCTTGTTGATTTTTCTATGATCCCAAACCAGACCACAGTTGATGCTTTCGTGCACAAGATACTTGGCCGTGACACCAAATCCTCTCTTTCCATGGCTTATCTTGAACAAATCCTGCGTATTGATATTGGCCCTCATTCGTCTAAAGCTGAAAAAGATGCCTTCAAGATAGCTTGCGTCCTATGTTCCATCCATTACCTTCTTTGTCCTGAACTGGATCTTGAATTTCCTCTCGCCATTATCCGAAACTTCTTGCCTCATGTCAACACTAAGGAAATTAATTGGGCTACCTACGTTATCTGGACACTTCGTCGTGCATCTGCACATGCCCGACGGCAAATCGGTGACGGAAACAAGAAGTTTACACTCTATGGATGTGTTCTGGCGCTGCAGGTACCACTCTTCAGTTATTTTTCCCTGTGCATGTAATCTTCCTATTTCATTGTTGTTGTTTTTTTTTTGAATAGTTTTTAGCCTCATTTGTACATAAATGTGCGGGTATTCCACCTTGATAACTTGAACTTCGGGCCATTGACCCCCTATCACACCATGTTTCCAAGGGTTGCAGCGTACTCGGCCAGTTTAATGGAGGCCTTAATCCAAGAAGACTTCACAGGCACGTCCGTTCTTATGTTCAACGAGTATGGCAGGCGAGAGGTTAGTAAAGTATCTGCCGGCTCTTTATTTTCACCGATTATAAGCAATATAATCCACAACCTATAACTTGTAGGTTAGGGACTGCCATGAAGTTGTATATACTCGAGGATGGACTGAAAATGGGAGTACAATTAATGGCAACGAAGCTCACGGCACACTTGACTATATGACCTTGATTGTGAGTACCTCATTTTTTCTGTTATAATTATGCTTCTGTGATTGATAGTTCTACTGTGTTCAATAACAATTTCCCCTGTGTTTGTGGTTTTGTAGGGAACTCTTTCGCAAGTACTAAAAGTCATTGAACAATTAGCCGAGCAGGTTAACAATCTCAAAGACAGCAGCAACTCTCCTGACATGGTCTCATTACAGGCCACTAGAGACTCCTATCAGCAAGGTAGATATAGGCTTAAGGAGACCATCCATCAGTTGTCAACGACAGCTGCTGAAATGTTCAGGATGCGTCATATTAATCTGTTCCAGCATCTTGTTTCACCTCCAAATCCATTTCTCCAGAAACGAGTCAATAAAGGTCAGCTTTTGTTTTAAATCTTCCAGACATTGTTTCTCTTTACATATCCTCTTACTTTTGTACATCATGAGTTCATGATGTTCTCATTGAATCCTTTTTTTACTCTTCTTTACTTGCAGTGTTAGCAGATCTCCATGCCTCCAAGAAACAGAAGTTTGATGGTTAGTATGAAAGTTGTCTTCTTCAGACCTTTTTTCAGAAGAATAGATTGTAACAGACTACACTATTAATTTTACTAGTGGTGTAGACCATTTTTTTGTTCTTGTCCCAAATGTTTCTTTTACAACATTGGCTAATTATCTCCGTGCACAAAGATAACTGTTCGATTGTATTTGTCCCCTATATCTTACTTTCTCGTTCAATTTCAGTTCCAACTTCCATGAAAGTTCAAGGAATCTTACGCCCAATAGAAGCACAACCTCCTCAGGTGGCGTACAATAGATGTGATTTAGGTACTGATTCTTCTCTCTCTTTTCATTCTCATCATCATATCTATTTACTGTATTTTTTGTTACACTATTGTTGTGTTCAGATGCAAGTTGTAGCTAACCTGTTTTTCCAGCTCCACTGCAAGTTCAGAGAATCCTACAGGAAACAGAGGCAACGCTTCCTCAGGCGTGTTTTAGTAAATGTGATTTTCTTAATGATGCTTCCATCTCAATCCCTGCTCATCGGCTTTCCCATTCACTGCTTAATTTGCCAAAAAAATTTTGTGTCCAGATGCAAGTGGTAGCTCTTCTGTGCCACCAGTCATACTGCAGGGTTATATTGCCAGCCTACTTTACCATCCAGACACCAGTGCCATCATCCTCAGCCAACCAGTGCGGCAGAAGAAGCGTGTGTACAGTCACTCAGAATTTCCATTGTCTTGCTTCCAACTAGGCTTATATCATCCCCAAGTGTCTCGGTACTGGAAGGCCAAAGCATACCGCTGGATGGTTTCAGTTCAGTTGGATGAACTAAATCGGTATCTGTCTGTCACTCCATGTTTTTGTTGATGTTTCACCTGCATGTTTAGCATTTCTGAATGTGTATATTTCCTTTCAGTGAATGGATTCTTTTCAGCATACCAAGGAATATCTCTTTAACTGGCAATGAAGTTTTGTTCAGTCTGCAGCTCAATGGCGAATTTACCTTGCCATTGGTCGATAGTATTATGATAATTTGGAATCACTTGGATGCCAAGGTATACAAGCGTTTCGAGGCACAGCTTGGTGTTCGAAAAGATGGAGGCATTTTCTACCAGCATCATTTGCGGTAAGATGCGGTTGCACCATGGATATGTACTGTAATCTCTAGCGTTTGCATTTGATCACTAAATTCCAATTTTTGGGAGCAGGAAGAAGTAATTGGCAATCCACTATACTTGAACACAAATGTGGTCAAGTCATCTTTCTTAGGGGAACACATAACTTATGATATTGCCCATTGTCAGCAGGTAATTTGAAATGTCCCCTTTATTGCTTATACCACACTTGTTACCCTCCACGTTGTTATTCATAACCTCATAAAATGTAGTGACTTATTTTTGTAGAAAATGTATATTTATGCAGATTGTTGCACCTGTCCGTTTCAACGGAACATGGAGTTGCTACTTCGGGATTTTAGACACCGCACTATTAACGTCCTTGATCCTCTTTTGATGGGGTCTGATCCACATAAAACCATGGATAAGCACAGTAATTCTGTATTCAAGCTTCACCAGGCAATTATGGAATGCAAAGACCACTTCTTCTCTGGTTGGGATATCACCGATGGTGAATGGAATCCAATCTACAACAATGAGGTTGCCAGCCATTGCAGATTGTAAGTTCAATTGCTCGGTAATAACAATTTGATTGCAATATTTGACTCGGCATGTATATTTTTTCAAAACTACATATTGACAATCTTGTATCTCTGCAGGAACAACACGGCCTCCATGCTGTCCACTATGCAAGATCATTCTCGTGGCCAAAAACTTCACTCGAGCCTGAAACACGATTCCGAGGTAGTATTTTTAGATTATGAAATACCTGTAACTGAATTTGTTCTCATCATTTGTCTAACCGTAGCACCATTACTTTTTTGTAGCAAAACCTTTCCGAGGCGCGCGGTGAGCTGCTGTACCACATCTTCACATGCCCTCACAACATAGGCTACAAGCCCTATGTTATGCTGCCAGCGATTCAGGAGTCCATGGATTGAAGGACCAAGCCATGGCTGGTTTGCTATGTTGCAAGTTATTAGTCATTAGAGCTTAAGTTTCACTAGCTAACATTTCTTAATGTCTTAGTACTTATTCCTACGCACTAGTTTGTTGTTGCTTGGAACTTCTTTATGCATTATTTGAATCTAGTTATCTGCAGGTCTTAATGTAATATAAGGATGATGCTTGTGATCATATGTTTATTTATGCTTTTAATGTTTGCACATCGATGTCAGGCCACTTTAAAATACTTATGTTAACTCTGTTCCATAGTTGATTTCGACGTCCCATATTAACAAAGTGTAAATAATGTTGTTACTATTTAGCCTATCCTTAAGAAATGCAATGAAAATTAAATTTAAAATGAAATATTAGAACAAGGAGATGATATTCCACATAGTTTTCACATTTTGTTTACCTCCTTAATGCTTGTAGCAGCTCCAAAAGAATAATGTCCAGAATTTCTCTTATGCATGGTTCATTACTTTTCTGCTTAACTTTTCTGATGGAACCTGCGCAGAAGAACATATCTTATTAAGGTCTATATTAAAATGTACCGGTGGTCTTTATTATTGTAGTGACAAAGTGCTTACACATAATGTAAGCTTGTCAATGTTGTTATTCATGAAGTACCAGAAAATTAAACAATGTACCACCAAGCACAATGGTCACATGTTCTTTATAAATGCTCTAGTACTTTGTTCCTCCACCAGTTTACCTGTACTAAACAGAAACCGGAATTAAACAGCAAGTGTGTTGACAGTTTCCTTTCGAAGCAATCTTCCCCCTCACAATTAGGTATTTCAAAATAACAATGTACACTGAAACAAGGGTTCAAACACGATTTTATTAATGATATGGTCTTAGCATAGACAGGTATGGGCAAAGCATACCCATCACAGTTGAGACATTTTTGATTCACATACATCAATGTGGACCAAAATGCAGAACAGAGGATCGATAATAGAGTTCACACTTTGATTATATTTAGTACGACACTAGAACACACTAGATCGAGAGATGCAGTGCTAGGTTAATAGCTACAGCCTGATTCTTATTCTTAGGTAACTAGATGTACGCCACCATGGAAGCTTGTCGAGCTTGAGGCTACATCTTTGGTTGCCTTCCTCATTACTTCTTGTTTGTTCGTGCCTTCCCCTTCTTTTTCTTTGGCGCCAGCTTCACATCTGCAACCTTGTGGTACAGCCACTCCATCACTTTGGTAATGACTTCCTTGGTCTTTGCTAGATCGCCACCTGCACTATTGCACATCTTCTTTTCTGCTTTGACAAAGACTTTGTCAAGATCATCCATCATTGACTCCACATCATCTGAGCTGTACTCATACTCTGTGCTCTCAGAACTCACTTCCATCTTGCTATCAGAGTCGTCGTACATCTCAGGTGGGAAGAACCTAGGAAACTTCTGCAAAAACAAATTACTGTTAGCTCTAGTATCTCTATGTGCATAACAAATTAAGGTTAGCTGTAGTAACTTCTGCAATAGAATTACTCTATAGTCTTGGTTAGAATTTGGAACTTCATTTTTTATGTAATGCAATAATACTTTACTCTACAACTACAGGAACTTATTGGAATGTATAACATACAGGTTGAAGTTTCTTAAAAATGAAATGAAAAAGACACCAAGTAAGGCAAGCATCTTAATAATGTTCCATGGTAAAAGAACCATCGGTTGTTACTGTGTGTTTGATAGTTAATCGCAGCATAAACTTGGACTAATCTATTGGGGTTTGCTGACAAAAATTTTAAGTTAACCTCCGTTTTCTAGGTTATTATCTCTTGTTATTGACGTACCATATAAAGCTTAGGGCACACTTGTTTCACTTTATTTCCTACAAAGCACGGCAGGTAGATAAACATTCTCACTCACAATCCTCACGGTGAACCAAAACTTGAACCTATTTAATTTAAATTTAAATAAGACTTTTTAGTGCACATTGCATACCTATTTAGGTTTGCTTGATTTTATTTTCACCAAATGAACACAAAGTCTTCTCTGTTGCTACTCGCTAATCTTACACAATATATCCGCGAATATTCAAATCCTCCATTTTTGAATGCCAAGGTCACAAATTAATATAATGAATATGTGGTTTTGGAACTTTAAATGAAATGTTGTTTCAAAATTAATCTAATCGTAAGAGATCACTACTAGTGCTCTACCTGGAACAGTGCATCCAATCCAAATGATAATGTCATTGCACAATAAAATATTGCACACCAAAAAATCTAAGAGAAGCATCGCTATACGGTTTACCGGACTGGTGGAGCCTTTGGCCGGCCTCTTCCCTAGCTTTGACGGTTTAGTGCTCTTCACCTTGCCCGACCTTTGGGTATGGCCGGTCTGCTCCTGCGGAGGCGGATCCATATCCTCCGAATCCGAGTCGACAAGGATTGGCTGCTTGTCGGCCTTGGAGCAGCCAGCGGCGTCTTCCACCAGGCTACGGTAGGACGCGTACTGCCCCAGCTTGTTCCTTGGCTGATTGCGTCCCATCTCCCTGCCTCGCGAAGGGTTTGGACGAAAGATTTTGAATGCATCTACCAGTTTTAGTGGAGAATCAGAAGGCGAAGCGGAACGGATAAGGAAGTTGGAGAGGAGAATGGGAAGGCGGAGCGGAACGGATGAGCAAGGTGAAGACGGAGAGATGCTTTGTATTGATGAACCCAGAGAGATGCTCTGTAATGACGAACACACAGAGATGCTCTGTTCTGAGCAAGGCAGAGAGATGCCCGTTTCCTTTATCCTTCCCTATGTCACATGTGCACAGTAACAACTTAGCCTCGACGCCTAGACTTGCAAGCTTTCTCGGTGAAATGGACACGTAAGCTGACGTCGTCTGGTTGGCATCGTTGTTTCATGTACCGGTTGGGAATTTTTTTTTTACTATATTTGTACATAGCCGGCTCCCAAATATGAACTTCCTATTTAATGGTTTGTTCACATGTACATCAAATCGACATAGTTAAATTTCCTTGACATTCATACATCATCTACATTATCTAAGTATCAAGAACCATTTCATAATTGGAAATTATGTATTACTAAATTTTTATAAAATAATGTTAACCCAAATTTGAAACGTAAATGCTACTAATTAATGACGTCAATATTTTACACCAAAATAATCGCTAAAAGGATGCTGATAGCTTGAGCTAATATTCTACACCCGAAATAATGGCTAAAAAGAACATTATTGCAATTTCAGGTCCCAAATTTAAGCTTCTGCCTGTTGGTGTACCCAATGTCACAGTGTGTCATGTCACAAAGTATGTATCACAAGGTTAAGAGCAGCTGGGGCATTTTAATTGCCCAGAACAATTGACTCTTACTGTTAATTTTAAAGTTTTTTCTATAAATATATGAGCAACGTAGATGAAGGAAGTGCAAGGTTAAAACATATTCACATAGGATCAAGGTCCACAAATGCTATGATAAGAAGAAATATCATGTTCAGCACAAAACATATTTGCACTGCGTCCTGAAATATAGTAGTGATAGATACCTTGCACATGGACGAAATACAACATTAAGCCATATTTTTACAAGTTTAGCACTAAAATGAACTAGTACACTGCAAACCATTCTTAGTTTAGAGCCATACTCGGCTGGGAATCTAATAGAAGAAGTGGAAAATGATTTGGTTGCTTTAGATACCTATTAGATCCATCAGATCCATTGGTTTGTAACCCCTGTTAGCAGGACAAGCAAACATCTGGTATGCAATTTCACCCCGGGCATCCGTCAGGCTCAACTGATAGTGCAAGTAATTGTGTTAGCCCTGACATGTAAATACATTTGTAAAAATAACTGCGGCATTGTTTGCATGGCCTAGAGTACCTCATCATGTTCCTTGAGTTTGAATGCCAGTTCATCTCCAGTGAAAGCCCTGGCATAGTGTGCAGCGTACAATCCACTGTTTTGCCTAGTAATACAACCGCACGACAGCAGTTTAGTCCAACGATAGAATGACGGTTTGTGACCAAGTATGAAATTGGTCTTAGGTGATATATAAACACTTACACCTTGCAACATTTCGCTATATCAGTTTTGTACACGCTACGCCAACCTTCAGCACCAATTTCCCAGCCTGAGAAGAAGTGCCGCTTGCAAGAAAATAGTGCCTTGTTGAGATGAGATACTATCGCCCCATGTATCTCCTTTGATTTATTTGGGGATGATCTCATCAGCACTGGGTCAAGTACAATGATCCTTTTGTTGCGGAAGTCCCAAAAATAAATGCTCCATGACTCTGATCTGTATACTGGAACTATTAGCTGTGGAAACAAAAACAAGGATCATTAAACGTGTCAGCAATATTGTTAGAGATGACAGTCAGCAATTCACAATTTAAGACTAGTAAGCAATTCATCACGCTTAATAAAACCCCTTACCATCTGACAGTCAGCAATATTGTAAGTTATATGCTCCCCTATGAAGCTTGACCTTATTTCAGATGAGTTCAAATAGTCCCCACCCTGCAACACTTTTTCCTGTACAGACACAAGTTTGGAATCATGCACATCAACCTAGTATGTATTAACAATTGAATGATGTTAGAGATCATACTGCAAATGAGGCAGGCAAGAAATGGCGCCACCTCTTTGGCGGATATTCTTCAAGCACACATAGTGCATACACTTTGTCGTCCAAATAATTCCACAAGGCCATGATAGCATCAAACATGCTTACGCTGAATGACCCATTCTGTGTCATGCATTGGCGAAATTTATGCCCGCAGATAGTAACTCTCACAGGAACATTGAAAATGATCCAGTCACTGCAAAAGGAAAAACTTATGGCCATCAATATTCAAGTGTGAGTTAAATCCACACCGTTATGGATATTGACGATACCGTTCCAATTCTTCTGAAGGTAGTTTTTTATCTGTTATCCAATAGTAAGTTTTGATCTTGTCAATTTTGTCTACAATTGGATGGTCGATCATTAGATCAAAACATGATAGTGAGAAGTTTGAATGCGTCGTTACAAGCTTCCGTTCGGTAGAAATGGTCATATTTTCTTCGAAGAATATCCTTGGCCATCACCATCTAGGCATGCAAATACAAAATGCATGTGGACAACTCATTAAGTAATGTATCACTGCATTTGCTAAATGTATTTAGTCCGTAAGTTTTGTTGGTAAACCTGAGTTTGGTGTGCTTCTTTCCGTAAATGGTTGCCCAACAAGACGCGATGTGCGGTCCATTATTATTTTGCGTAATGCCCTTCCTAGACAGTCATCCGTTTTGTGAATGAAAATGCCAATTGTAGGTTATCGGTGCAACTAATCAATAGTACATAATTGTTATATAGATTTTGCAAGCTGACCTTTGGTTTTCGTGTTTGGGGCGATACCTACGGTCATGTTTCCCGCAATGTGTAGTTTGGTTTACAACAAAAAGAATGATCAATTTTCAAAATACTTGCCATATAGTTGTCTAACCTTTAGTCTTTCTCCTCTTTGATGAAGTCTCTGTACATGTCCCTGTTGAATGTACACGAAAAATAAGTTTTTAATTTTATATCAAACTGTATTGAACCTTGAATTGATTAGATCATACCAGTTGCTTTTCTCTTGTCAGTATTGCACTGGCATGCCGGTGGCATATGGTGGTGGAACAATCTTATAATAGAGGAGTTGACATAGCTAGATGCCTTTACTTTCAAGTTTGCCATAGTTTGCTTGTTCTGCATCCTAAATGTATCCATCTGTATCATTCCCTCGCCATTTTGTAGTACATCTAGATTGACCATTTGTTCCTCAAGTTTGCTAAACAATTTCAGACCCTCTGATAAGATTTCCTGTGCATGAGAGCAGTAAAAACCATATGATGTGGGTGCATAAACCAACTCAATTTGATGAATGCTATCACAGTGTCACATTGCACTAACCAAGGAATCCATGAAGCTATCCTGGTATGTAGATTGTCTGTCAGTTTGTAACTTTAGATGGTCACGCCACCCTCTTGAGTAACATACTTCAATACCTGGTTTAACCTAGATGAATCTTAATAAATTAGTGTGCTGTTACAATTTCTGAATATTTTTAAGCATAATTACAAATTGGGCTTGCAAATCACCTCTGCATTCCCAAATCGCATCTGGTTTTGATCGGATGCACAAACCGTGTCCATCTGAATTAGCCGAGTTATAGTATCATTGTCGAACATTTTTGAGCGTGGCAAAACAATGTGGTATGGCGATGCAGGGCCGAAGTTCAAGTTGTCTAGATAGAAAACCTACGAATGAAATGCATAGTGCATTACAAGCTGTCTCAATCGATGTAAGATGTTTATTTTGACATATTAACGTACCTGAAGCAACAGAGAACATCCAAAGAGTATGACCTTCTTCGTTTCTTCATTCACCTCATTCTGAACATAGGCTGCAGCTCTGCGAATTCCCCAAATGGTTAACTTTGCCCAGTTTACCTTCTCTGGCTCAACCACTGGAATGAAGTTGCATATTAACCCTGCAGGGAATTGTGGGCTCTTCTCAGGAACCAGGAAGTAGCAGATAGAATACATCACAACAGCAATCTTGAAAGCTTCAAACTCGTCCTCAGTGCACTCTGGATCATATTCTTTCTGCAGAATATGCTCCAAAAATGACAAAGTTAGCGTTGGTGGACTGCCATCAATAGTTATTTTCTTCTTAAATGTAGTGACTGCCTCCCTTGATTGCCTTCTGGCATAGTGGACACTTCCTTCAAACGGAATACCCAAGATCAGGTGAGCATCAACATGTCTGAGCGGCAATTCTATACCCCCATCAAGCTTGAGTGTCATGTTTTCAACATCAACCCTCTTTAGCAGCCACAAAGTTAACTCCGGATTCAAACTTTCATGGAACGGCAACTTCAGGAGACCATCAAAACCTATCTTCCTTACAATGCTTTCTTTTTGGTTGTCAAAACTTCCGAACATGCTTGTGATTTTAGTGCGATCACATGTCGGTACGAGATTCACGGCCGATTCTCTCTTCGTTGTTCGAACTTCTTTCCTGATCACTTCAAAACTTTCGAAATCCACACAGGGTCTGTAATTCTCTCTGTTTGGATTCATCCTGAAAATTAACAAGTGATAGCATATAGACCAACGGCTTACAACAGGGATCGAAAAGATTGTGAGCATTAGAACTTTTCAAGAAAAATACTTTGTAAGCTCGAAGAATGAGTACCTCTACAATTTTTATTCTGTCATATGGACTCAGGCGGTCTGAGCAGAATAAGCAGCAACTTTGCGAAGGAATGAGGTAAAATGGACCAGAACTAAGAAGCGAGTTTGCCAAGGAGTGAAGTGAATCGGTAGGAATGTGCATTCAGTTTCCCCTAGCACTCATATAGTTTTGTTTTGTCTGCTGAGCGTGCATGTAAAAAGGCTGAGGCATTTTTACATAGGTATTTGTCCTTTTCAACATTTGTAAATGTAAAACTCTGCAGTAAAACTACCCTGCATCAATCGTGGCCGTGCAAGCTATGATAGTGCGGTAAGAACTGCTCACAGCAAAGACTGACGCAAGCCAATGTCGACGCAATAGTCAACAGAGGACGGTACCACTAACTGTATATGAGTGCAGTGCGAGCATTTATTCAGGTGCTTACCACTACTGTTTTATTTGTACCACTTTGCTGAAAATTTGGTCCACCGCACGGCGCCGAGCATGGTGGTCTTTTTGATTCCTCACGTTTGAACAATTTAGAAAGTTTAGGTGTATGCTTGGGACGGCTAAACTACTCTGACGCTACTGTTCAATTCATTGCACATGGTGTGCCAATAACAAATAGAAATCCAACACAGTTTGTGAGTTTCACGAAAACATTACCGGCCCCTGACGAAGACAGCCATGCCTCAATTCCATCGTCAATGACAGCTTCGACACCGAGGCTGCTTGTGGAAGTTGGTTCTTCTTCCCCCCCTCCCCCCACCCGACCGCAAAGCCATCCTCCACCGTCGTGGAAGGCCGGAGAGCAAAAGGATGCTCGTCGCTTGTCTTGAGCAGGCCGAGCCGGCCGTCGTGCCGTTGCAATCCTTCAAATTATCCTCCCACGCCGCCTCCGCGAAGGTAGTGGCAATGCAGTAGGTCCTGAGTCCATACTCATCTCGCGCTAGACGCGAGGGGGCTGGTGCTGGTAGGTTACTAGATGGGGGATTGTGGGTGATGGGGTGATTGGTGGCGGCGCCTTGGGCACGCTCATCGGGGTCTCTTCCAGTACGGCGGTCCGCGAGATCCACACTCCCCTACTCCGCCGGCGATAGCTTGCATCGTCAGTCCATAGAAAAGATACTCGGAATCGACGAAAGATACCTTTGCTTGATGTCCTCAGTCACACACGTCATTCTGAACTTGGAACACAAATGTAAACATGCGTCTTCTGTTTATGGACACGACTTTCTGGAGTACGTCTTCCCTCCATTGGCGCCTTATCAGATAGCAGACGTGCCAACATTTCACACCCGTCGCTGTCCATTCTGCATTTGACAGCACAAATGAAACCCTAAACCATGTCCCCCAAAAATTTGAGCCTTAACAATCATTGTCACAGTAAAGCTTTGAAAACGTGGACGCACCATTTTTTTCACAGGACACTGACACTTGTTATAAGAATTTTTGTCTAGGCTTATCCACACCACAATATTGTATCATAAGTTTGGAAACAGCAAAATCACAAGTGACCTGAACCATGCGTAGGATGAATTCACTGCCACACAGAATACTTGCACAAACATGCTTAGGATAATTACATAGGTTCGAAACAATGAGAAAGAAATAAATAAAAAATACAACAGAGCCTGATAGCAGGATATTTATAATTCAATCTCCAAGTTCAGAAATCGATATCTCCAAACTGTGATACACATTTCACAGATCTTCCTCTCGAGCCGAACCGAGTCTCACGGGCACCGCACGATTGTGGCCGGTTTTCTTACATATTGTGCGGTGGCGGTGATCTTCGTCGATTTTGGCTTTGGTTTTGTAGCCCTCTTCACTTTGTTACCACTTGCTTCGCCTTGACTTCCCATCTGGTTAGTAGCCGGGACATCCTTCATCTTTCCATTCTTCTTGCTCTTGCTCTTCCAATGAGGTTTGTCCAAGAAAGACATGAACCTTTTTTCCTTCAGCCTTCCATGTGTTTTTGGCCTGGGTGGTGCTTTGATATTCAAAACATCCTCGTCACTCATACCTGCACACGAGCCCGAGGCACCATATCTATTCTGAACAATTGCTTCAGAGTCAGAAGAACTGATGTTGCAACTGGGTGGCATGTCAGAATTATTTGTGCTATTGACACCCTCTGCATCACTGTTCCTACTCATTTGCATCAGTTCCTCAACTTTCCTTTCTGCTTTCATTAGGTACTTCATGACTATATCATAAGTTTCAAGGTCATAGTTGCCTTTGCGTGCAACCTCCAACGCTTTACCATATATCTGTGTCTGCTGGTACTTCTTTGCATATTCTTCAGAGGAACCAGCACACTTGATTCTTAGATTATTTGGAATGAGGTCACGTGCTTTTCGAGTCCACCTTTGCATGATATGCGCGTCTGGGATTTCTGAAACACCGGTCTGGACGAAAACCTATACAAATTTTTGGATGTTTTTTAGTCGTACCATGATTATTATTCGAGTATAACATTTTATATTTCATCTGTAACATACGACGTGGAAGCTTACCCGCAGGATATGGCAGCACACGATGCCAAAATGCTCATATAGGCCGCATTCGCATTCATATCTCTCCCCTCCATTGATAACTTTAACCTTGAAGTCTGCCCTTTTAAATCTCTGCACATATTCAGCATTTGTGTGCCGTACACAATATATAGACCCATCTGACGTCTTGGGGACATCGTAAAGACGTATTTTTGCCATCTCCTTGCTAAACATTTCATAGACCTTGGCAGTATAAATGTGCAATGCATGCTTCTGAACATCCCACAATATCTCATTGACTCTCACCACCTGCTCAATAGTAGATAATTGTTTAGTTCGCAGCAGCTTGCGTATCAGAGATGTATGGTAGGAAATGGTAGGCAATTACCTGCTTTGTTTCATGCTCCGCTCGCTCTTCATCCTCGTATCTGATGTACAGAAGTTTGTTTAGGTTCGATACAAACTTGTTCATTGAACTGTTTCTTGGGACAACTGTCTTCAACATGTGGTTTGCACTTTCAGATCTCTGTGTGCTTGTCATCCTTGCACAAAATTTCCCTTTGTTGTAGCATTTTGCCCACCGGTTGCGCTTGTCATAAGCACGGACCATGTAGTGGTGTGTTTCAAGGTGGTACTTCTTCAGCAGATCTGCCCAAGACTGCTCAAACTCCTCAACAGACATCATTTCAGTTATCACCCTGTGGAACTCATCTTTGAATGGATGGTTCTCCCTGACAAGAGGGCCCAGCTCCACTCTTGCATCTCTAAACACATGCCATCGACACCACAAGTGTGTTACTGTTGGCATAACAATCTTCAACGCTATCTCCATGGCTCTACACTGATCTGCATAAAGTAGTCCCACAAACAATTTCTTAGTATATAGGCACATTAACACGAGATATCTCGAACACCATCCAGCAACTAAATTTTTTGGCTTATCAGTTAATGTTAGATTATATTACCTGTTAGTATTGTTTGAGGCTCAATACCTCCCATTAACACCAGGAACTCCTTGAAAACCCACTCAAAGCTTTCTGCAGTTTCATCTGTCATTAGGACACCAGCAAATATGGTGGTCTGGAAGTGGTTATTTACCCCAACAAACAAACCAAATGGCATCTTGTACAGGTTTGTGCAGTATGTAGTGTCAAATGTCACAACATCTCCAAAACAGCTGTAATTACTTCTGCTTCTCCCTGGCACCCACATCAGTGTTTTTACTTGGTCCTTCTCATCAGTATCGACACTAAACTGGAACCCGGGATCAGTAGAACGCATTTCTCTAAAAAGCTCTAGAGTTTTCTTTATGTCATCATCACGCTGCTCTCTTGCAATCTGTGCACATATTGTTCTCAATGATCTCCTACTGAAAGGAATGTTGTCCATACTGCCATACAGACTACCCATTATACAATGCACCCTGCTAAGCTGAATATTACTGTCACGCAGGTACTTTATCATGTCTTTTGAAGATTGATCGATTAATCCATGGGAGCCCCACTCTTTTTTTTCGGAATCTATCGCAGACAGCTCATGGTTGTGATCCTTCACAAACATTGAAACAAACCACCCATCATCCTCCATCCTATGAAGTCTAATCATCGCTCTACAGTTGCATCTCTTTGTCTTTGCTAGTGTACGTTTGTCAAATCCCCGCATAATAGACGAAAAGACAATTGATAGTCAAAACTTTTATCTCGCAAATGATCACTAGCTTATAGTACAAACATTTCAGTTCTATTTATTTTGATATGCGGTAAAGAAACATGCACTGTCGCGGCAAACCAACTCCCGTACTCTTCGGAAGCCGGTTGAGTTACTCTCCCCTTTCCTTTCCGAATCCCAAAACCCATCTCCCACGAGTACGGGTTGTAGAACTCAATTGCTTCCGCCTCTGAGTCAAATTCTAAACCCGTGTATGGCTCAAACATAAGCCCTTTTTTTTTCATCACAATATCTTCTCATTGCTCTCTCAACCTGTTCCCATTCCCCTTGGCAATCTGAACTCTTCTCTTTTTTCTCCGGGCTTCATCCTCCTCCTGTTGTGTTTATGGATAAAGTGCATTAGTGAAGAATTCATCCAAATCCCGAAGTTAAATGCATGGGGTTTAACAAAATATACATATCTTAAGTGAGCGAGATGAAAAGTATTTAACTACTACCCAAACAACGAACCTATTATAAAGCAGCAGTACAAATCACAACATAGCCAGGTCAATGCATTAGCAATTTAGGATGTACCGTTACTGACCTTTTCTTCCAAGCTGTTTCTCCTTTGCCGACAGGTTGGCCATCTACTCCATGTTCAACTGCACCTGAGCTGGAGTTTTCTCCTATCTGATTAACCTTTTTGATCAACCGGCTGTGGAATAAAACCTTTCCCAATCTATATTTTCCAAATCCTTTTCGCTGTGTGCAACTTCTATGACAACCTATTCTTGCACACTTTGTTTCTCTGTGTCAGAACTTTCAGTATCAAAGGCGACAATGCAATCCTCCTGATCATCCTCTTCGTGCTCATTGTCATCTTCACCGAATGATAAATTTGCATTGGAGAAATTATCTTTGGTATCGAACTTTGAACCAAACTTGTTTTATTATCTTTGCTGAAGGGAGTGCAGATCTCGGTTTCTGGCACATCTTCCGGCATAACCATGCTTTGTTGTATGCTTTGCATTCGTATGGCACCACTTGTCAGCCCCATCATCAGATTTTGAAGACCATTGCATTGTCCTGTACCAGTAATACAAAATGCACACCTCATTGATACATTTCTACACAAAAGCATGTCTCTTTCATGCGTTAATACTAAATGCCTACATGATTTGCAACGGCCAGATAGACAACACCAACTAGAACACCACAAATAAACTAGTTATGCACCACGTTTGCAAACAAGACAAAATGAATTAGCAAACCAAATCATTGCAGTTAGACTAATTAACACCTGTTTTGCAGATTCTAAGCCCTGGACACTCGAGATGCCATTATACTGTTGTGTGGTAAATTGGTTGCAGCGAACACCATCTCAATACTCGAAGTAAAGGCATATGGATTATAGACTATTTTTCTAACTGCTCAGATCTGACATTTCAATACCTGTATATTTGCGTGCAGAGTGCACCGTGGACAAATCGACCCCTAAAAAACCACTTGTATTGCTCCAGCTGTCCTGTACATAGTCAATGGTCATGGCATTTCTATTAGAACGAAATCCTGAAATTTCTCTTGAAAGATTTGCCTGTAATCACTTACTTGGATCTGCATAATATCGATTCCGGCTGGATGTGCGTGGGGACCTTCATAGCTTCAGCTGTGGGTCAAATCTCCGACCCGGCCGACTCCTGAAGCTCCATGGATAGATCTGCTCCATTCCTCCCCCTCTCCATACCAAGAACACCTTGACCAATCTGGAGGACGAACGTGGGAACAGTCACCACTCCCCACCTTCTCCAGATGTGCTTCTTCAGCGAGCTCTTCGGCATCTAGTTCGGGACATGGTGCCGGCTTGGTACATAGAGTACGTACACCATCTTCATTGGATTCCATTGCTTGCTCCTTTCTACTGCCTTCCTTTTTTCAATTTTGCTCTCGGTGTCTGAGCCTACCGCAGCCTTTCAATGTACACGACCAGGGAAGTGAGCTTTTATGAATTTGAATGCGAATGGCGAGCCCCGTCCAGGAAAGCTTGATGTACATTTCCTATTCTGCCCTTCTGCAGGGGTGAAAAAACTTTCCAGTTTTGCCCTTCATTGGTGAGCACTGGTGAACTTGCCTTGGTGGTCCACCTTTTGCACGAATCGCGTTGCATGGACATTTCAACGACTCCGATTACCCGTGCGGCTACACCGGGGAGCGAGAAATCCACTCTCTTGTATAGTCCCCATGTGGGAGAGTGGCTGTTGATGAGGCGAAGGACCTGCAGTTGCATTCCAGATATTCATACCTGTTGAAATGTTGGGGGTGTTGCTGTGTTCAGGATGTCCTGTGGCACTGACCAGGCCACTACCTAAGGCCGTTAGTGGCTGGTGCATTAGAGTGTTGTCCATGGTAACATGTTCGTCAACAACATGTCCTTGTCTTGCATCAGTGTTGATAGGTTCTTCATGGACCCAACGCAACATTGCAGTTGTGGCACTGTGTACCTGCATAGGCGTCCAAGACTTGTTTCGAAAATGTTTATCATTCCTAGCTTTCCAATGAAACCACATGTTGATTAGTATTTTGGATAATAAATCCACTGGGATCGCATCTGTGATAATTGTTTCAAGAATTAGTTGGACCCCATCATTTTCTTGAGGAAGAAATTCAATTCTTAACGTAGGATTGAAAGAAAACCAAACTGCCCTTGGAAGATTGCAATGGAAAAACAAGTGGGCGTCATCTTCAATTAGACCACAGGTGGCACAGTAAGGATCAATGTGATTAGAGTACCTGGAAGCTCTTTCAGCAGTGGCCAAGGCTCTTCTGATCATTCTCCAAGTAAAGGTTTTGACAATGGGAGGTAGCTTTTTTTTGCTTCCAAACCTTTTGCATGATATGGTTGACTTGGGGTAGAATGCTTCTGGAACCTTGTGCTGGTAATTGCACCTGATTTTGACCTGCAAGGTGACTGTAGATGCTCTTAGTGCTACAAATTCCATTCTTCGAAGGAGTCCATCTAAGAATGTCTTGTGTATCTTAGGTTGACTGTAGGCAGAGTAGTAATTTCCTGCATAATTTCTTGATCAAAGGTATTATTTAATAACTGAATATTCCAATTTTGAGTATTAGATCAAATGTTGGTATTTAGGATATAACTAGGATGGTGCTACCAAGGGCTATGGCTATATATTTCCTTTTTTTATACATTGAACTCATTTTTTTAGATAATGGAATAAAACATCCGGCTTCATCTATCCAAGGATAGAATCAGGCCCATTATTACAGACTCCGACACAAAATGGTGCACCCCAGGCACAATCGACTAGAAAGAAATGACCAAAGTTCATGACTAAATGAAACCAACATGTCTTTGATGAAGCCATCCATTGGAACTAAAAAAGGCTAAAGCCGACGTCTCTAGATGCACTGCTGCAGCAGCCAATTGAATTTTAAAATCTTCATGTCGCTGCAAGTTCGCCCATTGACGGAGCCAGTGAGTTACCCCGAATAGTACCTGCAAAAAAGTTTTTGGTTTGCATTTATCAAAAACCACTTCATTCCTTGTTAGCCAACCGCCCAAAGTAGTGCTGCAAAATACGTTAATAACAATGTATTATACTTTTTAGTTCCTCTTTTTGACCAATTATAGAAAAAATCCTCAATATTAATAGGAGGTTCTAACCCAAAAAGCATATGAATAGCACGCCACAAGAATTTTGCATAAGAACAATTAAAAAAGAGGTGATTAATTGTTTCTAGTAGATGACAAAAAGAATAACTTTTATCTCCAAACCAGTTCCTTTGGCCAAATTATCTTTGGTTAGAGTAACCCCTCTTTTTAAATACCACATGAACACTTTTATTTTCATTGGCAATTTTGTCTGCCAAATATCTTGTGACACCCTAACACCATTGTTAATTAACGCAGCATACATTGACTTGACCGTAAACATACCCGAGGCCCGTAAACCCCACCTAAAGACATCCCGTTCTTGAAGTAAGTTAACGTGTTATAAGGAAGCTACAATACGATTCCGGTTTGTCAAGTTGGCACCCATTAAATGTCTCCCGAAAGAGATATTTAAATCAAGTGAGCTCATGACAGGTTGCAATTGTGTCCCGTTTCCTCCTTACAATATTAAACAACCCAGGGAACCTATCTTTTAGTGGTTTATTGCCTAACCAAGTATCTACCCAAAATCTTGTTTGTGACCCGTCTTTGACAACAAAGCTTCCCAATTGCATAAAAGTATCTTTAACATTCATGAGACTCTTCCAAAAGTGAGAATCGCTTTGGTTTCTTTTCACAACTTCCCACCGTCTTGCTTTTGATATATTTATTCCTCAATAATTCCTGCCACAATCCATCTTCGTTGAGTAACTTGAACAGCCATTTACTAAGTAGGCATTTATTTTGTATTTCTAAATTCAGAATCCCAAGATCTCCCCGATCCTTAGGTTGACACATATTCTCCCACTTGACTAATCTATACTTCCTTTTATGTTGATCATTTTGCCAATAAAATCTAGAGCGAAAGTAGTCTATCTTTTCTGGTACACCTTTTGGTAGTTCAAAAAAAGACATCATAAACATTGGTAAGCTAAAAAGCACCGAGTTTATGAGAACTAACCGCCCTCCAACCGTTAGTAATTTTCCCTTCCAACCACTAAGTCGTTTCCCTATTCTCTCTTCAATATATCTCCAGTCCTTGTTAAAAAGCTTCCTAAAATGCATAGGTAAGCCTAAGTATTTGAATGGGTATTTTCCAACATTACAACCAAACAAGTGCGAATAAAACTCTTCCTCATCTTTAGCTTTCCTGAAGCAAAAAATTTCGCTTTTATGGAAATTAATCTTCAAACCAGATAGTTGTTCAAAAGTGCTGAGTAATAGTTTCATATTTACAGCCTTGACAACATCATGGCTCATAAAGATCACTGTATCATCCGCATATTGAAGAATGGACAAGCCATCTTCTAATAAATGTGGAATTACCCCTTCTACCTAACCGGCTTCCTTTGCTCTAGCAATTAGTAAGGCCAACATGTCAACCACTATATTAAATAGTATAGGTGACATGGGATCACCTTGCCTTAAACCTTTTTTAGTTTGGAAGTAAGATCCTAATTGATCATTAACCTTAACATTTACATTTCCTCCTTGTGTAAAATGCCTAATACATTCACACCACTTTTGTGAGAATCCTTTCATTCTCAAAGTTTGTCAGAAAATTCCAATTTACTTTGTCATAAGCTTTTTCAAAATCTATTTTAAAAATGACACCATCTTTCTTTTTCGTGTGTAATTCCTGTATTGTCTCGTGTAAGATAACCGCACCTTCCATTATGTTTCTACCCGGTAAAAAGGCGGTTTGAGTTGGTCTTATTAGTTTCTCGCAATGGAAGATAATCTATTTGTTGCCACTTTTGTAAAGATCTTGAAAGAGACATTCAAAGAAACAAACGATAGGTCTCGTATTGTTGAACAACTCTTGCATCTTTCTTTTTAGGCGGTAAGATTATATTTCCAAAGTTAAGTCGATGTAATGGCAACGTCCCCCGATGAAAATCAGCAAACAATTCCATCAACTCGTCTTTGATTAGCCCCCGAAAACTTGGTAGAACTTCGGTGGAAAACCATCGGTCCTGGAGCCTTATTGTGTTCCATCTCGGAAGATAGCGATCCTTACTTCTTCTTCGAAAAAGTCTCGATCAATAACTCATTTTCTAAGTCCGAAACTTGAGGAATATCCGCCCTCCGGGATTCATCCAATGAAATTAGAAACTCCTCGATGGCCCGAATAGGTTTTTGTAAAAACTAGTGATATGCTCTTTAAGCCGAGCATCACCGGTAATAATACTACCACCATCCTCAAGCTAGAAAATACGAGTTTTTCTGCCTACCATTTGCTAATAAATGGTAATACTTTGTGTTCGCGTCACCTTCTAGGAGGTGTTTCACTTTCGCTCTTTGGTACCATTTTATCTCTTCTTCTCTAAGTAACTCAGCAAGCCTTTCATTCAAAACATGTTTCAAATCCCGTTCTACCTCGCTCAAAGTGGTAAGTTCTGCTTTTTTGTCTGACTCGTCAATTTTGTTTAAAAGGGTTGCCTTTTCCTTTTTATACACGCCACTCACATGCTTTGCCCATCCCCTTAGGTGTTGCCGAAGCCTTCTAATTTTAGTCTGCCACCTTTCAATAGGGGAACCACTAACCTCAGTATTCTGCCATATTTCCGACACCATCTCACAAAATCCATCACGTAACAACCAACCTAATTCGAACTTGAATTGAGGCCGATAAGTAGTAGATTGTTCATTTGTAGAGAATAGCAACGGAGTGTCATCAGAAATTTCCCTAGTTAGAGCGTGGACAGTTGAGTGAGTGTAAGTCGTTTCAAAATCTGTGCACACTAGGACCCTATCTAGTTTCTCAAAGGTTTGGACTGGCATATTATTCGCCCAGGTGAATTTCCTTCCTGATAAATCTATTTCCCTCAGATTTAAGGAATCAATTACCGCATTGAACATAAAAGGCCACCGGTCACTATAATTAGCATTATTTTTCTCATCCGGGCTACGAATAATGTTAAAGTCCCCACCTATTATCATAGGTATGGTTTCCTTTGAACATACTCTAACCAACTCGGATAAGAAACTAGATTTACGTCCGACCGGGCCGGCCCATAGACGAGATCGATTAAACTTAAAGTCAAGTTCCTTATGACGTAATTTAAATCTAATAAAAAATTCCCCTTCCTCATTTTGCCCGATGTCAAAAACTAACAAATGAATGCCTAGCAACATGCCACCGAGATCTCCCTTTTGGCGCCATACAATGCCGAGATATAATCTCTACCAAAGCACGAGATGGTATTAAGAGTATTCGAGGAAAGTCACTCTACCGGTTTCGATAAGGCAATGAAATCTAGGCTTTTTCTCCTTTGTTAGATCGAGACAAAAATCTATACTTTTTACTATCTCGTAAAACCATTACGGTTCCAAAAAATTCCTTTCATCTTGTATAAACTATTTTTTTATTTTTAGTATCTTTGGTGGGCCTTTTAAAACTTTGTGATATGGGGGTTTGTAAAATCAAAGGATCACAACCCCCATCACCAAGCCCCTCTGCAATGTCTGAGCAAATGAGATTTAACGACTCAAGATCTATATTATCATCATTAGAACTGGTTATCGAAGCATCTTCCACTAAAACAAAATTTTCATCACGTGCAACCTTCCTCTCCACTAATCTATCATACTCTAAGTCTTTTAGTTGTTTTACAGAGTTTAAAACTTCTACTTCATTAGCTCCTAAAACCACTCCTAAATACTTTGTTGAATTGACAATAAAAGAGGTATCCCGGGAAATAAAAGAGGAGGGGAGATGTGATGTACCTTTGTCTTTTGGAGTTTCTAGATTCTTCTTAGCTTTAAGTCTTGCTGCCTTTTCGGCCGAGTCCGATCTCGCCACAGGTTCTCTTGCTAGCTCTCATCGATGAAATTGATCCAGTGTTGAGTTTCTTAGATATCCCAGAATCAGACTGTGCAGGCAAGAGAGAAGCTTTCCACCCTTCTGCTGCTTGTGTGAGAATAGCCCTTGGTTTCTCAATTGCAGGCTTGCTGTGTGTGGTATGATTTTTCAGCAGTGCCGCCTCCATAGGCGCACCATGCTGCTGGCCAGCATTAGGAGTAGTTTCCTTCCCATTATCTGGCGCAAGTGCATCTCCCAAATTGCCATCCACATCCATATTCTCCCCTGATTTGTTCCCAGTGTTGTTATCTTCTTTCGGTGCGCCCCCATTGGGATCAGCACCCTTTGGATCCTCCTCCTTAGGAATGTCCATATCAATGATATGAGGCTCACCATCGGAGTCACCACTTTCAACAGCAAATTGTAGCTCGTATACATAGTCCCCAATAACCACATCCACAAAACCTGGGACAAGTGTTGGGTCTAGCACTGCTACTTTCATTCTTGCCCTGCCAGTACTTTTAGTAAACAAAATATCAACAGCTCTAGGTACACCCAGGATAGTTCCAATCGCCCAAATAATTTGGAACTCTTTGAACTCTCTAGGTAGTCCTCTGAACTGCACCCACACTTTATTTATTTCCCGCTTATAGACCTCACTATCAGTGCCTTTTTCAAATTTAAATCTGCCTTGCACACCCTGAGCATCCATTGGGCCCCAGTTCACAACAGTCTCCAGTAAGTCAGCTGATGGGAAATTAATGATAAAAGCATCTGTGCCAGTTCTCTCAATTTCCCATTTATGATTCTTATCTGGTCGTAGTCTTTCTAGTTCCACTGCAATTTGATTGACAGTAAAGGAACCTTCCAGAACACGAACCAAAGCTTTTGTTTCATGCACATTAGCTTTCTGATTCTCAACCATTGGAATGAAGTAAAAACCAAGGCCCTCTACTGCATAACCACAAGGAATAGCACTTGTATTTGTTTTTTTCATATTTGGGCACGATTTCTTTGCATGATCTCCATAACAAATTTCACAACACAGAACAATAGTACATTCATGGATTGTATGACCTTTGGTATGGCAACGATAACAATATGGAGTTTTCTTTTTCTGAGCACCTTTTGCAGATGATTCTAGGATATCTAAATTTTTACCTTGCTGATTTGGAACAACTGGATCAGCCTTGTTGATCTCCGGTCTCTCTTTCTCTGGGTCAGGGTCAACCACCATGGTGGTGGCTGCTGAAGCAGCACCTCCTAGCGCCGCACCGGCCTCCATGGCCGTGTGGACGATGGACGCTCCTGCCGGCTACATCTGCTGGCCACGCGCAGCCCCCAATCCACCAACCGGTGGTTGATGTGCAGCCCTAGCCACCGCGCCCCCTCCTTGGAGCACAGCAGCCCCAACCGGGCCTTGTGCAGGCTCAGCGATGAGCTGAGGAGCAGCAGGCGCCGCTGCCCCCCCAGCTGGTGCTGCGTTGGCCATGGCGGGTTGGGGTATAGGCGCGTTATCAAAACGCTGCCCACCATAACCCCCGCCACGTCCACGCCCTCCATATCGGCCTCCATTGGGTCGACGTCCTCGACCCATGTTGTAATGGCCGTAGCCATGGTCGTTGTAGCCTCCTTGGTTGCCGTAGTCACCATATCCACCATAGCCGCCATGACCTCCATAGCCAAAGCCATAACCTCGGCCCCTTCCTCGCTGGTGTCCTCCAAATCCGCACCCACGTCGACCATAGCCTGGGTTAAACCCTGGGTTGAACCCCGGATTGAACCCCTCGCCGCCTCTCCCCCCACCGTGGCCGCCAAACCATCCTCCGTTTCCTCCCCCATGCTCCGCCATAACCCTAGCACTCCTCACCACTTCTGCGAAGGAACGAGAATTGCTTGGTGGCGGCTGAGGAGGACGGGGTTTTGGTTTCCGTCCAGTACCAGTGCGGGCAAATAGGGCACACAGCCCCTTTGTGGGCCTGAAAAACTTTCCTGGGCCAATTTGGACTCGGTCAGGATACTTTGGAGCACACACGGTTTTTTGATCCACTTTTTCTTGCACGTATTCAGGAGCTCCACCAGGACGCACCGAACAAGTGAGCGGAGGGAAAGTAGGATCAATTCCCCGAAACTCCGGATCCCCCAATGAATTTGAAAGTTCCAAAATATCCGCCTTTTCAAAAGTTTTTGAAACTCTTGCCTGACCCGACAGAGAACCCCTCGCCGGCGACCTTCAGGAGCCACCATGACCGGTGACCTCCTCGAAAGCCGATGCGAGGTAGTCTCCCAAAGTCCTTGGAGGTGAAATCCACGGAGATGGTAAAGGACCTTCCCAAGGTGGCCCCACCAATCTCCGTTTAGCCATTGCTGACGTAATTTTCTTGGGAAGTGACTTATCGGCCGAGTTTGAGGAGTTACCTGATGCTAAAGCACGTTCTGCTCTAACAAGTTGATCCAGCGTGAAACCCGCGTCCATGGCCTCTCTGATGAATTCTGGAGTGGTAGGCGACGCGACGGATGTGAAGTCGACGTCCTCGTCTTCAGAATCATCGTGCTCCTCAGGGCAAGACCAGAATCTGGACTTGATTGCCCCAAGTTGAGCCGGTGACTCATCTTGAACGATATGAACTTGCTTTGGCCTTTGGCACATCGCCGCCACCAACGCCACCTTATCTGCCAGCTCTGCACGACCACGTTCAGCCTTACGCCTTGCATCTTCTTCATCCTCCTCTTCCTCAGCCTGATCTTGTTGATGAAAGAGTGCCCGTCGAGTAGTAGGAGGCAGCGTAAGCCGACGACCCCCACCAACTCGAACACCTCCTCTCCCCCCTCTCTGACTCATTCCGGCCAATGTAGTCCCTCCCAATGCAGTGCAAGCTGGCCTGGCCGATGCAATGAGTTTTGTTGTAGCTTCATTTGACTCATCAAATAAATTGGAAAGAAAAGAGGCTTTCCGCCGTGTTCGTACCTTCTAGCACAACTACGGGCATTATTTATAGTCTAGGATTCACCCAAACTTCAACTTCAAAGGAATGGAAGGATGGTCTAGAAAAAGGAATGAAAGAATGGTAACACTATAAGAAAAGGTGGATGAGTGGGCTAGTTTATGGTCACACTACAATTCTCCCTATGCTTGTTTCTTATTTGTTTTGACTTACAAAATGGATCAATGCTTAAACCAAATGGCTGATAAATAAACCAAATGGCAGCCTCAAGATCAGGGTGGACATTAATGCAGTTGCATACGTTAATTAAAGTGCCATACTATTAACAACACTGTGGGCGTACCGTGTGGGGGTGGCCTTGACTCGGTACGCCTCCGGCCGGTAAGATTCGCCTGCTGTAATGCCGTACGAATATGCCTGTATGGTCGTAATCTCGAGGCACTGCCACCTGCAGCTTCTAGTATGTTCAGAAGAAACTGTTGGCGCTTGTTCTCCGTCTTAGAAACTGATGGCGTTTAGTTTGGCCGAATCTCTACTACCCACTGGATGTCCCATTTTAACCGTGGCTATGATATTTGTGTTTCTGAAATTTAGGCAAAGTTTGTTAAAAATATTAGCAATATTTATATCTTCAAATAAGTCTATAAAAAATAGTTTCAACGATCTATATGATGATATTATGTAACATAAATACTAATATTTCTTTATATATTTAATTAAAGTTGAGTATGTTTAATTTTTTAGAAGAACACCAACTAATTAAAGTTACAAGGGTGTATATATATAAAAAAACCTAATATCCGTTGCAAGTTTTCATCTTATATTTCATCAAGTCAATCAATCTCAACTTCGATTTCTATAGAAATTCGTCGGCACCGGATGCCAGGTCGATGTGAGAAATAAGCCGATGTCTAAGCCCAGAGAGAAAGAGAGAGCTGATGTCCATACACCTACCTACGTCAATGGACATATAGTTGTCGCTGCTACAAGACCAGGCATCCATGGGCTGACATCTAAGTAGTCTAGGCCATTCATTGTGAACACCACTGTGTCATGGTGGGCAGAGAATCACCAGTTCACCACCACCCACACCGGAGGTTGCGCGAGCCACAGTCATCCATAATGAAAATCATGCGCACCCACATTAGATTCGACCGGCTCGCGGGAGTGTCTAGGACGTGCTGTGTGCCTGTGCGAATCCTATTGTCGTGGACAAGACCAAATCGGTGCCTGACAAGAACTGCAACCACACTCGAGGTAAGATTTTATAACAGAGATTAACATGACATATTTTATTAGATTCTCAAAGATACGGAGTAGTCACTAAGCTCCATACTAGCAACACGTGAATAATATTGAAAACTAGCAGGTATGATCATACATGTAAGCAAAAGATACGTGGAATTAGTTGTGGATGGATTGTCGTTGGAGCCGTTCGTTAGGCAAACAGTATATGGATTGCAACATAACAGAACCTGGTCCTTATGATGCTCGCCATTGGCTCAAGTTCTCGTTGCACACTTTTCCTCTTTTTTTTTTTTTTTTTTTTGCGAGGACCGGATCATGTCTCGAATAACTGCCGGTACCGATGTACCTATTCATAACTGAGTAGTGCAAAGTAACTATATCTCCAAAGGAAGTGAGCTGGCTTTTTTTTTAAAAAAAAATAATAGAACAGCAAGGTACTGTGTGTGTTGGTATGGTCTTCCGATATTTTGCACTCAATGGAAGTGCAGATTCATTTAACAGGGAAGGAACGAATATTGCATTATGATGGCGGAGGTGCTTCTTAATCCAAATGATATTTGGACTGTGTGCTGATTACTGTGGTTGGGTTTAGTGCAATGAAAAGAACCATAACATATCTGAATTTGTTTTAGCAGAACGTTATCTTGTTGTCTCCCTATATCCCCAGGATTAGGCGACAAAATCGTGTGACCAATGAGAGAGCCTTAAAATTGGAAAATGAAATCTGAAACAATTGCATGTGAAAGATAGCAAAAAAGTTTGGTCATTTGAACTTACTTTGAGAATGAGTATAGCTACAGATGATCTAGTGATGGTAAAACCTAGGCATGGTTTTTTTTTTTTTTTTTTTTTTTTTTTGACAACTGGGCACAGTTATTTGGTTAGCGACAAACATTTGTAGAGGCAAACCATCGAGCAGGCGGTGTGCATCATCCATGAGTGAGGCGAGCCATAAGCAGCAAGGTGTCCAGTATCGGTAGGCGACGCCGCGACGGCGGCGCGGAGCTGCAGCCTGGGGCGACGTCGGTGCTGCTGTGAGTCTGTGACGCAACGCTCCGGCGGGAAACGTGAGATTCGTGGCCTGGAGCGGAGCGAGAGACGGCTGCTGCGATGCGGCGAGGAGGACAGGGCGCGACGGCGCCGGTGCGAGGAGGATCGGACGGCGGCCGTGGGCGGCGCGGAGGCGGCGGCCAGATGGCGCAGCCGCTGCGGTTACTGCTGCTTTGGTGCCGGCGGCTGGGATGAGGCGGGAGACGGTGACTGTAGTCGCCGAGGCGGCACGTACGGCGCCGTTGCTGCTGCAGCCTGCAGTCAAGGTGGCGGCGGCGGAGAGGATGTGGGACGGCCGAGCATGGGACATTTTTTTTCTTCCGGCCTAGGTAGGATCTAGAGGGGGATACGTGGACGGCATTGCTGCAGAGGCCAGGATCGGACGGTGGAGGCTGTTTACTGTGTGCGCTATAGTGATCTGTGAGGGGGCATCTGGCACTTTTGCTAGTATGTATATAACAAGAGACATGTAGCAAGGCCAACAGAATAGTTCTCACACTCACTGAATTAGTTAGAGGTGGCCATGCCAAAAAAAAAAATTGTACTACTGAGAAAATACGGAAATTTTACCTCTCTATTATTAAAGATAGATAATACAAAGAAACTTGTGGCTTCAACCTCTTTAAAGAGGAACCAATTTACAATTTTTGACAACAAGGAACCGATTTACAATTGAATGTGCAGCAACACCTTTCAATGTTGTCAGATTCGGTACAGTCTACTGTAAAATTGGTAAGCCCCAACGAGGCACACAAATCCTGGCACTTGTCATGAGTGCATCCTGGCAGTTGTTGGCACTTAACTGCAAAATGAGAGAGCGATGATCAAAGACAAATCATGCCGGCGTCTAAAACTATAAGAACAAAGTAGTTAAAAAGTACTTGCACATGCTTCGCCGTCACTGCTTTGAACGAAGCAGGGTGAAAGGGCTAATGCCATGATCGCGGTGGCCACAACAAACAGAGGCATTGTGTCCTTGATTTTGAGAAGTGCCATCTGATGAGAGGCCTTGTTTCTAATCACACAGCTACTCGATCTGCTTGCTTTGGATGTGATGCTTCCTTGCCCGTGCTTAAATAGAGGTGGACGGATGAAACAGCTGTGAAGGTTGATTGATTCTTGGTGTCACTCTTTTTGGTTCAAGAGATTATTTGGCAATAGTTAAATTGTTGCTAGTAGATAAATATATGACAATATATTTATTCACTGGCAGCAATTTAACTATTTGAGCCGATTATTAAATACCCTCTCCACTTAAACCCTATATTTTATTTTCTATCTACTATTGCTCCATATGGTCAGATGACTACTAAATATACTCCCTTAATTTAGTATTAATACTGCCTCTAATTTATATTTTATAACTCGATATATATAATGGGCCGACTACTGTTGGCATCTCTAACACGATTACAAATATGGTAGGTCAAACCCTACCTCAGCAAAGGCATTAGAGACGTACGGGACATCTCTTAGCATTGCTTAAGCTAGGTTATTATCCCCAACACAACACCAAAAAATGTTGTTGTACTTATGATCATAGCACTTATAAAATATGAATAGTTTTTATCATGTAGCTAGGTATAACATACAATTACATATATCTATATATGCATAACAAAAACTATACATTAGAAAAGCTAAAATGACTACTTTGAAGGAAAGAAATATTATTAGACTACTTACCATGAAGAAAAATGACGCTATGTTAATTACTAATAAATATGAAAAAATAAATAATAATTAATCCTAAACCGTGTGTGCTTATGTAGTACAGCAACATAAAACAATTGCCAAGCAAAACCAACACGTCGTCGAGCAAACAGGTCCAGCGTTGCCCTTTTCCACATATACATCTCACTTCTGTCCCTTTTAGAAGTTCCAAATTTCTTGTGCAAACGCAGCACATTCCCTCCTCGGTGTCATACATGATGATTAACCTTAGCACTATGGATTTTGGTGCCAAGCTTGGTGTCATACATCTTGGCACCAAGGTCGGCTGACAAGGGGACTCACACAACCTTCACTTTCCCTCTTCCTCTCACTTTCTTTTCTCGTTTTCATCTCCCTCGATTGTTCGCGTCCTCACCACCACCTGCCCGTCCTCCTCCCTCCCCGCAAGGACCTCCGTGTTGCCTCTCGGCCTCCTGGTCCACCTCCTGTCCGTCTGTTTTTCACTGCTGCTGGCTGCACCTAATCATGTTTTGGGAGAAACCGCCAGCGCAGAGATAGTGGTTGTGGCAGATGTGATTAGACTCAAAATATTTAGTGGCATGTATGTGATATTTTAGGGGAATGTATGTAGGTAAACATGCATATACATAAGTACGTGTTATAGATATGCTTTCATTTCATTTTAGGCCGGCCCATGGGACAAAAGTGTAGGGTTGAGCTTAGGGCCAGCTTGCTCCAATGATTTTATTGGGCTAATTTACAGTATGCCCTTTCTAGCGTGCAGGGACGGAACTAGGGGGTGGGCTGCCTGAGCTGCAACCTCGTGGGAGCCTTAAATCACATGTAAAATATTGTTCACAAGTCTCTAAATCACCATTAACACAGGTTGTCCTGTGTCGACAGTGCCATCCTCTTCCTCTTTCCTTGTAGAGGAAACATTAGATGATGAGTTTCTCATGTTCTTAGCACAAGACTCTCATATTCCACTGATAGATAATGTAATTTTGAGTACAAGTCATATTTTTTCCTTTGCACAAGAACGCATAGCAGTGTGATTAAGCACGTAGATGGATAGAGAGCTAGGTGATCGCCAGCAGCATGCTATATATAGCTAGGTGTTGTACTGGCAACGACGGAGACAAGGGGGGAAGCGGGGGCACAGGCCCCCCTACGAATGTGAAATTTTCAGTGAAAATTTTAAAACTCAAATAAATTTTAAAAAATTCAACACTGCTGACACCCTAATATCTAAAAATCAACTTTCCAACTATGTCCTTGTGTGCTGGAATACTACAGTCGATACCACCGGCGTAAGCAGACGATAGCTGAAGTAGCGGTGTGTCGGAGAAAAATGCGGACTATTCATAGAAGTAGCTGCGAGTACGTGGCAAACCTCATAGACGAGTTTGCTACAAAGTCAGTCACCGTGTTGACGAGGACACTTTCGGCGGTAGCAAACCCGATGATCGGCGCAGAGGCATTCTCGCGGCTCCTCCATCTTGCTCCTCAATCAAAATGCCCAAAATTTATGAGAGCAGAGGAGAGAGGATGAAGTTCTGGTTGGAGTACCTATTAGTGCAATGGGCATAGAAGACCGTCGAGTCTTTGTTGTAGGTGCAAAGTTGTTGTGCAGGCAGATGCACTATGTAACCACGGCAGTGGAGGAGTGCGTAGACGGTGTCCGGAACCACTCCGATCGTGGCAGTGGCGAAAAGTGCGCATGAGAAGGAGGTGCCCCTCAGCAGCTTTGCTGGAAGGCGCTCGAGGTTGATGTGGAAGCTACTGTTGGGGCGTAAAGGTTGTTGGGGGCTCTGCAACAACTAGTGAGGACGTCGCTGATGGCAATCGGTGGGATGAAGAGTGACGGCCAAGAGCGTGGTGATAGCAGTGAGCTAGCTAGAGATGCATGGAAGGTTGGTGTTTGCACTTCTCTGCATCTGTTGTTTGTTAGCAGGTTTAAAAGGGTCAGATTAAATTGCAATTTAAACACTTTTTAGATTGTAATTTGAGTTAGGTCTACCGATTCAATATGCTTACAATATTAATCTATCTATCTGCCGAAACGGAAACATGTATGTAGAAAAAGGATCCACCTCTAATTGAGCGAGAATAACAACAATATAATATGTTATGTACCATAGATGAGGTTGTCGAGAGACTCACGTTGTAGGGGAGGTAACTCATAAACTATGAGTGAATAGTTTTTTTTGTTTTTTTCCCTTAAGGACACATGCCCCCGCATTATGAATTACGGGTTTCGCATTGAGATGTATAGACAACACAAGAGTCAAGTATTGAACAATGTCTTTATTTTATATATATCATTTGTTTTTACACTAGGGTTTAAGAAGTTTAGTTGCATACATCAACAACATCCGTACATCATATCATTTCTACTAGCCTTTTGGATAATTAGAAATATAATGATCTCAAGACTAGATTTGATCAAGAGATAGTGTTAAGATCCAAATCGATAGGTGGACTGGATTCGATCTTCGGCGCTGCCTTAGTAATACAAATGGACGTGACCGTTCGGTAAGGACGCATGTTCCTCACATCTCTTCCCCACTTTTTTTTTTTTTTTTTTTTTTTTTTGAAAAAGGATCTCTTCCCCACTTATGTAAACATAAATAATCAAGTTCAATAAGAAAGTCATTACCTATTCTTCTCATTCTTTCAATCATGTGTTCGATCTCTTTCTCTTGTGCCTCATTTACATTTAAGCATTCTGTTACAAATACAGGACAGAGCCAACAAAACGGAAAAATATTTTCTGTAAAAATCCTCATACAATGAGCTGCTTTCTCGCGGATTCAGTGACCCCTCCCAAACCGATCGCCGTGAAGAAATTAATGGCGAACCGCGTATTCCTGGCGCAGTCTGTGGGGAACAGGACGTCCCGCACATCCGCATCGTCGTCGTTCATCTTCCTGCTGAGCGCCCGTACCCCGAGCCTTTCCGCGAGGTCCAGGAACAGCATCTTGATGAAGATGCGCGACGACGACGTCGTGTCCTGCTCCGTGACCCTGACGCGCCCCAGCACGCCGCGCCAGGGCAGCACGCCGCCGTCGTCGGCCGCCAGCAGGTGCGCGTAGAGCCTGGCGGATGCGCGCAGCTCGTCGGTCGTCATGCGGTGCGCCGCCGCGTAGTCGCCCGCGAAGCAGGCCTCGAAGCCGGCCCGGTACGCGCGGTCCACGGCGCACAGCCGCTGCCCGAGCTCGCCGTAGTAGCTCGTGTACAGTTTCTCGTTCCTGCAGCACGCGACCAGCATGGCGCAGAGCTCCGCCTCCTGCCCGGGCTTCACGGTCGAGAGGAGCTTGTGCCCCGCTTCCTCCGAGCTCACGCTCGACATGACGGTCAGGTATATGGTCCGCCGAAGGTTGATGAGATCGCCGGTGTCGGTGTGGTCGCGGACGACGACGACCGCCGGCTCCGTCTCTGACGAGTCATCGTCACATGATTGCAGCAAGGTGGCGTCGCGGAGCTTGCTTGGCGGGGGAGCCGTGGGTTGCGCTTCTTCCACGTCGGTCGTCCGCGGGCGCTTGCGGTTCGCGTCGCTTCTGGTCGGCGCCATATCTGCCTGCTGGCTGGAGATGGATTGTGGATCCTGCTGGCTGCTTGGTGCAGAATATATAGGCAGGGCGCGCAGGTGAACCGAGGGAGGCGTGCGGAATTGCAGTCGGTCTCCTAGTCCGTCGCGAGATGCACGGCCGTTTCGGATGGCAACTGCGTACCGACTTGGATTTGGCGTGCAACGGTGCAAGGGTCACGAGATGTGGCTCTCATCTCCACTCGGACTCGGACACCAGACATCGCCCACCGCCGCCAGCGCCTGAACCGCCTTGAGTCACCGACCCACACACGACCAGGGCTCGCAGCACGGGCATCTGCATCTCCATCGTCACACCTCGAGCACCGCCTTAATAGTTAATAATACCACGACGTTCTCAATTTTAAGTTGGATGGCCTGACAAGATCAGCATACTTAGAAGTATGCTTGGTTGAACTGTGAACTATGTGATGTGAAAAGGCTATATGCTACTGTAATTGGTTATAACAAGTATAAAACATGACTCCTATCTCTATCTCCTATACAAAACAACTATGTATGAAAGAACTATTCAATCCACTCATTTCAGAAGGCAGAAAGCCAAAAGTCAAAAGCAGAATCTAACGTGCTTTTAGTATTTGTATCATATTACAGAAAAATACTTCCTTGTGAAAAAGGCACGTATACCACTAAGTCTTTGTATAGATTTCTTACCGATAGGGGGTGTCAAGCTGGTTAGCATGCTGCATTTGGAAAAGCAAAGTGCCTCTAAAATTAAATTCTTCCTTTGGCAAATTTCGAATAATAAACTGCAAACTGCTATCAATTTGATAAAAATGGGCTGGAAAGGTGACAGTAGGTGTTCTCTATGTGGGGGAAAAGAGGACATTGATCACATTTTCTTCGAGTGTCCCATTGCGGTTTTTACCTGGAGCTTTATCCGACATACTTTTAATCTGGATGCTTATCCAGTTGATCTTGATGAATTTTGTCAATCTTGGTTGAAAGGAGGGGTGCCTTTGCCGAACAAGATGATCATTTTTCTGTTTGCAGGGGTTGCTTGGTCTCTCTGGAAACTTGCGAAATAAGATGGCAATCTCAAAAATGGTGTCGAAAGCCCCCACTGATGCTATATGCAATGCTTTATCATACATGCAGAATTGGAGCGTGGTGCTTAAGGAGAAGGACCAAGAGTAGTTTCAGAACCTGAAGACGACGACCATGGACAGCCTGAAGAATTTCCAGCCAAGCAACGTGATGCTATCTTATGTAGTGGAAATTTGATTCTGTTACTTGCTGTTAGCTTGTTGACGCTTAAGACCTACCTGTTACGCTGGTTTTCCCAGCTTTACATTCTGCTGTATCGAACTTGGCTTTCAATATAAGCCGAGACCGTTTGGTCTCTTTCTTAAAATAAAAAAAGGCATGTAGCTTTAGGTTTCGCCGTAAGCAACCCGTGATTGGATCGACATAACCTTTTTAGAGACATATTATGATAATTGCTCTTCCTTTGTAGCAAAGGATGTTTTAGCTATGCTACTAAACACCACAATTTAATCTCAAAAAAAAAACACCACAATTTGATTCAACCGCAAACTTCTTTGTTGCGACGCTAGTCCTAATCGAGGCAAATATTCAATTTTCTTTTTATATTCTAGACGACTATAATCTATACCTCACCATTTTGCTCTTTCCTTAATAAAATTGATCTAATGATACAAGACTAATCGGTTGTTGAAAGTTAAATGAATATCAAATATTGATTATAGCTATGAAATGCTAATCGGTTGAATGGTTATGAAATAATGAACATTTAGACATGTTCTTATTTCCATTTTTATTGTTAATATAATATTCCATATTTTCTATAAATTACTAATGAAATAGACTTTACGCTCAAAGTTTGGTGGGCCAGAACCATTTTGAATTGTGTAGCTTTGTTACACTCATCTAGTTTTGCATACTTAAGAGAGTAAGATGTTTAGATTTTTCTAGATATATTATTTTTAATATTATCTATAAAAACATTTAAAAAATAAAAATGGTGGCTTCATTTTTAAAAACAGGAGTAAACAAGCAAAGTTTGAAAAATAGAGGCAAATGAGCAATTAACCCTCAAAACAGAGGGTAGTTGCACAAAAGACCCTTTGAAATAAAGGGAGTACTATGTTTTAAATGTCCTCTTTTTCGGATTGTTACTTCTTAGGTTGCCATTTTTCATCGTGTGCCTAGGCCTTGGCCAGTGCACACAACTTTGTTGCAAGTGTGTCCATGGATAATGTTGCATCCAGATGAATGAAGCACTATGTCACGTGCCAGGACAATTTGTTGAGGTTCACGTTCACCCAGTGATGTTTCTCAAACTCTCAACAGAAATTTATCCTTCTCACAAGTTGAAAAATCGGTAACTGTGACACGTAAATCATCCAGTGACTAAATTAGCCAACGTGTTACCCAGCTTTGGCTAACGTCCCCAACAGAACCCCCTGCTACCAAGTTCCTTACCAGCTGTTTGCATTTTATCCAACATTTCACGGCTGCCTGTATGCAAACAAACAACAAAAACTTGAATTTATCTGAACTTATTTTTATTTCTGATACTACTGTTCATTCCTCAACATAGTTCGCACATTATTATTGCAACAAGATACAAGGAGTAAGCAGATTCCAGCCCTTAATCCGAGTCCAGCAAACACACATATCAAAGAAGCTCCTATGCCCAGAGTTGTATGTTCTTGTGCACCATACAGGGAATCAACTATAGCTCATAATAACAGGTATACAAAATCTAGACACAAAGCCTCCTAATATGTGAAGAACAGCACTTCATGATGCCGAAGAAGTCACCGTCCCAATGGTGTGGTCAAAGATTTCGATCCAGTAACCGTCAGGATCTTTGATGAAGGCGATGCCTTTGATTTTTCCTGCAGCCAAAGACCATCTGTCAAATCGCAGGGCTATGTGCTACAGAGATAAGAATGTAAATGGGGTATCATGACTGGATTGAAGGTAATATATGCAGGTGACATTATCAACCATAAGCCAAAAAGCATGTCATTCATCATGATTAAGAAAGCAGGGCTTTCAATGTGCACATCAGCAAATTGTTCCTATGCAACCATAGGCTTCACCATACCAACATAAACTGCTTAACTGGCCACTTCTCATTTTTCTTGAGGAGTTAGACAGAGGATGGTGATGACTATCAATATGGTCCTACAGATGCATAAGGGTGGACAGCACAAATACAAAGTTTGTATACTGCCAGAGTAAAGCTATGACTCAAATAAACATCACGAATCAATATTTTGGGCAATCCCTATTGTACATCAGTACTAGTCATATGCTCAGTTATACCATAACCCTGCAAATCTTACAGAAAACTTATTATTTTTCCTGTTTGAGTAACACTACAAAGCAAAATCACTTACCATCATCAGGTTTCTTCACAAACTCAACCCCAAGACGTTCAAAGCGTTCACATGCCTTGTGGACATCATCCACAGTTACTCCTATATGACCTGAATGAATAAAGGTGAGCAAATACAAGTGTTAGAGCACTATGAAATTCACATTCACAATTATATATATCTTAGAGCACTGAAACTATGCCTATGATTTCAGAAACAGCAACTGTCAGTCATTTCAATTGAACATGGATGGTCAAAGCACTTACCAAAACCACGAGGGTCCGAGTTCCCATTATGGTAACCTTTGAATTCAGGGTCATTTTCAGTGCCCCAGTTGCTACAGATACCAAGTGTTAATTAATTTGATGGTGACCGTTCAAGCTATTAAAGAAGGGCATCTCACAAAGATACAGGGTAACAAGACGCACTGGGTGAGCTCAAGAGTAGCTTTTTGCCTAAAAGTCCATTCAGTCCGCTTGATATGATCATCAGGGGCTGAGGTCACATCCTACAAGCACATAGTAGATTAAATTTACATAAATACTTAAGAATCAGGATTGTGTAAATTATATTTTCAGGTGATACATATTTTCACAAGTCCATATATAAACTTATACCTCATAACCAAGAAAATACAAACTGAATTTCATCTCTTCAAAATCCAACCTTTTCAGCAACCTGGAGAAGAAATTGCACATCATAAGACACCTAGAAAACCTTAAGACCCCGAACACAAAACAATGACCAAACTACTTGTTTTGGTGGTGGTGACAATAGTAGTAACAAAATTAGCAAGGGTATCAACAGGAATCTGGAGACACAAAAACTTCAACTGAAGTGCGTTCAGCATCAAAAGCAATCGTACTAGCCTGTGTAAATCGCTTGACTAAGTAGCTAGCACGTAAATGTATTGCTTGCAGCTGTTTACAGAGCCAGATGTGACTGTGTAGAGTTACAACCAGAGGTGCTGGACAGGACAGAACCTTTGGGATCTCATCTCCGAAGTAGTGCTACAACCGGATTGTGATGGGCAATGAGCGAAGTCTGCCTACAAAAGCCTGTTTACAGAGCCAGATGTGACTATACAGAGTTACAACCAGAGGTACTGGACAGGACAGAACCTTTGGGATCTCATATCCGAAGTAGTGCTACAACCAGATTGTGTGCTTGGTCCATGAGAGGTGCTGAACAACTGGTCGGTTAGCACGAAAAGGGCTGTCACATCCAGCCTGTTGCCCCCTCTGTAATGAAGGCCGACCCAGTGCCAAGAGGCCCCCTCTGTAATGAAGATGAAGAAAATATTAATCACCTTATGTCCACTAGCGTCTTTGCACGAAAACTTTTGTTCTTCCTTCTGTGCCGGGTCGGCGTGCAAAGTCTCACTTCCCACTCTGATTAGATTGCCTTTGATGACTGGTGGGGCAGAAGCTCAAGTGTGGCAGATGATCACTTAAATAAAGGCCTCAGCTCCATCATCTTAGGGGCCTGGACTTTGTGGAATCTTCACAATCGCTGTGTGTTTGATGTTAAACCACCTAGACTAGCTAGAGCACTGTTGCTTGCTTGTGAGGAGCTTCCTTTTTTGGAGTGTGCCTGGGGCACAAAGTATCAATCACATAACTGCCCAGGGCTGAATGTATATTAATCTGGTCATGGTCGTCTTCAATTTTTGTTAAAGGCGTGTTTGTTTACATAAAAACCTAGTGGTGGTGGTGGTGGTTGTGTGTGTGTTTGGGGGGGGGGGGGGGGTACCAAGATGAAGATGAGCTCCTCCATTTTCTTGCTCTGTTTCTACTAGGAAGTTGTTTTTGGTGTTTATCCTCCATTTTCTTGCTAAGTGAAGATGACAGTAATGATTAAAGAGTACTCATGATTAAACTATACACCCAACAATTCAGTGGTGCTTCATAATGGTCATCTATTCAAGCAACTTATCTAAAAACAGTCATAGAGCTTTTCCAAATTCAGCTTTCTCAAAACAACAAATCCTATCAGGACTTAGTACTCATATTCAATCATCCAACTCCAACCTGCATTACACTCAACATAACCTCAGTTGCTAAAATTCTGAAAATAGATAAGTTTTATTGTTTATTCAGTTTTAATTATTTTGCTCATGAAAATTGCAAGTTTGGAATGTCTTCAGCATCATGTTCATATATGTGGTTCAGTGATGTGCTAGAGATAATTTAGACACCAGAGATTTCGCGGCTACATCAAAAGAAGGAATAAAACTGCCACCCAGTAAAAATTACAGTTAATTTCGCATATCTTAATTGTATTTTGCATTTAATTCATTTTACTGATTTGAACAATTCAGTATTATCAAATATGAGGGAGAGACTAGAAATAACTACCAAAACGCATGCAAGGTAGCAGCAGAGAAAAGTAAAACTGGCTGCAGCATTTGCTTGACAATCAAGTTACCATTTAACTAAGGATTACATCCTATCTTTTGTGGTCGGTGTCTAACAATTAGCTTCGACTAGATGAAATAGCTAGCACTCGTGAATATCAGGAGAGGCAACATGCTGTTCAGAATTAAGTACAAATGAAACAAGGCATGAAACAAATAATCACACCAACCCCAGAAATATAGATCTATTCACTCTCCATTTCACCTCCTTCCTTCAAGCCATTATGTATCACCTCTTTATGGTTTCTGCAGTCTGCGCTTTATTAACCCATCACAAACAAGGTTCATGACAACACATCAGCTTTTGGACTACAGCCTTTTCTTATATTACTGAAAGATAACATCAAATGATTTGCTGACATCACCCAAATAGACAATACTGCAAGTAGTATCCTGCATGTATGGGGCAGGAAAGTTTGGCATTCATAATTCATCATCAACACAACAGACAACTAGGCAGGCCAATTTAACACATTAAGGGCAATTCAAAAGATGTGGACATGGCATTTTTTTCCATAGCTTAATTATCCCTAAAGCCAGAACTTGGGGGGATCCAGTGCGTTACTTCTCTTAAGAACATCCCTACATTTGCAGTGTGTAACTATCGACAAGAACAGATATGAGTTGTTATTGTTTTTTTCTCAGCATGGGTATGTTATTTGGAGGAAGAGAAAGAAAACTCACGACATGCCCATCACACGCGAGTAGAAGTCAAGGCTCACTTTTGGGTCCTTCACACGTAACATCTGAAACAAAACAACAGAAACTTCCGTGATCATTACCTCCGCAAGTACAACAGCAGAAATGATTAAGGTAATAAGCTCGCCCACCAATGGTTAATTCCAAAAACATAGAACGATTTTAGTTTACCAAAGAAACAGGAATAGCAGCAATACAAGCCCATCAAATATCTAGAATCAAATTCTGAGATATAAGGGCCCATTTAGTAGCATTCCTATTTCCTAAGCACTGATTCCTTGCAGAAATCGATATAAATGTATATAGAACAATGATGATTTTGCCAGTGGCCACAGGATTTCCAATTTTGTATATATGTGCTTAGTTATTTGTGATGTCTGGCACTTAATTTTTCTGTGGACTTGTGATGTCTGCTACTTGTCATGCTCATAGTGCATGCTAACAATGACATGTTAAAAAGGGCGTACAAACTGCAGAAAGCTCTCACACAAGGTAGAGTTTTTAGGGAAGGGAATTTCTAGGCAGTCTTACCCTTGATGTATTTTGCAAGGAAAGCTGGATCTAACCTAGATCCTCGAGGACACAAGTGGAGAGCTTATACCACTGCACCAGGCCTACCCTTCTAGCAATGACATGGTACTACATTATGATTTTCACTCCAGTTTTTACATGTAACCAGTAGCTGCAGCATGTTCTTGCTTGAGCTGATTCAGTCACGAAATATAAATGCAAAATGCAAAAAGAGTGAAAAGGTTGTGAAATTGTGAATGCAAACAAACTGAATATATGTTTTCTGAATGTCAGAATGTGTTTCATCTGCTCAATCATGTATGGTGATGCATTCCCAGTACTTCTGCCATGGGGCTGTATCCAAAGATGCTTCCTTCTCCCTCTAACCCTTTTAAGAAAGGGCAAGCAAGAGAACCAAACATGCAATATGTGACCGAAAGAGCTTGTTCTTGTCCTGCCTTAACTTATCCCTTATGTTCTCTGAAAATTAGTGTTGTCCGATATGTGTGAATTTCTGAGGTTTGGTCAGAATTGCAGATATTGTTTTGATGATCCAATCAATCCTGTAAGTTTCTTTCTGCTTTTTCAACAGAACAATGGAAAGCAATTGTGTGTTGATGCAATGATGTACAGCTCTCCTACAAGTCCAACAAAAAAAAGGAAAACAGGGCTTCCAAGCTGAATCAGGATCTGGAGCCCTGCCTTAGAAGCCCTTGTAACAAAGTGAGCCCAGAGTTGTATCCTGCTTCAGAATTGAGATACCCAAAATGTTTGATATGTACAAAATGCATTGTCACATCAGATACAATTTTTCTCTGCATCCGACAGAACATGAGCAACAGCAAATTTGGATTGGTGTGTGTGAATAGGACATCGAGCACAGCAACTACTGACGCATCATCCCACTGCTCACCAGGACTACTTATCTCAAATCCACACAACGAGCACCAAGACTGGAAACCCGACCTGAACAGCACGCACAAGTTCTTGACGAACAAACACCTCGGTGAAATAGGCAGGACTAAAGCTGGGGTTATTACCGTTTGCTGCAAGAAGTAGCCCTTGGTGGCGGGGTCGACCTCGGTGTGGAGCCCCGGGTTATTCGCCGGCGCCTCCTTTGGTCCCGAGGAAGTCGACATGGCGGCGGCGGCGGGCAAGAACCGGCGAACCCGGGCGAACCTCTGCAAAATCAAGAAAATCCCAACGGGGAATGGTGAGTGAAACCTGAACGAAGTCTCCGTAATCATCATCAATCGAAATCCTCCAGTACGGGACACGGAACCTTGAACTGCGGCGAGCAGGAGATGAGCGGCGCGCAGGGGAGGGGAAGGCGGCGGAGGAGCGCGCAGGATGGGGACAGGAGAGAGGCACCGGCCATGGCTACAGCGGCAGGGTTTATATTTATATATATAGGATAATGTAAAATGATAGAATGCCAGTTGATCTGTACGGCCTCTGGGTCCTTCTTCGGTCGGGCATGCTCGAGTACGTGACGTGGCCATTCTTTTTCTTAAAATTCCAGATCTGTTTAAATAAGAATTATTTCTATATTTTTCGTCTTCCTGTGGATTTAAATAGCGATAGATTTAAAAAAGAGAAGAATATTTGATTTAAAGATCCAATTTTAAAACCATTAGAGAATATTTTTCCATCGAAAATGTATATTCCTATATATCATAAAAAAAGATATAGAGAGGTTTTTAGAATTGCTCTAGCCCCATTTAGGTATTTAAGAACACATATTTGGGATATGTCATAATTTTAAGTAAGTTGGAGAGTAAAAATAGATCTATGTCAAGAATTTATTTCTATGTCCTAGTCTATGAATTTAAGATAAATTTATATATGAACTTTGAAAAGTTGTGCAATCTCAATTCTAAACCAAGTAGACTAATCCATATTTTAATTCTTCCAAATGATAGGATGCAGACAGGCGCTAAGAAAAATCCACGGTACTTTGAACCGATCCATTGCTACAATATACAATACTATCCGATGTGCTTAAATTTATCTCAATATTTAGAAACAACATTAAATTAAATCGGAGAGAGTAGTGAAAATGGTGAAGAAAAAAATTGTTTTCAGTATGGCCGGTTGTATACAAAGAAATAGGGAAGGCTATAGGGACGGCCGAGAACGCTCCAAAGCATGTTGTTTGAGCTACATTATTGTGCTTTCGGTTAAGAAAAAAACTGGCTTTCTAGAATCTGGTTCTGTCTTTTTATTTTTCATATTGACTTGTAAAATAATTTTTAGCTTTTTAGCACATATAAAAACTATAAAAGCTGCTCTCAGCATGACTTTTAGCTTTTCGTATATACTTCCTCGTCAGTTAGCTTTCTATCGTTTCAAAAGTTAGCTCAACAACAGCTAATTAATTTGTCTCCACTTTTGCCTTCTAGCTAATACAAGTCAACAAAAGGCTATAGAGAAAAGATAAAATTGGAGGTACCATTGTTTCAACCGGCAAGTCATCATCTGGCTTCCCTAGAATGATTGGGTTCTCGTACCACCTAATCCGATAAATGATTTATAATCTAGCTACTCAATAGTGTTTTTCTCTCATAATAAATTAGACAAATTCTCCACGCGTTGCTGCGAAAATTACGAATTATTGGATTCTATGGTACATGAATAAATTAGTATTGCCAATATAATAATACAATTGCATTTGCTAGTGGATTTTAATTGTATATGGTAGTGCATTGAGTAGTTGGTCACTTACATTGAATTTTGTTTAGTGCATTGCTTTGTTGAATAGCTTGCATGTTGAGATAATTAGTTAGTGGCATTTGTCTATATAGGAGATATAGATAGATGAGCATTAGTTAAAATTAGACAATCAAAAACAATCTAACGTGAATTTGATGATGTGTTTACCTCCACGGAGAGTAGTGGGTCACTTACGCGGTTCACAAGTCGAGGGGTTCCTGGTGCAATGGCGAAGGCCATTGGTTGGAGGACTTCCACCTAGGGTTAAAATTTTGGTTGGACACATTACTCTGGATTTATTTCAGAATTTTTCGGCGCTATACATTAAATAGTAGGTGACGTTCCCGTTGACAGCGAGGAGCATGTGGAGACTTCGTGAACATCAAGATTTGTCGGCTCAGTCCTTCAAAAGTACTCATAGAAGTAGGGTTTGCGTACGTGGGTTCATATAGGTGAGTGTGTATGTGTTGAGCGTGTACGTTGTACTGTGTAATTAAAAAAAACTTACTCGCTTCACAAACTCACAGCAAGCAGTGGCCTAAACAGAAAAAAAAAGCAAGGAAATAAAATAAAATAAAAAAGCACCCTTTAGCCTCCCAACTTGCAGGGATCCGGAACAAAACCAACGCTACCACTCCCACTTTCCTCCCAACTACGCCCACCGGTGCCATCCTCGATTCCCCCAACCGACCAATCCAATCCGGGCCCCACGCGTCAGGCTCCGCCATGGCCACGTGGCGCCTCCGCCGCGCCGGCGCCGTCGCCGCCCTCGCGGCCTCCTCCGCGCTGGCCGCCTCCTCCGCGTCCGCCTCCGACCCCTCGGCCGCCGCCCTCGACGCGGCGCGGCAGCGCGTCGCGCGGGCCCCGGGGGCGGCCCCGCCCCCGCGGGACGCGCAGCGCGCGGCGCTGGCGGGGTCCACCCCCGCCGAGCCCCTGGACGTGCTCGTCGTCGGCGGCGGCGCCACCGGCTGCGGCGTCGCGCTCGACGCCGCCACCCGCGGGCTCCGGGTCGGCCTCGTCGAGCGCGAGGACTTCTCCTCTGGAACGTCGTCCCGGTCCACCAAACTCATCCATGGCGGTGCGTGGCCTCTCTCCGAACCCTGGGACCTACGGAATCCCTCCTTTTTTTTGTGATTTTCCCCCAAAATTGGGCTCCTACGAATATCCTCCTGTTAGAACTTACATCACCGCAGTCAGCAATCTGACCAAGAGTGAAAGACCCCCATTATGTAGCGGTTTGATGAACTAATGCGGCCTATTTTATGCTTGGTATATGTTGTAGGGTTGGTAGTGTGATGTGCTACCTTAATAGCACAACATAATTATTGTCTGGCTACATTAGCAAGTGGATCTGTTGCATTTGTGTTGGAAATAGTTGTTCTACAATGGCATTGTACTTCTTTGTTAATACTTAATGGCACAGTACTTGCCCTTAGCAACCCTTGGCTTTCTTTGAGCAAAGCAAATTTATTTCTAATATGTTTGTGCCAGTCTAGGAACCTGTATTGTGATACTGACCATTTTTTTATATCATAATACTGACCATTCCTGACTGATGCTATTTTCCAACATGTACACTATCCCTGCTACATTCAAAACATGTGGCTTATCTTGCATCGAGACATTCTCTAGTTGTATTTTATTTTACTTGTACATAAAGAGATGTATGAGGTGAAAACTGAAAACATGAAAGATCCTCATGATGATTGAGTTGGCAATCCTGGATATTGAGTTATGTTCTAAAATTTCAAGGAGAATTTCAAAATGAGCTAGTAGAACAGAAAAAGAACTTAGTGTTGCATTTTATCAGAATGTTTCTTAAGCTTCTTATTACTCAACTTTTTTGTGACCTTTTCATGTCAATTTGATGCTCAAACTAAAACCTTTTCCAAGGTTCCAAAATCAGTTGGTTTTCACTTGATATACTGTCCCAGCTATGTCTAATTTCCTATTAAATTTGACCCAACGAAATTGAAATATAAGTTTTTTTTAATTCTCTCAGCAAGCTTTATTCATTCGACAGAATAGTTACATTGTTTACGAGCAACTGCCGGCTTGAATCTATCCAAACAAAATAGTTTTTATCTAACAAAACCTGCCTAGCTAGCTCATGAGCCACAACATTGCAATCACTTATACAATGACTAATGGACATAGAATAAAAATTCAGCCAATACATGTAACATTTATCATAGATCGTCCCTGCTGCCGTCACTGAGAAATCCCCCTCTTGCATTGTTGTGACAACTTTCATACAATCTGATTGAGGTTAATAATATCTACCTGTTACTGTGAAGATGTCTTGCTCTTGTGTTGTCTATTACTCAATACTGATGCAATAAATTTGTTCTACTTTCTTCCATAGTACCATCATTTGCAGATAAATGGCTAGCTTGAAAGAAATGCATGGATGAACATATAAAGATTGGGTAAAAATTTTGTAGTTAAAAAAGAAATACTTTGCGAAACAGAAAACACTTAATTACAAACAAGAAATACCTGCACCATTTTTTTTGTCTTTTGGGATTGAAAATTTAATTTATTGTAGTCCCTAATTACATTGCATTCGATTTGTGCAGGTGTGCGCTACTTGGAGAAGGCAGTGTTCAATCTTGATTATGGGCAGCTGAAACTTGTTTTTCATGCACTCAAGGAACGCAAGCAGGTTATTGAGAATGCTCCCATTTGTGCCATGCTTTGCCATGCATGACTCCTTGCTTTAACTGGTTTGAGGTTGTATACTTCTGGTTTGGTTTGAAGTTTTATGATCTTGTTGCTGGAAGAAGGCTACTACATTTGTCACGATATTATTCTGTAGAGGAGTCAGTTGAGCTTTTCCCAACCCTTGCAAAAAATGGCAATGATCGTAGCCTAAGAGGAACAGTTGTGTACTATGATGGTCAAATGAATGATTCTCGGCTGAATGTGGGGTTAGCATGCACTGCTGCCGTTGTTGGTGCAGCTGTTCTCAATTATGCTGAAGTGGTCTCCCTCATTAAGGATGAATCTGGAGAGAGAATCATTGGTGCACGTATTCGTGACACACTATCAGGTAGAATAAAGTATGTCCTATCTCTAGCCGCTACATAAAATATTCATCTCAGAGAGTGGTTCAAGTTATCTGTTTTCTTTAATAATCATTTGTATACAACTGATCAATACAAACAGTCTTTCTAGTTTCTAATGCCATTGTTTATATATTAGTATTTCTGAATGCTATAAACATGCAACTAAAGTAACTAAATAAATTATTAGAGCACTTTCTATTTGAAGTTATACATGCTTTTCTGTGTAGGCTAAATAACTTGCATAAAGCTTCTGTTGGAAGCTACACATCACTGAACTCTTTTGCGACCTATCAGAAAAATCTTTTATGACATATGAGATAGTGAGGTAACTAGATATCTGTACAATGACAACAACTAATAAGCATTTAAATAACAAGGAACAAGGAGGTTGAGTAGGTAGGTGCGTGTTTGTAGATGCTGAAATATATTCTGAATGCTTCTGCAGTTTTTGTTCTTGTTCAGAATTTGATATGGGTTAAGTATTTATGTTAATTCATTCTGAGTTCTGGATGGAGGCGTTTAATTGAACAATAAACTTTAGAGCTGTGAAATTTCTGGCTTTTATGGTTACTAAGTGTTTTTTTACCATCATGTAGCATCGATGAGTTTTATTGGAGAAGTTGGCTTAGAGCTAGTAACAACAAACTTTAGCATTATTGGAGAAGTTGGCTTAGAGCTAGTAACTATAACCGTTGCGGGTGCCCTTATAGAGTTTGACTTAGGGTTATTAAATGACCAGTTTATAGCTTTCTCCAACTGTTTTAGGAGGAGTTAGCTGACAATCTGTTGATACCATGATTTATGAAATTTAAATTACATGTTGTGTTACTATTTTAACAATATATAGTTCTGATCTCTCCAGAAATTCTTGCACCTTAAGATGCCTATATGAAGTTGCTTTAAGTATGATGTTTAAAAGTACTGCATTTTCTTTTGAAATAACTTATTTCTTTAGTTAATTTCTTTGTTTGTTGATGTTTACATTATTAATATTTAACAGAAATTTGAAACAAAGCACCACTTTGCGCTTTCTTTCTTACTAAGGATTTTTTGGTAGACAATTGAAATTGTAGACAATATTCCACCTCCCTCGGGAATGGAAACTTCAGATGAAACTCTGTTCGCCTTTTGATCTTGCTCTTCTGCTATCTTTGTTTTAAGCTTTAGATTAGATACTGGATGTAATGTACACGGATATTTGGTGGATAATTAGGCCTTATGCTTTGCCAAGAGCTTGGGATAACTAGGCCTTATGCTTTGCCAAGAGCTTGAGAGATTAAGGGAGACTAGAATGTTTCTTCATAATTCATTGCTTGATTTGAAGGGTTACATAGCCCCTGTATTTATAGTCGTGGGAGACTTAGCCCCTAAGCAATCTAAACCTATCTAGGGTTTGGCGGCAGCAGCGGAGGCGTGCTACAGTACCGCGGGTACTGTTCACCCGTGGTGCTACAGTACTTTGGGCCTGGGCCCTACAGCTACAGCCCATTAGGCATATGACACGATGGCAGCCTGCTGGCTGCCCATGACACTGGCCTTCCAAGATCCATTAGCCTAATTTACTATTTAGTTCATTGCTAGGAGCCTCAAATCATTTATCATAAACACCTACATCCTTAATCTATTGCTACTTGCTAACTCTAACAGGAATACAATATGTTCGGAAAAATTTAGACGTTGACATTTTTTCTCAAAAATATGTGGATTTTTTATCAAAACAAGATGGATGTGTATTTCACACTTATATATTTTGTGCTTTTCATTTAGTTAGAAGATATTCTTCAATATGCTAACATCTTGACCGTAAACATTTATATCTGCGGATGATGGCAAAAGGACTGATGTGGCTATCATGCCACCCAAAACCACCCAAAAGAAGGAAAAAAAAAAGTCTTGGATGTAATTTGAATTTGTTTTGAGAGTTGGATCTGGATTTGGAGACAAAGAACCAAAGATGAAATGTTGAAACCAAAGGAAGTTGTGCTTGAAATAAACCTTCTCATCTTTTACTATAGCAACATGTCATTGCACATTCTGTGTGAAATTGTGGATTGCTAACTTGACTAGTATTTTGGCCATACTACTTATTTTGGCATATGATTCTGTTTTGTTGGTTGCCACACGTTAAGCACATATTATGTGAAATTGATTGTGTCATCCACTTGCTTATTTAACTGAAATATAATCCTTGTGTGGTCACTTAATGCTTGCAAATATGTCTGGTTTTCTTTTCCACGATGCGAAACCTGAATTTCATTACCATAACCAACAAAATTACATCAAAGATTACCCGAATTGTCACCTAATGCTTGCAAATATGTGTCAGGGAAGGAATTTGAAACCTTCGCAAAGGTGGTTGTTAATGCAGCAGGACCATTCTGTGACTCTGTGAGGAAGATGGCTAACAGTAATGTAGTACCTATGATCTGTCCTAGTAGTGGAGTGCACATTGTACTTCCTGATTACTACTCCCCCGAAGGGATGGGGCTAATTGTCCCTAAAACCAAGGATGGCAGAGTTGTATTTATGTTGCCATGGTTAGGAAGGACCGTTGCGGGAACAACTGATTCTAGCACAGCAATAACAATGCTTCCTGAACCACATGAGGATGAAATACAGTTCATATTGGATGCAATCTCTGACTATCTTAACGTTCAGGTGTGTTTGCATATATGCTATCCTTTTCTTTACATGCCAAAATAATGTTGTAAAGTTCTTTTGTTATAGTAGTGTTGTTTCACATGTTTTTCATCTTGTATTTGGTTGCAAAACTGGAGATGGAAGAACATTTTATTTGCTATTTTGAACTCATTTCAGTTTTGTGCTTCATGAAGCCAAAACACATTAGTTCTTTTAGCCTCTCTTTGTACAGCTTCTCTTTTCCCCTTTTTTCCCAAAAATAATATAAAGCTCTTACAGTGGGTGTATCCCCTGCTGTATTTTTGGGTCAAGAAATATGTGGGTGGCAGTCCACTTCAATATGAGGATGCTGCATCACTATGCTACTATGTTCTACCTTGCTCTGTCTCCCTATGCTAGGTTAGTTAAGAGCTCTTCTATCGGATGCTTCTAGAAGGGAGGTTCATTTGGCAATCTGCATGTTTTGAAATTCTACATTCTGTATCAACCTCCCCAGCAACTTAATATCTGTTAATGGACCATTTTTTAGAGGAAGAAACATTTAATGATCCCTTTGTTGCTAATACTGTTTGAGAAAAAAATTCTGTTGCTAATTACTAACCATGCATGTCAACATGCTATATACATACTGGTTAGCCTCTTTGGAATCTGATGGGATCAAAATGATTACATAGTTTACATCTTTTATATTGTGATGATAATACTTTTGACCTCCATTTGAAGTGTGTTAATAATCTACTGTGTATTATTTTAGTTTCATACTAAAAAGTACTTTGTGAGACTGTGATTAGAATCATATTTTCCAATGCAAATGGAGAAATATTGACTGTACAGATATACTTTAATGTCTTCATTCATCAGGTAAGGCGTTCAGATGTTCTTTCTGCCTGGAGTGGTATACGTCCTTTGGCCACAGATCCGTCTGCAAAGAATACTGAGAGTATTTCTCGAGATCATGTTGTATTTGAAGACTACCCTGGGCTAATAACAATTACTGGTGGAAAATGGACAACCTATAGGAGGTAAGCCTGCCTAATTGCTACTTTAATTTATTGGTAGTATCGATAGGATGGAACTGGTTTGACCTGGTCAAACTTTCAGCGTTGCCAATTTACTTATTGGGCCTATTTTTTTTTTAAGAAAAGTGTTGTGGAACACATTTGTGGACAAGAGATGTATTTGAGGCACTAGAAGGAACTGGCATTCACAAGTGGCTAGTTAAGTTGTTAGAGTTTGTCTGACCCATTCCAGAGTTTGTTTCAGATTGGTTGTGAGAGGGTAAGTAGCAAGTTTGTTAGCACCAGCTCTACTATAGAGTTTGACAGATTGATTGTAATCAAGCAGAAATAATAAACGTAAGAACCCAGAGCCTCTTCTCAATGCCTCTATCGCTCCCTAACCCAGCCAGCCACCAATCTAGCCTTATCAAAAGATTAAGATATGCCTACAGTTACAGTGATGGACTGCATTGTCATATACAGATGGAAATTGTGATCTATATAATTAGTAGAGCTTGATTATTAAACAGAAACAGGACTGCTTTATGTTTTTTATAAGAATAAATTAGCAAGCTATCATATGCTTCGCTTGCCTATATTAGTCTGTGCCACTTCTGTGCTACCTAGCCAAAGACTGCCCTGCTTGCATTGCACTTCCACTGTTTGGTTCCTCTGCATTGTGCCTAGCATGAATTGCACCTTAGCTAACTCATGCATTGGAGCAAAGTTATGCAGCCTGAAAAAAAGATGAAGAGGGTGCCTGGGGAGGGGGTTTGCTGGTCTGGAACAGTCCCATCTGCTCATGGCTGCAGGAAATCATGAGAAGATAAAGGGGGTATTATGATGAGCCAATGAAAAAGATTTGGCAAGCTGGGATTAGCTTATGCATAATGAGAATTTTGCTAAGAATTAGGGCCTGTTTGGCATGGCTCCAACTCCACACGGTGCAGCCTCTACCCGAAAATCCGTGGAGCCGACTCTAGGTGGAGTTGGAGCCGTCTTTGGAGGTGTTTGGCTAAAAGGGTGCTCTCGGCTCTAGAACGGTGTTTTCTCATGTAGATTGCCCACTTTGCCCCTCAAGTAGGACCCACATGTCATCCTCTCTCTCTCTTTTTGCCCTGTGGCCGCGCCCATTGGCCGGGCGGGGATGCCTCCACGGACGCCGGAGACGGGGAGAGGAGCGCGCTACGGGCGCCGGCCGAGGAAGGAGGAAGGTCGGGCCGGCGCGCCGCCGGGAGACGTGGCCGCGCGCCGCCCGGAGGTCGTCCCGCGCCGCCGACGGAGCAGCTTGCCTCGAGCCGCCGCGGGGGCCGGGCCGCCGGGTGGTGGCGCGAACGCGGTGGTGGAGGCACGCCGGGTCGGAGCTCCGGGGGAAGGCGCGCGGAGCTCGGGGGTGGGCGGCGGTCTCGACAGACAAGGGGGCGCAGCTGCGAACGGCTGGGGCGGGGCGACGGCGTGTTCCCGCGCGCGAGAAGAAGCGCGGCGGTTGGGCCGTGGCGACTGCGGCCTCGCGTGAAGAATGGGGAACGGAAGGGAGAAAAGAAGAAAATAACGGTTGGAGTGTGTAACGAGTGGCATTGCGGGTAATTACTTCAGAACTCCACGTCTACGTCTATTTTGGAGAGTTCTGGAGCAGCAAAGGAGGTACTCCGAAAAAATGAACTAGAGCTCCATAAACTCCATAGAGTTGGGCTGCTCCACCTTTTTTCGGAGTTGAGGTGTTTGGCTAGCTCCACCCAACTCCAGGCTGGAGTTCGGCTCTGGAGCCATGCCAAACAGGCCCTTACTTAGTTTGTTTCCCTCCTGTTTTTTGGGTTACTTTAGAGTGGTGATTGGTGAAAGAGAATGGGGGAACACGAGTGAACTATGGCAGATACTGCCACCACCAAATCCAACTTTCAAGTAGCATAGCATATATATAATATATGTTACAATCAGAGTGTCATGTAATTTACTGGCAGTGCTTCATTTTAGTTTGACTGTCCGTGCAGCTTAAGACAAAACCACATGGGTTATCTTTTGCTATTAGGATATATTTGACCTTAGTCCCTTACTCCAAAGATCCTTTGTGCACTAATTTCAAGTTCATGTGCATGTTGTTTGTTTGACTGTACACGTGCATGATCATGTTGCGCACTACAAGATATTCCATTGTTGAATTCTAATGAACTTGTTTGTTCAGTATGGCTGAAGATGCTGTAAATGCAGCAGTCAGGTCTGGGAATTTGAAACCAGCTAATGGCTGTGTGACTGATAATTTGCATATTGTTGGTGGATATGGATGGGATCCTGCTTCTTTTACAGTTCTTGCTCAGAATTATAAGCGAATGAAAAGACATATGGTGGCAAGGTTATTCCAGGTGCAATGGACAGTGCTGTATCGAAACATTTGTCACATGCATATGGAACTTTGGCTGAACAAGTGGCTACTATTGCTCAGGTGTGTTCTCCTTTGACTCCGCAGCACTATTTATGTGAACTCTGTTCTAGTAGGATCGAAAAGAAAAATAAAGACCTTGCTCTAATTTGTCTTTTTATCTGTTGGGGGAGTAAAGTTGTTATATGCATGCATGGTTTTCAAGGCACGACTTAGGCAATGAGGTGTGTTAGGACTCGGGCATCCCAGTTACCATGACAAAAAAGTTCAGTAAAAGAGAGTTTGGGAGGGAGAAGAGAGGAAGAACAGGAGAGGAGCTAGTTAACAGGCCAACAACCTGCTGCCGCTGCTGCCATACTTCGCTAGCTCTGCACCAGTAGATGGCACAGAACATGCTTTGTCAGCTGTGGCACAGTCAATCTGGAAATGGGTGGCTGCAGCGGTCAGTTTGAAGGAACAGAGCAGTTAGGAAAGAGGAACAGGGAGAAGTCAGTAGCACATCTGGTGAATGAGCAGGAAGCAAGAGGCACCAAGATGGGGAGGGGAGAGGGAGGAGAAGTTGCAGGCGGGAGCACTGATCTGGCGAACGAGTGGCTATGAGAGAAATAGAGGGAGGGGGAAAGGGAGTGGTAGATTATGCTAGGGGACGGGGTATATGGGCTGCACCAGCCCCCTTCTTTTTTTATTTGCCTTGTTCTTCCTCCACACTGCATTTTCTGCAATTCCTAGTCCCCCAAGTTCTTTAGAGTGACAAACTTCTAGATTCAGTGAGTTTGCCTTAGACAACAGAGATGGTGTGGTGGTGTGTGTGAGTGTGTTTGGGTCCATGTACGACTCATTTCTCTTCTACTAATACAATGATACGCACCTTGCCTTGTCTTATAAGTGCCTTGGTACACGCCTCACGTTTATTTGTGGGTTCTTTTGAAACTAAAAACTTACTATAATTCTTCCCTGAGTTACATCATGGTTTATTCATAGTCGAATATAAAATTAGCACACCATGAATTTTGTAACATCTTGAGGATGGAATTACATGTCAAATTTGAATTGGTTTTGGCCTTTTGGATGAAAAGTTATTCACCAAAGTGATCAATATTTTTTGTAAATATAGTTTGCAATATGAGAACCCACCATGTTGTACCATGTCAAAATCAATTGCCAGATTTTTCGATCAAGGTAGTTTCTGTGGCTGATAAGGCGGCTGATGCTGTTTTGTTGTGAGAGAAAAACACTGTACCATTGCTGGTAATTTCAAGTGAACAGGGCTGATAAGTTCAGTGCTGGGATCACATAGTTGCTTTGTTTCTTTTTTGCATAGATATGCATAAATGTTTGTGTTAAAAGGTCACGGGTGACAAGGTAACTATTTGTTGTCGCCTGGCAGTGGAGTGTTTTCTAGTAGTTATTTGTTGTCGCCTTTTTGTTATCATTTCTGTATTTTTGAAAACCTTGCAAGATTCCTATTGTGTGCATTCTGATGTCTTTAAAAATCCCCAGTAAATTGGAATCCAGCAATGTGATTTGAGCTTTCTTTGTTTAGGAAGTTGGGTCATCGACCTAAGTGCTGTTTGGCCTGCATTTGCATGCGCCAAAACTTATAAATCTACTTCCATGTTTCAATAGAACTGTATCAATGATGTTCACATCAATAGTGCTAGGTTCATTTTGACATGAGTGTCTACATGATTCCCCTGTATCATTTCTTGTAGTACTATTGAAGATTGCTTAGACCCTGGCTGTCGTAAACTAGTCAGCATGAATGCTTCTGTTTAAAGTGTTTATGTAAATTATCCATATGGATTAAAATGGCACATTCATGGCATGTTTTCATGTTGTGTGACAACTCACATTATTGCATACATGAATCACCCACCTTTCCATTGGATGGATGATCTATATGGAAATGAATCCCATGCTAATTTGTTTGCCTGAAAATGTGATGCCTATTATTTTTGGCTATTCATAATATTTTTATTTTTAATTTTTTTAGAACGAAGGCTTGGGAAAGCGCCTTGCTCATGGATACCCATTTTTGGAAGCTGAAGTAGCCTACTGTGCTCGTTATGAGTACTGTGAATCTTGTGTGGACTTTGTTGCAAGGAGGTGCCGGCTTGCTTTCCTTGACACAGATGCTGCTGGTAGAGCATTGCCCCGAATCGTTGAAATTTTAGCTTCAGAGCATAAGTGGGACAAGGCAAGGAAGAAGGTTGAGCTGCAGAAGGGTAGAGAGTTCTTGGAAACATTCAAATCATCTAAGAACGCCCAATTCCGTGATGGGAAACATAATGGTAAAGGGCATTAATGTGCTCCTCTTTTCCGTATCCAATTTGTGTTTTAATTTCATCGCATCATGTGCAGGACCATGACCGAATACACAGTTTTGTGAATAAGTGTGGCCCTTATGCACAAGTTCTCTTGAACAAGCAGGCTCCGATACAAGAGTGAGCCCAAGAATGTAGGTTCAGTTTCCAGATTTCCATGCATGGCTGTGAAATCGACGTGCTGATTTCCAGCAGAATAAGATGTGGTCACGGAACTATGTAATTGTAAATACCCTAGTATATTAGTCGATTTATAAATAAACTGGAATCAAGACCAAAGATTTCTTGCTCAACCTAGAATTTGCACTTTTTTTCCCTCCATCAGGACTTTTGAGATTCGCAGTTTTAACTTTTAAGCCTTTTTTGCCATTGTTTCGCTTGGATATTTTGTTTTTGTTGCCTGCCTGGCCGATGGTGCCTTGCCCTAGCTGGCCCTGATTGCGCTTGGCCACCACCCACCGGTGACAAGCTGTATTGCATGTTGCGTTTCATAATCTGCACACTCTCTAGGTCCTAAAAACATTTCGTTTTAGACATCATCTCACGTAAGGAGTGTTTAATTAGGATGCCTATTCTTTGTTTACCCATATTAAATTTGATCTGTTTACAATTTAAAACAAAGCTAACTCTCCGTAGTGGTAAAGGGCATCACTTTTGAAGCATTTGACCTGAGCTTTACTTTAGGTAGTCACCTTTTTGTAGCGTAATTTTTTTTTTAATAAAACGTGCAGCATGGCCAACACAATTTTTTTTTTTCGTATAAAACATGCTGCTTTTTGTTTGGAGCATGCAAACTAGTCGGGCTGTGAAATTTCCGTCCATCGTGCTATGCCCTTTTCATTTACATGCGGCGAGGGTGGCAAATGTGCGCTCTGAGGGGGACAGAATTGTAGCCGCACAGGAAGAAATCCCTTGTACATGATACTTACTGCCATTTGCGCGGAGAGAGGGTAGTAGGTAGGAAACGAGAGGGTGTTTGAGGCTTTGATTGAGCTCTTGGTCCTGGCTTTTCTCTCTAAAAGCCAAAAGCCTACCAAGGGGATTGTTTTTGGAGGTTGCTTTTCTAGAAACTTGAAAGAACCTTAGATCTTGTTTTTGCTTGTGGCTTCGTGCTTTTAAAAATGGGTGGAATAAAGAACTCCTACATAGTTGTTTGAAGAGACATAAAGATAGAAAATATGATTTCTATTTGTTTGAATCAAACAGGTTTTAGCTTTTACACACCTCAGTCACATTAACTTTTCCATAGTTCATAGCTCATAATAGTTTTTTTCCACAGCCACAGCCCAATTAAACACTTCATACATCTACTTCTCCGGTGTTGAAAATGGCATGAATAATTCTCTAGCCCTAATCTGAATCTATAGTAGGTGCACCAAAAAATGAATATCCTTCCATTGTCTTGGGTTTATTTTTGCCATTAGTTGGTTGTGTAGAAACGCTTTGTTTAATTTGAAGTAAAAAATTGGGAACCTAGAAATTTGAACTCCTTGCTCCAATTCTCAACGTCTTAATCATATTGGACCCTAATAAGAAATTGGCTTTATTACAAATTTCTAATACTTGATTGGCACTATTATTAGATTTTTTTTGAATTTTTAACTTTCAAATCTTAGAATGTTAAAAAACCTGATTAACTTCAAGCATATTGACCTTCTTGGGTTGATTTTTTAGAATTGAAACTAGAAATATCTTATTTAATCTAAAAGTTAAATTTTGAAATAATGACGATTTGAACTCTCTGTAATTTTAAAATTTTGTTGTGCTAAAATCCTAAGAGCAACTCCAACAATTTGCTAAACTCACGTGGCAAATCTATAGTTTTGCCAAGTCTCAAAACCAAATGTCAAGTGAAAAAAGAGGTCTTCTCCAACAATTTGCTATTTGAGCTTGGCAAAATAACTTTGCATCTTAGGATTTTTGCTAAAATCATAAAATTGAGCCTCCAACAAGTTGGCAAAACTAGTTGGCAAATTGGGATACACGTGATGCCAAGCGATGGAGGACTTGGCATATTTGCCAAGTGAAGGGGAAATTTTGCCAAGCTCACAAAAATGTCAAGTAGTTTTGCCAACTTGTTGGAGGTTGTTTTTTTTATGGTTTTGGCAAAACTGTTGGAGTTGCTCTAAGTTGGGGGATCAGCCTTTGTATTTATTTTGCCTTTAAAAATTGCTCAAATGAGTCACCCTAACAAAAATTTTGTTGACTTTTTATATGCTTTTGCCTTTTAGAAAAGCTGATGGTACGATGTTTATTAGTGCAAGATTTACCACAATGGCCGACCTCGTTGATGGCGATCATCCAAGTTCATGGATAACAAGTTGTTATTTAAAAACTTGGGATATTTAAGATTCTTCATCCAGCTACCAAACAAGAATGTACAAAGCATTTCTAAAAAAATAGTTGTGTACATATGTAACTCTTCATATTATTCAATAAAAACATTAAATTTGCGTTTAGAACAACATGACAAAAGACGCTTATTTTTATAACCTAGAAAACCTATAAACCTCCATTAAACTACATATTATTGTTTTCATTGTGCCTATTTCTTATTTAGTTTTTTAGAAGCACTATTAAAATTGCCATTTTTTTTAAAAAAAATGGCATGAATATCCTTCCACAGCTTTTGCCAAAGGGTGCTAGTCCGGTTGGTCTAGACACTCCCGAGGCACCCCGGCCTTGAGTTCAATCCCCGGGTGGGGCAATTTTTGAATTTAGGCCCGTGAGTCGCAATGTGTGCGCTTTGGTACCGCATGGCTTCACTATGTTGTCTCGGGTTAAAAAAAAACCTCACTGCGGTGGTCGGGGTTCGCGGGCGGGGGGTGGTTTGTTCTCGGTCGGAAGGCTGAGGTCTTCTTCTTAGAAGTCTGCTACGATTGTGTGGCGCATGTGTGTCGCACGGCCATAGGAATCGGCGGACGCCTAATACCGTGGGGGCGGTCTCTTCCCCATCATCGGCCGAGTTTTTTTTTTCCTTCCACAACTTTTTCACAGCAGTTTTTTCCCACAACCCAACCAAACACACCTAGACATGGATTGCTCCGATGTTGAAAATGGCATGAATAATTCTCTAGCATGAATCTGAATCTATCGTACTCGCACTCGCACCAAAAATAAATAAATATCCTTTCACGACTTGGGATTATTTTTTCTTTAGTGGTTGTGTACAAATGTTTTGTTTAATTTGAAGTAGAAATTTGGGAAACCAAAAATTTGAACTCCTTGCTCCAATTCTCAACTTTTTAATCATATTGGACCCTATTACAAATTTGTAATACTTGATTGACACTGTTATCAAAGTTTTGAATTTTCAACTTTCAAATCTTGGACTGTTTAGTAAAAAGACCCGATTAACTTCAAGCATATTGGCCTTCTTGGATTGAATTTTTAGAATTGAAACTAGCAATATCTTATTTAACCTAAAAGTTAAATTTTGAAATAATGATGATTTGAACTCTTTGTAATTTCAAAAATTTGTTGTGCTAAAATTCTAAGTTGGGGATCATCCTTTGTATTTATTTTGTCTTGAAAAATTGCTCAAATGAGTCATCCCATCGAAAGTTTTGTTGACTTTTTGTATGCTTCTGACTTTTTAGAAAAGCTGATGGTACAATGTGTATTGGTACAAGATTTACCACAATGGCCGATCTCGTTGACAGCGATCTTCCAAAGTCTTCATCCAGCTACCAAACAAGAATGTACAAGCCATTTGTAAGAATAAATAATAAAAATAGTTATGTATATCTATAAATTTTTTTATTATTCAATAAAAACATACATTTTAATTTGTTTACATTTAGAACAACATGACAAACACTTATTTTTAAACCAAGAAACTCTATAAACCTCCACTAAACTACTTGTTATTTTTTTACTATGCCCTATTTCTTATTTAGTTTTTTTAGAAGCACAATTAAATTTGCCATTCGAATAAATTTTGTTTTGAAAATGAACTAGCAGGGTAACTGGTTGTATTAATTTGAGGAACAATTAAAAACAAAAACTCCCTCCATATTAAATCGAAAATCATTTTGTCTTTTTATATACATTGATTTTACCACGTATTATTTAGATATAATGTACATCTAGGTGCATAGCAAAGTTATACATCTAGAAAAGCCAATACAACCTATTGTTTAAAACGGAGGAAGAGTTAATTAGTGGAGAAAACCTAGAGCGCCTACAAGGTAAGTCAAACACAAGCAAACAAAAACTAACACCAAGGTGCATGACAGTGGCACAGAAAAAATTAGTGGGGACATTCCTCACAAGGTATCCATGGGCACCTATCACTTATTCACGACACGCATGTACAATTAAAGTCATGAGAGAGCTGTAGTTTTTATCTCCAACTATTTCTTCTAAATTTGTCCCACTCACATGTGTTAGATGATTTTGATGCGCACATGCATATGTCATGAATCCGTGGTAGGTGCCCATAGATGCCCATGGAGACCGTCCCTACGCTGATTTTTTTCCCACATAAAAACGTTATGATCTTTGAAAACATTCTACCTCATAATTGTGGAAATGATATATATCCTTGTTTTTCCACAAAGATTACAGTGCTTTTATACAACTTATATTTTTATAATGACTTTATACAGCTTACTCTATTCCTATTGTTAGATTTCTTTGCACTGTTTCCAAGTGTAAATTATAGGACATAAAATAAACAAGTCCCACAATGTATAGTTTCATTTCACAATTTCATATGCCTACATATTTAGATGTTGAATGGTGTTATGAAATTAAATGCTTCCAGTGGAGTTTTACTGAGTTCCCATAGTGTGGGGATGAAACAAAATGCTCACAATGGAGTTTTCTATTGTTTTGGTAATTGTGTGTGCGATCAAGTTCGTCTTCTCTCTCTTCTCATATTGCTGATGTATATTCATTAAAATATGAATGAAATTCTCACTAAAACTAGCCCTAGCTATTGATATGGTTTAAACCTCACCAACAAGGTTTCCATGCTGCCAAGGACCACAACGTAGTGATGTAAATGAAGGGTTACGAGGATGCTACGCTAACCGGAAAACAAAATTTTTCTACCTCATAAACCAGGATTTACTGCTAGTTACAGGTTATGGGATTACCACTAGACGCGCAGGTGCAGTGGAAGCGACTCGATGTAGTCGAACGCTCGTGCTCCAGATGCAACACCTCCGAGGTATCACACACGTGCAGGGAAGAAGCGATGCGCCTCCGGACTGCTAGGTCCGCGAGGAGCGAAGGCGTGAGCGTGGAGAGGGCGACGGCGCCTGCCAAAAGGTGTGGATCAAACCTAGCCTCGCCCCTGTCCCTTCTTATATAGGCGTCCCTAATGAGCTCTCGAGTTGGAGGCCCATTAGTAACCCTAATCCTTCTCCAACTCGGGTCCAACCCGAATTGGGCTTCCAGCCCCTTAAGCGTGCGACCCTATGGGTTCACGCACACATAGACATGGCCCGAGTAAACCTTACTCGCCCAATAATTGACAGCGGCCTCTAGCAAGGCGTGACAACTCCTATGCGTACACAAAGATCATATCAGACGAACTACCACAACCCATATACATGTTATTCCCTTGCCACTTGATATTTGGTTCAACTCGTGGGTTAACACTTAACCCAAGCACGGCCATGCATTTGTTGATCCAATCACTTGAGTGATCCAGTGATATCTCTCTCACATAGAGGGGCAAATTCTATCTTGATTGTCTATGTCTCACAACATGTTTCCCGACAAATCCGAAGACTATCTTTATGACCAGTAATGGAGTAGCGTTTGACAATCTCTAAGTAAGTCGTTTCACATCTTGAGTACATACTCAGGTCTAAGGACATAACATACATGATATGAAAAGAGATAATAATAACAACATCTCACGTCTTGGTCACCCACTTACATGTCGTATGTGCCCACATTATTAGTTTGACATCTCAATATCTATGACTTGTGAAACATAGTCATCAACTAATAATGTGATGATCTAATATTCATGTGCGTTGTTACACGAACTCCGATCAGGGACAACATTAGAATATTCATACAAGTAAAGAGTTTCACAAACAATTCACATAACTGTGAATCGATACAAGTTGTCTTATAATGGATATTTAGAAATATATAATATATCATGGATACAATCGCAATATCATCATCTCTATGATTACCTCTAGGGCATATTCCTAACAGTAAAAAGTCAGAGTTTTTTATATATATAAAAAAACTTATGAGTTGTGTGTGATGGTACCCAAATGCAAGGAATTAGTCATGTATATAGGGTTTCCATTTGATGAGAGTGATATATACAGTATCATATATATTGTTTCCTATTCCTTTTTTTTGTGTCGAGTATAGTGTCTAGGTCGGCGATGAGCGAAGCAGTGACGCGCGAAATCTTGACCTAGACATGACGATACGATGCATCGGTAGCTGCCGTGTCTCCATCCATCAGAGGCTCGATCAGTGCCCATCCCCTCGTGCGTCGCAGGTGCCTCACACGTGTGACCCCACACGTGGCACGCCGCCGTTGGCCCGCCGTGCATGCCCCATGTGAAGCGTGGCGGCGGCCCACGTGCAATCGATCGAGGGTGTATCTGTATCATATCATATCGTTTGGTGCATATCTTTTCTTTTCTTTTTTCTGAAATGTTGGTGCATATCTTTTTACAAATAAAGGCACTAAGAGTGGTGTGTGCCATCTGAACGATGATGGAGACATTCTCCTCTTCCTTAATAGTAATGACACTAGCTTTGCTTGTTTGCTTCTTGTGTCCAAAGCCTATATATATGTCTATATGCGCATAGCCGGGGCTTGTATAGCTAACTAGTACTATATCTAAACACCATGAGCCTTATTATGCCAATCTTCTGAATATGTATACATATATAGTATGATGATCGAACTATTCGTCATTATATCAGAGACGACATGGGAGAGAAATAATGCAAGCTAGCTAAGTGTGATGCGATGGAGCTGCATTTGCACCTGCACCTCTGAAGGGCGACTAGCTCGTGTATGCAAGGTGACATATGGTGTGTGTTCTTGATGATGCTCTCTTCCTTTATAGGTGCAGGGGCAGATGCAGTTCCATCACAAACATTCCATTCCACGGTTATATTACTCATATGTATATATAAGCTTTTCTTTGATATTGAGTTTCAGCTAGCTATATATTTACTTTCTTCTTCAATTCGTACTCCAACAGAAATATAAGTCCTGTATATGCCTGTGTATTTAGCTACATCTGACTACGAGAATTTGATGTCCGACCGAGATTAAGATTAGTATTATTGCGAGCCTATGGCAGACGATCATCCTCCTATATATAACTTCCTACTCCAGACAGAGCAGCTTCACTCCAGAAATCCAGTTGGAGCTAGCTCTGAGTGGAGCTGGGCGTATTTTGCTAGAATGGTATTCTGAACTCCAGAGTTGTGTTTTGTCAGTGTGTTAAGTCCAATGGCAGATGGAGCTCAGGACAGTATTGCATTTGGAATTATAGTCTGTAACTCAACTCGATCAGCAAATGGAAATGAGGTCAAAAGGTTTGTTTAATTAATTGGTATGGGGGAGTGAGTTTCATTGCAATCTTTGTCATGAAGTGCCTAACTTTGCACGTGCATGATGCATATTCTTGCATGTTTATATAGATACGCTTCATCATTTCCCTATAAGATTAACTGATGTGTGCTACACTTTATTTTGTTTTCCTGATTTTACTTCTTATCTCCAGATGGGTGTAATTACTCAAGGATCGGAATGAATGACGTATCATCAGCCTCTCTGTTACAAGTTGAGCCAGCTGAATCATTGTGCTCAAATCCTTCACAACAAAATGTATGACCAGGCAGGGTCAGCGCCCTTGCTAGCTGTGTAGTAGAATGCGCCTGAATGTATTTTAGCCCCTACAAATTTCATTCGATCTAGATCTCAATACACAGTTTGTCAACATCTGAACAGTTTGTCGATCCTTCTGGTTGAGGCCACCTCAACAAGAAGGATGAACTGAGGCTCTAAAATTTAAAGCAGTACCTTAGCATAAGTCGGGTCGAGAGAGTCGCCCGTTCTAGGGGTCCGACCAGTCCACCAGTTCCTTTTCTTAGTCTTTGTTTGCTTGCTTCCAGTGGTGGACTGTTGTTGGGCCAAGTTTCCTTCCCACTTCATCAGCCTTGTTATTTCATTTCGGTCCATGTGTATTCCAGATTTCCAATTCAGCCCATATATCTACTAATTTGAGATGATCTATAAAAGATCTATAGAAGCCTGTGAATTAAGTGTGTAGACAAAATATTAATTATGATAATAATTTAGACCCTGAATAAGTATGATACAAAAAAGTCATGGGCATTTTGTGTGTTTTTCTCTTCTACTAGGTCAACAGCGCGCTGCTTAATGTTGTTTCCTACATCTTATATTTTTCTTATTTTATAGTATCATGTAAATTCAAGCAAATGCTAGGGTAATATAGTAGGAAAGTTTAATTGAAATCAGCATCACAACACACAGATACTTAGGATTAAGCTAAGTTATGACTTCTAATGTAAAAAAAGAGGTTATTTCTAAATAAATGATTATGTACAGTCGTGAATCAAATACACATTTCTATGTAGTCCTTTTCATTAATAATCCCCTACAAAAAGTCGAACATAACTAATGTACAATATTCATGGTTCCGTTCCTTTCCACCAAGTTCCTTTTCCTATATCGCCGGTGTAGCTCAAGAAAGAAGACATGTAAGTGACCTCAGAATTAATAGTCACACATCACGACTACTGTCGAGGGAAAAGTAAATTAATTGATCTTCGTAGAACATAAAAACCGAATCATAGATGCAAACATCAACCAGTTCACGACTACTGTCGAGTGTAACCAGATCATTAACACCGTGGGCTTTTCGGCGGTGTACGAAGAGGAATGTGAAAGGGCTAAAACGGGCCTAAAATAGGCCATTTTCAGACGGATAAACGGCCCAGCAAGGGCCACGGCTAGATTAAAGGAAAGGAAGCCCATTCAGCATGAAAAAAAAATTTAGTCAGAACCTTCTTCAACCTCCCGCGCGAGCGGAAGCTCAGTGCACCCGCCGCCGCTCCCGTGTGCCGGGCCGGCCGCGGGCACGGTTGTGTTGACGCGGGCCCTCCCAGGCGGCCCTCATGTCGTCCGCGTTCACTCAAGAGATCTGTCCGCAGCAGGGTGGCGGCGCCCGGACGGCGGCGCGCGCGCCAGCATATGCCACGGCGCGGAAATTTTAGCGCGTACAACCTGGCAGCGGACCTTCCGGCGCGCGCGTGGCCGGGCGGGCAATATTGCCTAGTTCTCCAGGCACGCGCCATGTTGTAGGGCCGCTAGCTAGCAGCGTACGCGCGCGACGCCAGACGCGTGTTTAAAGCGATCGTCAGTATTAACAACGAGCGTTTGTAAGACCCAAATTCATTCAGACGCCTGTACAAACGAGTGTCTGTAGTATTAGGTCGACGCGATCGATGCGTGCGTGTGTAATTTATATTATTATAGACAACCTGTATGGCCAACCATCGATTGATCGTTTTTCTTCGATACACGCGTGGTATACACTCGTCGTGTTATAAGATTACAGACGCCTGTTAGATATGTCGTCAGTACATAGCATGGTGAATATTACTTCTTTTCACATAGTGTTAGAGGTCAATTTAAACTCATGTTTAGAGTGTCAAATAGTCCGCACAATATATTCAGTTTGAATCCCAATAATTCTATTGTTATTGTCAAAGGTTAGGTATCATTTCAAGTTTGTTTCCTCAAGGTTTGACATTGCTACTGTTGCTTGGTGAGCACTATAAAAGACTTCCTGTCAAGTCTCGGTTGTGCTATTTTTGAGTTCAGTCATTGTGAAATTGTCATGAGTTACTTCTCCCTTGCGGACTGTGGCTTAGGTGTTGACAGCTAATGAGAAAACCAAGAAGATGCAAGTAATGAAAAATCTGCATTAAAGCGGCGGTCACAGTTGAAACAAGTGTGTGGTCTCTAGTTTGTTGACAGATAACCAGAACTCTAAAGGAGTTCCACGGGTATATTTTGCTCGTGATAACTGATAAGTGTCCTTGTCATATCCTTGAGAAATTATTGTCTTCGTGGGGTTCGAGGATTGGGAAATGCATGATCTATGTGTTGAGCCTCGAGATATCAGTTGTTGTGTTGGGCTTAATGATTAGGAATGCCCCAACTTAATCAGTTGTTGTTTTGTTGCGGCCAAAGTGGAGAACAGTGTACACATACATAGCCACCACATTAGTATTGGAATGATGGGGACTCTGTCTATGTGGCAAGTGTCAAGCAGTCAATTTTCCTACAGTTCATACAATGGTTTCCTTTCGTATCCCCCGCGGTTTTTTCAATTTCATCGATTTAGTTAGGAGTAAATTTGAAGAATATCTTACTGACCAAGGTTTTTCCACAAGCCTTGATTCCTATATATATTTGCATCCATTTGCTTTTCTTTAGCAAGGAAAATGATGGGATACAAAATAAATAAGCATGGTTTGCAACAAAACTGTTTGAAGAACTAGGCCTGCACATATAATGTGTATCATGGGCGAGAGCAATAGTGTGATTATCAACGTTGCAATCGGCCATCATCTATTTATGTTATATTGTTATGTTCGTGCTTCTTTACTAGAGACTATTATGATCAGTTGAGTTATTGGCATGCATATAATCTGCACTCTCCATCTTCATGATATATCCTGGAGGTCTTATGGTCAACGCAAGTAATGCAAGTTTGCCTCTACATACCTTTGGAAGAAAGAGCCGACATGTATGGTAGAATTGGACAGTAACAATAATGGCCTTGTTTGGCACAACTCAGCTTCATTGGTAAAATCCTTTTTTGAGTTGTCTTCATGAACACTTTTCTGAGTGAATCTAAAGCTGTTTTGAAAACGTATTTAGCAAAATAGCTTCTCCAGTTGGGAAAAAAAAGACAAAAGGAGTGTTATACCCTTCTCTTTGTTCCCTACGCCACTCCCCGCCTGTCGCAGCCACAGGCCGAGCCCCGGCGGCCTCGCTCGCGCCTCCGCCCCACCCATGTCGGTAGCCTCGTTGACGCCCCGCCTCGCTCGCCCCTGAGTCAAGAACCTGGCCCTATCCTTGTCCCGCCTTGTCCCACGGTGACCGCGGCTGCCCAATACTCGATGACCGTGCTCCCCCCCCCCCCGATGGCTACGCCTACCCCAACGGTGGCCCCGGCAGCTCGTGTCCATGGCAATGGCGCCCCTCATAGCAGCGACAACGCCCATCCCCGCGAGCCGGGCTCCAATGGCCGAGCACACCGACGGGCTATGCCCCGACAGGATGCGCTGCCCGAGCATCCCCATGAGAGAGAGGGCACATATAGTCTTTTAGTCCAAATGAGGCCCACATGTGGGAGATGGAGCTAAGATAAGCTACTTTTTTCACCTTGATGCCAACCCTTACATTCATCTTAGTACTACACTACTATCTTGCTCCAATCACGATCATGATCTTTCTCTAACCAGCTTCTTGCTGCTGATAAATCCTATTAGTTGTAAAAAAACTTCACGCATGAAGCTATTTTCAAAATGAGTGTTTTAAAAAATGCTTACAACAACTCATGAACTCTGCTAAACAAGGTTGTTGAGTGGGTGAACTTTACAAGTTGCTCAAAATCCCTTGGTGGTCACCATTCCAATACCAGGTAATATGCATTTGAAATTTGAGAATATTTATGGTCCTATTTGAAAGCCGACAAAATTCAGGAGATTTTAACTTATTTTTTCTCATAAACCACTATTAAATCTGTCAAAATCGCCTAGCCGAACAAGACATATATCTATGGTTAATAATGTGGTCATCATATTGAATGTGTATATTTGAGAAGATCTTTTTATCATAATAATACTATTTAGAAGAAAAAATCATAACTTCTTCTATTTCAAGTTATAAATTATTTTGATTTTTTTATTTAATTTATTATGCATCTAGATTTTTCTAGATAGTAACAAATTCTATATATTAGAAAAGTTAACGTGACTTTTAATTTAGAACGGAGAGAGTAGCTATCTGCTTGTGCACGTCACATTCAGATACATTGTGTGACTGCTTTTGCCGATCCTTGGATTTGTTTTTGGCCTTTTATTAGTTTGTAAAAAAACGAACCGAAATTTCAAAACGACGGAAAACCGAAATTATCACGGCCGACGCCGCGACTCCGGTCGCCCTTTCCCTTCGCTCCCACCGCCGCCGACAGCTCGCCGGATCCCTGATCACTCCGCCGGCCTGTGGCCCTCGGGATATCCATGACGACGCCCGGCTCCTGCCCCGCGCCTACCGCCGCCGCCCACCCTCCCGTCTGCGACGACGGCGCCGCAGGTAGGTGCTGCTGTGTTCCCCTCCCATCTTCCTCTCTTGAGCCGCTCGTGCCTTTGGCACACCCCCAAGAAGTCTTCCCGTTCTACTTTCGGGGCAGGTGGATCGCAAAAGATGGTGCGGCCGCGACTGGTCCTCTTCGGCGACTCCATCACCGAGCAGTCCTTCCGCCCCGGCGGCTGGGGTGCTGCACTGGCTGACTCCTACTCGCGCAAGGTATACAAGTCTATTCATTCGTCCCTTCCCTTCTCTTTGATGTCTGATAGGTTGAACTGTTCTGTTTTGTTTTGTTTTGTTTTACCTCCCGTGGGCCGTAAATGGGTTGCTTGCTTGGTCAGGAAATTGTTAGTCTTATAGATCTCAGTTTTCGAGTCCAAGCATTGTGGGTGTAAAATCAGTGCTTTGCAACATTTGTGCCTTGTATAAATCTTGTGATATATTTATTCTTTTTTAGTTTGGGGAAGTTGCAAAAACCAATGTGAAGTTAAGTTTTTTTTTTAAAAAAAAAGAAAAAGAAAATACACGCATCTCTTGTCCAACACTTGCAAGTTTTATTTGTTTTCATATTTTGCTTTGTGCCTATCAAATGCATCTATCATGTATCCTCCAACGGTGCCAAGCTTGTCCCATGTGCCAAGGAGGTGGTAGAAGTGCTCCATTCATAACTTGTGCCAAGTCTCAGCTCAGTACGAAAATCATATAAGGTAGCAATGTTATCCAAACTTGAGGAAATGGGGTCAGTCTAGACGATGAATATGCTAAAAACTCTAAGAAACTAGCTTGTTAGCCAAACCCTTAAGGAGGGACTATTTGAATATGGAAAACATATAGATTTGCAGATGTTAGACTGTATGAAACTGGGATCTGTAGCTAGGTGTTTGAACCCTCACCCCTATTTTTAGGTGGGGTTTTGCCATTTTCATTCTTAGTTTTCCTTGCTAACGTACATGATATCCTGTCCTTTTGTGCCAGGCTGATGTAGTTGTCAGAGGCTATGGTGGGTACAACACAAGATGGGCTCTTTTCTTAATACATCACATCTTTCCACTGGTAAGACATTTCCATCCAGCCGATAGCAATGTGGTGTTTGTCCACATATTGCTGTAAAAGTCAGTGTGCTGGCATACAGATTGATACACAGCAGACAGCAAATTGTCATATGCATTGTAGGATGGTTTGGCACCCCCTCTTGCAACCACTATTTTCTTTGGAGCAAATGACGCTGCCCTTTTAGGAAGAACTAGCGAGCGACAACATGTTCCAGTTGCAGAGTATAAAAACAATCTCAAAACGATTGTTAGTCATTTGAAGGTAATTTCTTTTCAATCTTTATTAGTTAACTTTAGCTGAATGTTCTGGTAACATTTTTTCTCTATCTTGGGGACTCAAGTGCGCAATTGGTTGTCTGAAAAAATCTTACATTCTACTCTAAGCAGCCAAGCAGTGCGCTGTAAACAGAGACGTGAACGTGATAAACTTATGTGAATCTCATGTATTAAAAGACTACAGATTTGCTAGCATGAACAAAATGTCTGTAAGTGGGCATAGCTTAAGCTGGATAAATCATGTCTGTGTAGTCAGTGAAAAGGAAGTGAAGCCGCACACATCTTTAAGCTCCTATCGTGTAATGTATTATTTATTCCCTATTTTGGACCCTTCTGTTTATTTAGTTTGAATCTTGAGAATAACATTTTTCACTTTGCTAACATGGCTCTCACCACTATACCACAATAATACCCAAGACTTATAACAGATTAACATTTAGTCGAAGTTATTTTCAATTGCAATCATCAAAAGGCAAGTCTTCAATACTGATACTGGTTAAGTAAATGGGGACTTTGGATCCATTGTCATTTATTAAAATCATTGTGCAATCTAATTTTTACTGTAACCGCAATGCAGGACTGTTCTAGTTCCATGGTTATTGTGCTTATCACACCACCTCCAGTTGATGAAGAAGGAAGGGAAATATTTGCACGGTTGGTATAATGTCTTTTGTTGAACTCAATTAAATGCATGATGCTTTTACTTTATGATTGTGATTAAAAAATGTTAAATGAATGATAACTATCGAGCTAATTGTTGGACTGCAGTTCTATTTGCTTGTGGTACTTCTGTGTACTTACACTTTTTTTTTTCTGTCAGTTCCATTCTTTAGCGCGCACCTTATCTTGGAGCTTTAAGCATATAGTGTGCCCCTGTATTTCTTGGTTACCTGCCCTGTAATGACAACAAAATTGGGTTTTCTTTTTTCCATGTCTTCATGTAGGGGCCAAAATGTTTCATTTACCACAAAATTTACCATATGCATTACATGGACCATACTAATTCTGATTGCCCCAAAGGTCACTTTATGGACAGGATGCGAGGAAGCTACCTGAAAGGACAAATGAAATGGCTGGGGTCTATGCCGGTTGTTGCGTTGAACTAGCCAGAGAAATGCATATACCCTGCATTAATATCTGGTCAAAGATGCAGGAGACAGAAGGATGGCAGAAACTTTACCTAAGGTAATACTTCATGTCCAGACTTCATTTGCTTTTGTTGTACATATGGTATTTGCTGTGTTTATATCTCAATTGTATATGTAAGTGTAATAAATATAATTTACTGCAGTTTCCATGGTCATATTCATTTTCCTTATTTGGATACATCATTAAATTCCAAAGGATAAATGCTTTGTTTATGTTATATTTCAATCTTGGAAGAAAAATGAGTCTATCAATGTTGTGTTGTTTTTCCACTATAAGATTATGCTGATTTTATTTTAATGAAATGTACCTTTGTTTTTGTAATGTGTGGTTTATAGATCTTTAATTTATTTGGTTTCCCATGGTGGCTTGCACAGTGTTTAGCTTTACAGTGTGACTTATAGGAGGTCTTAGTGGATTAATATGAATTTTGGGCATGAATGTCATCCATATATCTGTGAAGACTCATCACTCAACCATGAATGTATCGATAAACTCAGGAGGCAAACAATTTTAATTTTTTTTTTTTTTTTTTTTTTTTTTTTTTTTTTGGTTTGGCAAAATAGTGATTGTTTGGTCTTGCAAAAATAGAACATTGGTCTTGTGAACATACTTTTGATTATTTTCAAGACAATGCAAGTTTCTGCAATTACAATCCCTGGATTTTTTTTTTTTTTTTGTTCTTGTTTAAAGATGCTTCTATTTATTGTACAAAAGGATCTTGGGAGTTAGAAAACTGTTACTAAACCTCCAACGTAGATCCAGGACTTAGTTACTCCTCGCTTTTTTTGATCCTGGTGCCATGGTGAAATGATACTGTTTTGATCCTGCAGTGACGGCCTGCATCTGACTCCGGAAGGAAATGCAGTTGTCCATAAGGAGGTTGTCGAAACATTAAGAAATGCTGGTCTGAAAGCAGAACACATGCCGTATGACTTCCCTCATCACTCCAAAATAGATGGGAGTTGTCCAGAAAAGGCGTTCCAATGAACTGATTTCAAGCTGTGTGATGTTTTGGAGTTTTAGATCCTGAATGGAAGATTATGATGCCCTCTAATTAAATGATTTCAAGTTGTCTGATAATTTTTTTTTTCTCGAATACGCAGGAGAGCTGCGTATCATTGTATTAGTAGAAGAGAAGTTGTCTGATAATTTGGAGTTTGAAATCCTGTCTTGAACTAGTTTTACTTATTCTACACTTACATTTTTGGATTAAGGAATGTTAGCTTCCATTTCTCATTATAGTAGCCAGTATTTCTCTTCAAAAACATTTATTTTAATGGTTTTTGTGAGTGCAGATTTATTAACGTGTAAATGGTTATGTGAATTATCTACTCATTTCATCTCTACCAAATCTCTTATATGGCATCTCCTATAAGTTGTTTTAGGAGATTACCTTTGAGTCAATTCAGGATATAAGAGAGTATTGTTGTAGCAAATTACCTAAAATTTGTCTCCTATATTTTCTTTAGAAATAAGGGAGAGGGAGTTGCTTTCTTTATTTAGGAGAAATGGTGCTTTTTTCAGAAGATCTCTTAAAACTTGTAAGTATTAGAGATTAGATAGAACTACTGCAGCACTTTCATTTCTTAAAATACACCTTTTAGGTATAGGAGATTGGATAGGACATGTGGTGAAGATGCTTTTAATTGTTATTCTCTGTTAGTGAAAGGATCGAATCTGAAGAGGGTGATGGAGGCTCTAAAAAATTAAAGCAATAAATCTTTACACCAGCCTATGAAAAAATGCTTCGTCCCTAAGAAAAATTAACCTGGAAACTTCTACAAAAGACACTAAAGCAAATACTTGGGACTATCATACGAACACGTCCTTAGGCTAAGGTGAAGACAAAGAAATCAACATGTCAAGACAGTGGAAGCAGTGCAGTAGCTCGAAATAATATATTTAGAATTAGCGTGTCCCAATCTATCTTTATATTTTCTCAGATTTTTTTTTATTATAGGCTTAAAAGACATTTTTTTTTATGGTTTAAAAACCTGACCACGAGGCAAAACCCCTAAAAAATCCTTTCTGACCGTGAGGCAATTTAAATGGTTTTGAGAGTTTCGAGAGGTAGTCTGCCTGGTTTTTTAGCTCATGAAGGAAACTTATAGTACCAGAATCATAATTCAGAGGGGAAAAGATATTTTTGTATTTATGAATCTTGTCAGTCTACCTGGAAGGAGATCGAGACAAGAAAAAGAACACAAAGAGCAACTTCAACAGTTCTCAAAATCCGGATCCAAAAATCAGGCATTGGAGGCTCTAAAAAAATGCTGACACAAGAAAAAAATGTGGTGATCAGCTGACGTTTAATCTGTCTGGAAGTGGTCCACGCGCTGATTCACATGCTGATTGCGTACAGAGTATCAACTGAACAATTCTCAGCATTCAAAGATTAGGGCTTCATCACACTGAAGGTCTGAAGCTAATCCAAAATCAGCGACCACATGCCACAAGGAACAGCAATAGTAGACTTAAGGATTTCATTGGATGGTTCAACGCCATAAGAAACTACATGATATACATACTAGCATGGGGCCTTATACACAAAATCGGATGGGCCAAGGTTCCACCCACTCCATCCCCATCAACAATGATCTGAACCTAGATAATACTCCTACCAACCATGCCCTCAACACATACTTGAAACTACCAAAATATCCAGGACATAACGTCAGTTATACACATTGGGAGTTCATGGCAATAATCACTTGAACAACATCTTGAGATGCTCAATGCGAGCGCCACGAATTTCCTCATCAGTGAGCGCCCCTGAAACCATCCTCTGCTTGCGCATTTGGACCTGTTGCATCCTCTCCTCGACAGTGTCCTGAAATGAAGACAGCACAGCATTTTCAGTATCTTGGTACAGTGAACAGGCGATGCCCTCAAGAGGATGGAGATGCCTTTACTTACCTTGACAATGAAGCGCTTGACCTGGACCTCTCTTTTCTGCCCAATACGGTGAATTCTCATGATAGCCTGCTCTTCCACAGCTGGATTCCACCATGGATCCTGTATCAGCAAAATTGAAGTGTCAAAACATCAACATGACCAACTAGCTACTGTCAAGATAACTAGGTTGTACTGGATTGACAGGGTGCAGTATAATTACCATCAGAAAAACATTGGAGGCAGCAGTTAGATTTAACCCTACACCTCCAGCTTTGAGTGACATCAATAGCACCTGTTTTTCATACCACATACTCAGTATGCATCAAGAAAAAATGAACCTAAGTAGAAGGAAAATAAGAGAATGATTATAAATTGCTCAGGCATACCAGCTTGTCCTGACTTTCACTGAACTCCTTCAGAATTTTTCTTTATGCTTCTGCGTCAGCTTGCCATCAAACCTCAAGAACTTGATACCCTTCTGATTGAAAGGGATCTCCAGAAGATCGAAGAAGGAAGTAAACTGGCTGAATACAATGCTCTTCTCCTTTTTCTTCTGAAGGCTCTGCAGCATCATTATAAGTTTGCTTACTTTGCACGAGTCCTTCCAGTTATTTTTGGCATCAACCTCAAAACGACACTGAGCAGGCAATATGATCAGGTCAGATTTGCTGATGTGACTTCTACAAAGTGGGCATGATCCTCCATCTGGAGTCCTCCAGCTAGAAAGAAGGCACTCGCGGCACATCCGGTGTGCACAAGGCGTGAGTACTGGATCATCTGAAGCCTCAAGACAGATAGGGCACTCGGTAGTAGCACCCTGGCGAATTTCCTCAGCAACCTCTTCTACATAAGCACGTGAGGGCACTATATTCTGTCTTCCAGAAGAACTTTGCACTCCTTCAAGGAATTGTTGTGCTAGCTGATCGAGGTCAGCATACTTTCCAGGGTCAGCTCGGCTGCAAGTTAAGAATTTGGTAAATTGATTAGACAATAAAATGATGAAATGTAAGAATGGAACATTTTCTTGAAATGCATAGCTAACCTGATAACTAGAAAAGGGTGATCGCAGCACTGCCTTAGCCGGAGAAGTAGCTCGAGAATATTAGCATAATTGTTCAGAACACTGCCTTGTGCTACAAATTTGTCAAATTGGACCTGGTGGAGGTACACATGCAAGAAATTTAATTCATGAAATTTCAAAAATAAATAATATGCAAAAGCACAATTCAGTGAAGTTTGACAAAGATGAACAAGAATCCTTCTCTTGGTACCACATCAGTTAAGCAACAAACATACTAGCATCTACGGTTCCAGCAAGCCAAATATTGAAAACTATACAAATCCATATTGTATCAATGAAAAAGCAAAATCACAAATATACCTTTGATCTCCTAAAAAGCGCTTCATAGAAATCACGTTCATGTTCAGATTGTTCACATTCTACAACTTCAATATGAGCTGGAGGTAGAACCAGTATGGGACTGAAGCAAAAAAATGAGCACTGTGAGGCAATATATATGCTTATTTGTGCAGTTGTGTACTTTTAAAAACAATATACATACTTTCCAATCTTGTCTTTTGTTTCTTTGGTCCTCCTAAGCATCAGTGGCCTAAGAATAGCCCTAACAAGTTTCAATCCTCTATCATCACCATTCTCATAAGGTTTCTGAATAAGCTTCTGCCACCTAGAGAGATCAGCAAAATCGTCCTAAGTCAGGATTTTTTTTAAAAAAAACAAAGGAACCATAGCAGACGTGTGAACTAAGCAGTTGGCTTTTTATCCATACCATTTTGCATTGCACCATGGCTCAACATGTAGGAAGCAGAGAAGACTGTAGAGGTCCTCCAAATTATTCTGCAGAAAATGTGATACTGAGTTAGCTTCACCAAAATTTATAAAGCTTTAGATCATCTTTTTCCATTACTGCCAGTTCAACTGAAAGTACTGAAAACCAAACATGAATTTCAATGGTGAAAACATACCTGCAGTGGTGTGCCTGTAAGGCACCATCTGCACTCTGAGTTTAGTCTATAAGCTGCTTGGGCACCTTTAGTTTTAGGAGATTTGATTGTGTGAGCTTCATCAAGCACAATCCTATACCAATCCATCCTGTGAAAAATGCTGTTGTAATCCTGTTAATGATAACCTTTTCATTAGTTAAAATTTTGATGACCTTGTAACTTCCAAAGAAAATAAACATTGCCAAAAAAATGGATAAGGAGTGCAAATGCCAAACACATACAGTTTTGCATCCAGCTGAGAGGACACCATAGGTTGTTAAAACGACATCATGTTGAGCCATCAGCATGAGGCTACTAGTTTTATCACCACCATAATGCACAAACACAGAAAGAGCTCCTTGTGCTGAATGTGCCTCCAACTCATCCTGTGTGGAAGAACAATACAATTGTAATTATTTTTCTTGTGTGATCATACCCTGCAACTTGAACCAACTTAGGGCATGAACAACAGGGTAAGAGTGAAAATTTAGCAGTGACATTCAAATATTTCTTTGATTAAAGACAGATAAAAAGCTTAGTAATGACAATTGCTTCAATAGTAAATCACAATGCTAACCTTCCATTGACCCAATAATGACTGAGGGCAAACAATAAGGGTACCTCCTCTCACAGAGGATGTTGAGGTTTGTGCTCTGGTCACACGATCTCTGAGACACCTCGTGTCTGAGAACTCCCCCCTAGGATCAGAAAGTATCAGAGCAATGGTCATCACAGTTTTGCCAAGACCCATTGCATCTGCTAGTATCTGCAAATACAGAGTTAACACATAAATTTTTAATCACCATTTAATCCAGCACAATTAGGACAACACAAACATTCATAGTCATGTAACTGAACAAAATTGGAGTTTATGTTAGCACCAGAGTGCTGGACGGTATGCTTTAACATGAATAAACCAACATTCGCGACAAAGTTTCAGAGTGCAAGCAAAACTATGAACCAACATTCGCGACAAAGTTTCAGAGTGCAAGCAAAATCCTCTGTGCAGAGGCAAATTTCATGTTATTTATTGTTAAGATATCTAATTGGCAGCATAGTTTAACCGTAAAGGGGCAGGATACATCAGGGAAAATGAAACCGCAAGACCTTTGGGAATATTATACAAAGCACACTAGCACCCTTTGAAACAAACTTACCCCTCCTCTTGCAGTCTCAGTTACACTTGGAAATTGAGTTGTTGCTTGACCAGTAAAAAGATTGACATACACTGGAGGAGCTCTCCTGCAAACAATAACAGTTTTCGTAGTTATTGCCATAATCTACTCAGCATTTTTGTGCTTTGTAAAAAAAAGATACTGAGTAGAGCATACTTGTCTGCAATATTGTAGGCACTCCAGCACGGATTAAGAGTTTTTGTTTCTTCATTTGCATCAATTCCCTTCTCCAATTTAGACATCCAGAAGAGAGCTTGTTTTTGGTATGGTTTTAGAACAGAGACAAGGGTACTGGGAGGCTCCGCTTCCTGTTTTACAGTTGTGTGACCAGATATTTATAACAGTTCAAGTTTTTTCAAAAGATCAGGGCAGCATGAGTAAACATTCAAACAATTTTAAAAGATTCTATTGTTACCTCTAAGTCAAATGTTTCAGCAGTGCCAACAAGTTTGTTCAAGGCAGCCTCTGAAATAGCCTGCTCATCAGCGCCTTGCTCAAGAAATGTTTGGCCAAGCACAGGAGTAGAATCATCACCGGTATTATTGTTCCCCTGATCCATTTATTTTTAAAAAAAACATAATTGCAAGAATCAACACATTGAAAAGGCAACCGATCACAATGCCAAGAAAGAAAGTATTATAGTACAAGAAAAGGCAATAACTTTCTGAAGTGTTTTTTTTTAAAAACTAATTTTCTACTCTGCCATAAAATAAACACAGCAATAGGTATACTTCATTGGGGAACTACCCAATTATATATGCTACAGTGTAGGGACAGGTACTGAAAAACTTGTAACTGTAAAAAAACAGCAAGAGAGCTTGTTACTTACCCTTAGAATTTGCTTCAGCTTCCTGGTGGTGAGGTCATCAAGAGAGAAAGCATCCTGCAAATGGTAGGCATATGAACATTTATTTATGATCCCCTCAGAAAAAAAAAAAACATTTATTTATGAAAAAGAACAAGAACATTGTAAAATTAACAAAAAAATCACTCAATGAGCTACCTTGTTGGATGGCTTTAGGTCGAGCAAATTAAGCAACTTGTGAAGCGGACTGGGAGAGAAATCAACATTTTTATGATCGAGCATGTCACAGGGTGAGCTGTTCATTTCGGCGAGCACAGATTTGTGGATGTAGAAGCTGCAGAAATAAATGTCAGCATCAGTACAAACTGGCAAATCTCAGTAACTTAGCAATTGAAGGGGTAAAAAAACAAGCACGTATCACAATCAAAGATTACCTAACATAGAGCAAAATCACAAGCACGTATCATCATCAAACATTACCTGACATAGAGCAAAATCTCCTGCATCAGCCTCAGCTCCATTGTTGGGAACACGAGCTTCCCCTGAATCTTCACCTTGGACGAGTTGACAAGCGGGACAAGGCATTGCGTCCACTCTGGGGTCAGCTTCCCAATCTACAAACACCATCAGGGAGAATTGAGACATGACCAAATTATACCAATTTCAAACAAAGAATTCAATCAAGAGTAAACATGCATCATAAGAATAAGATGGTTTGAGCAACAACCTCCCCGGCTCGTTTGGTGGAGAAGCGAACGATCTGCGCCAGAGCCGCCGCCTTCTTGGCCGTCATCTTGACCGCACCATAAATCCTGTCGAACGAAGGGAAGGCGAAATGCACGATCTCCCCGGCGTCCAGCCTCCTCCTCCCGCGGTTGGTGGACAGCCCGGGCACGTAGGACTTGCCGACGAGCATCCAGTCGCGCTCCACGGGAAGTCGCCGAACTCGGCGTCGGGGGCGCCACCACCATCCTCGTGTCCGTCACCGGGGCCGGCGCCGCCGCCCTCCGGGGCTGCGGCTGGTACATGTACATCTCGACGTCGACGGGCGACGGCGCGGGCGCGGGCAGGGCCGGCGGTACCGTCTGGATCGGCGTGGGGTCGTACACCGGATGGGCCGCGGGAGGGGGTGGTGGCAGCGCCCGGATCGGCCGCGGGTTGAGGTACGGCACCGGGTGGGTGGCGGTAAGGTCGATGGTTTCCGCCTCTTCCCTCGGCCGCTTCTTCTGCCGCGGGACGAGGCTTATGCCGCCGCTCGCCGCCGCGTTCGCGCCGGGGGAGACGAATCGGTCGGGGGTGTTGGAAAACGAATCGGCCCGCTCGCTCTTCACCTCGGCGGCGGCGGCGGAGGAGGAGGAGCCATCGGATTCTTGGCTCCCGACAACCTCCCCGCCGTCGACGGACTCCGCCTTCACCCTGACACCCGCCGCCGGCGGCGCCACGGCCTCGGCCTTCACCTTGCCAGCCACCACCGCCACCGCCATCCCCGGCGCCGGAACACCACCGGCGCCGTCGAGGGGCTCGGGGCCCTTGGCCCGCTTGGGTGCGGGACCGGGACCCACGCCCACCTCGGCGTCGTCGCCGGCGGGGTCGGAGTCGTCGAGGAGCGCGTTGATGGCGCGCTGGGCGTTGCCGCCGGAGCGGGAGAGGGCCGCGACGATGCGGGACTCGGGGAGGGCCCCGCCCAGGACGGCGCGGACGGCGGCGATCTCGGCGGCGTAGAGGACGGCCGGCGGCGGGGACGCCTGCCAGCCGGAGCCGTCGTCGTCGGCCGCGACGGGGACTCCTGCCGGCATGGCTGCTGCGGCTGCGCCGGCGAGGCGGGGGAGTGGAGGGCGGCGGCGGCGGGAGCGGGAGAGGCGGGGAGGGGGAGAGGTTTGGGTGGGAGGCGGACGGAGGGAAATGGTGGAGTGGTGGGTTTTGGCGGGGGTTTTATGTGGGTTTTTTTGGCGGGGAAGGGAGGGAAGGAGGGAAATGGGCGTGCTGTGATGTGTGGGATTTTTGGCGGGGGAGGGAAAATCTTTTTCTGCGAGGGAACGGAAGGAAGCGGGGGCGCGGTCAAATTTTGTGGACGAGATTCGATCAAATCGAAGCGGTAAAAAGGTGAAAAAGGAGCGGCCGCCGTGCGCGCGCACGGGCGGGTTTTACTCGCGTCCTGGGGCTGGGTGTGTGCTCCGGGCCCGTCAGTCCACGTGCTCCTCGCCGGTTGGACGATGGCGCGGTGGTGGCTCAGGTCCTTTCGCGTGCTGAAGATCTAATTTCTAAATATTGAAAAAATATGTTGGCACACGAATATCCGCATAAAAACAAAAAGGAGAGACGGCAAAGCACAGGGAAAAAGAAGACCGAGAAATGTGCCACTATTATTCTCGATGAGATCATGTCGAAATTGGTTTTCCAACATTCTATTATATGTCTCCGTGATTAGTTTGATATATTTTTGATTTGAATCGAAAGTATCGAAACCAAATTTCATAAATACCCATTTTTTGAAGGGACCAAGGTACATATTTTCTGAGGACCGGATTTGTACGGAACTGAATTACTGAACCGATCGGTTTGGTAATACCAGATGCCCAAGCGTAGTGTTCACGAGTTGGTCGACTAGCTTGTTGCCACGCGCGCACTAAGGAGATATGTCGTTGTCACGACGCATCTTCATCAATAGATCTAGCCAGGGTCATTAGATCTCGTGCTAGATCTAACCATGGCCTTCGAATCCTGCTCCCCTGTATAAAGCATCACCGCCCAAGACCTCTATGATCACGGCTCCTCTGTGTAAGGAAAATAGTACATGACAAGGATCTCGACAACATGATTAAATGGAATAATGTAGTTTCGGTTCATTTTAATGCAGAGATGGCTTAAACAAATACAACGCTAAGATCAAAGTGATCAACACCTCAAGAAAAGATCATGGAGAAGCATTGAGCACCTTAGAAAACTTGCATGAAGTCAAAGACATCAAGAAGATGAACCCGGGAGGAAAAAGATGCAAAGAAACAAGCAAAAACTACAATAAATACCTTCATTAGAAAGCTCTCATGGTGCCTAAAGTCAAGTGCCAAAGAATATGGTGTGCAATACACACACAAAAAAGGAGTAAAAAGTGGGAGATTCACCGAAAATTTCCAGTTCTTCTCAAAGGGATGAGCATCGGAGTTTAGGGACAAGCTACACTACTAGAAGGTTTTCATATACACTGAAAAACTCTGGTGGTGCAAGGAGCGAATCACCAAAGAATAGAGTGGCGTCTTGAGGCTTTGCAAAAAGATTCAGAGGACACCAATTTCCTCTAGTGACCAAACGGTCAGCAATGACTAGCCTAATAGCTAGTACACGTGCCAACCAATGGAAACTCCGGTGGGTTTGTCATCAAAATTTATGCTAATGTTTACAAAATATGCAGATCAGCCACAATCGTTCTATTCGGGAAGTTTCTATATACAACCTTTTGGCCAGCCATTTGAAATTGCTAGAGTTTGAATTCGTTGAAGCTATGCAAGATAGTTGAGGCTCCATCTCAAGTGTTCTAGACACCAAAAGTGTTTAAAGAATTAATTATTATTACTTAGTGATGGTAGGATTCCTTGACTGTGTGCTTTACATGTCTAGTCTAGCTTGCTAGGTTCGTGATAGGATTGAAAATGCAAAGTTGATTTGCAATAGAGATAACAGTGCTTAGCAAAAATCTAGATGCTTTTTTACATAGAGGTTTTGTTAAGATAAAAATAGTGGCCAAGTAGTTTTCAAGTTGCCTAATTCACACCCCTCTTAATCGTCATAAACTATTCACTCGAGTCCTAAGCCGTCGCCACTTAGGACTATGGGAAGGCCATGGGAGGAAGGAGAGTACAAGAGAGAAAATCGAGTGGCGTGCGCAATGGACTCACGATTGACTCATACGGAGAGAGAAGATCGGGAGTTAGCATTTGGAAATTGAAGCCTATTAACAAGCCTGTTTCAAAAACGTGTCCATTTCCAAAATCGATTAAATTGATTTAGGATATCGTATTTGTTGGTTTGTCTCTTTAAATTATATGACCACCTCTAAAAATCGTAGAGCACTTTTGAGACAGGGATACAATTTGATCGCCTCAAAAAATCAAACCTAAAACTGTTTGATCAGTAGTGCACTAGTGCGAACGTGTACTTTAGAATTGCGTTTTTAAATCTCAAATGTGGCAACCATAGCTTTATATCACCAATGTCAATGGCTCAATGCTCGAAAGGAGGTCGTACAGGCCATTGGTTGTCTTTGTGCAGGGGGAATAACTTCTTACAAGAGTCGGTGACCTGAAACGGCACCAGCGAGCTAGAGCTGGCCAGACCATCATAGTCCTACATGCATGCCAGAGTATAACTCCACACATGGTTTATTTTTTTCTTTTTTGAATGTCACAAGGTGTGAAAAAACTCTAGACAAGATCATTTTCTGTATCAAAGACCACCGGGTGCTCCGAATGCCGGCCAAGAGAAGTAACAGCTGATGCGATGGCCTCACGCGTTCACGCTCATCGTGGGCTTGGTCCTTGTGCTTTCTGCTTTGCTGTTTCCATACAATCCTCTAACCCAGTAACGTAAGAGGAGACACAGATTTTGTTTTGTGCACATCTCGTAGCTAGAGTTTGACTGACAGTTTCATCAAAGACCACCGGGTGCTCCGAATGCCGGCCAAGAGAAGTAACAGCTGATGCGATGGCCTCACGCGTTCACGCTCATCGTGGGCTTGGTCCTTGTGCTTTCTGCTTTGCTGTTTCCATACAATCCTCTAACCCAGTAACGTAAGAGGAGACGCAGATTTTGTTTTGTGCACATCTCGTAGCTAGAGTTTGACTGACAGTTTCGTGTTTCAGTTGGAGCTTTTGTCGCATTCGCATGATGATGAGGCAGAAATAAATCTCACTGGTATTTGGGGTTTCACATCTCTCCCGGATTTGCTGACCGACCATGATACACTTTGAGCAAAACCGGTTACAGTATTTTTTTTGAGGCAAAACCGGTTACAGTATTACAGATGCATAGGAAATGATGTAAAAACTCAAGATATAGCTTCCATGCAATGTGAATGCTGATCGTGTGAGCACAAGAGGAGGCAATGTCGGCTCTTCCGCGCCGCTTCCTGCTTCCCATGCTCTTTGCAGCGGTGGTCGCATCATCATCGGCGGCGGCGGTGGGAGTCACCGTGAGAGCCACGCCAGACGATGAGGAGCAGGAGAAGCCAAAACCATCCATCTACCTCGTGTCAGTTAACGGGAGCCGCCGTTGGCCGCGGCGGGAGTTGGCCGGAACGCGACATGGTACCACCGAACACAGAAGCGGAGGGCAGCGCGCTTCCACGACCGGCTCCTCCAGCGCGCCGCCATGGACGACGACGACGACGGCGGCGCAGGAGGTTCAGGTTCGCGCTGGTGTCAGAAGATCTACAGCTTCCACCACTCCGTCAACGGGTTCGCCGTCCACGCGACGGCCTCGGTGGCCGAGCGGCTGCGCGTGGCGCCGGAGGTGGCGGCCGTGGAGGAGGACGTGGGCACGCGCCTCATGACCACGTACACGCCGCGGCTCCTTGGTCTCCCCGACGGCGTGTGGCGGCACCGGGGCGACAAAGGGGAGGACGACGACGGGGAGGGCGTGGTCGTCGGCGTCGTCGACTCGGGCGTCGACCCCGCGCACCCCAGCTTCTCGTACGTGCCACGGCCACGGGCGGGGGTGGCGGCTGATCCGCCGGACGACGACGACGACGACGGCCGCCCGTTCGCCGGGGCGCGCGGGTGCGACGTCGGGCCCATGTTCCCGCGTGGCTCGTGCAATGGCAAGATCGTCACGGCGAGGTACTTCGCTGCCGGCGCGGCGGCCGCGCTTCCGCTCGACCCGTCACGTGGCGACTTGTCGCCGTTCGACGCCGAGGGGCACGGCAGCCACGTTGCTTCGGTAGCGGTGGGGAACCGGGGAGTGCCGGTGGTCGTCGGCGGTGCGATGTACGGCTTCGCCAGCGGCATGGCGCCAGGTGCAAGGCTAGCTGTGTACAAGGCTGTGTACCCGGCTGGAGGAACCATGGCTGATCTCATCGCTGCCATAGATCAGGCAATCGAAGACCACGTGGACGTGCTGGTGCTGTCCGTTGGACCAGATGAGCGTCCTGACAGCAAGGTCACGTTCCTCAGCATGCTGGATGTTGCTCTGCTGTACGCGAGGAGAGCCGGCGTGTTCGTCGCTCAGGCCGCCGGCAACCGCGGGCCGGCCGAGGCTTCCGTCGCCTCCTACAGCCCGTGGGTGACGACCGTAGCCGCCGCCACCACTGGCCGGAGCTACACGTCGGGGCTGGTCCTCGGCGATGGTCGCCGCATTCCGGGTCTCGGACTGTCCGGTAATACAAGCTACCCTTCGACTGTTAGTGATATCATCTTCTTTTGGCGATCACGCTAATAATTAATGACGGTCATGTCTGATCTTGCAGCGCCGACGCTCCAGGCCAGGCTCGTTGCGGCAAAGGACGCTGCGGCGCCGGACGCGGCCAGCATGGAACGCGCCGAGGAATGCCAGGACGCGGATGCACTGCGGTGGCGCGCCGACGACGTGCTGCGCGGCAGCATCGTGGTCTGCTCCTTCTCGCGAGGGTTCTACAACGGCACGTCCACGGTGACCGCCATCCTCGACGTGGCGGAGGCTCTCGGGTTTGCCGGCTTCGTGCTCGTGGCCGACGCGCAGCACGGTGGCGGCGACTTCCTCGCGCAGCCGCTGCCTCTCGCCGTCGTCCCGGGCGTCATGGTCCCTCGCGTCGCCGACGCGCTGGTGCTCTGGTCGTACTACGCGGCGCACACGGTGTACGCCGGCAGCGCGACCGTGTTCGGCGCCACGGCGGCGATCACGGAAGGGAGAGTCGCCGCGTTTACGGACGCGGCGCCGGTGGTGGCGCGGTACTCGTCGCGAGGGCCGGACGTCGTCGACAGGGAGTCGACGCCGGCGGACGTGCTGAAGCCGGACGTCCTCGCCCCCGGCGACCAGATATGGGCGGCCTGGAGCGCGCTCAGCGTCAACGAGCCCATCCTCGCCGGCAACCGTTTCGCGATGATATCAGGCACCAGCATGGCGGCGCCACATATCGGCGGCGTGGCGGCGCTCATCAAGCAGCGGCACCCGTCGTGGGGGCCGGCGGCGGTCGCCTCCGCGCTGTCCACCACCGCGCGGAGGCACGACATGCAGAAGCGCCCGATCATGTCGGAGGGTTTCGAGATCGGCTCGCTGCACCGGGCGACGCCGTTCCACTACGGCGGCGGGTTCGTGAACCCCGCCGGTGCGCTGGATCCCGGGCTGGTCGTTGCGCCGGAGCCCGACGACTACACCGGCTTCCTCTGCTCGCTGCCACAGCTCAGCCCCGACGACGTGCGAACCGCCACCGGTTTGGCCTGCCAGGCCCAGGCGGCGTCGCTGGTTTCGGCTCCGGTGGACCTCAACCTGCCGTCGGTCACTGTCTCCGCGCTGCGAGGCTCCATGTCCGTCCGGCGCAGGGTGACGAACGTGGCGGGCAACGCCGAGACGTACCTCTGCTCCGCTCTGCCGCCGGCCGGGGTGGACGTCGCCGTGCGGCCAGGGTGGTTCGAGGTGGCGCCCGGGGAAACGCAGGAGGTGGTGATCGAGCTCACAGTGACGACCAGGGCATCAGACGCGTTCGGCTTCGGCGAGATACTTCTCGCCGGGAGCTTGGACCACCTGGTGAGGCTGCCGCTGGCCGTGCGACCCCGTGCCACATGACAGAAATGCTTGTGAAAAATCAGCTCCAATAAACATGATTCGACAAGTGTAGGCAAAGTTACATGTGAATGGGATGGATTGACTTCTACAAGCACCTTTTTGCTGAGGCAGTAGATCCTGGAATTAAGTTTGAGAACAACTTTTGAGATGATGAAGATAAAGTGGAAAATAACCTTCTTACTGCTCCTTTTACTGAGTCTGAAGGGGCACCTAGCCAAGATGGTCTATCCTTCTTGTTCTACCAAAACATTCTGCCATTTGGTTAAGAAAGACATTACAAATCTTTTTGAGGATTTTTATAGGGGTGACTTAGACTTATGTAGACATTAATTTTTCCTTAGTTACCCTGATCCCTAAGGTAGGAGAGGCAACCAACATGAAACATTTTAGACCAATAAGCCTCCTCGATTGTAACTTTAAAATTTTCTCCAAGTTGTTAATTCTAAGACTCTCTTCTATTGTTCAAAGAATAGTGCATATTGGTCCCTAATCAATAAGTTTTTACTAAAGGTAGACTTATCTTAAAAGTGTGCTGGTAGCTTATGAGTTAGCGCACAATATTCACAAGAGTGGTGAAGCTGGGGTCATTCTTAAGTTAGATTAAAAAGCATATGATAGTCTAAGCTGAAATTTTCTTTTTGATACGCTTCTTGCTAGGGGTTTTGATCCAGTTTGGATATGCTGAATTAAACAAGTTGTTGGTGGTTCTTTATTTAGGCATCTTAGTCAATGGAGAAGAAAGAAGCCACTATTTCAATCGTGGAAAAGATTAAGGCAGGGGAACCATTTATCCCCTTTCCTCTTCAACCTAGTAGATGATGACTACAAAATGCTCAAGTGGGTTGTAAATAGAGGTTTTGATCAAGTGTTTGTTATTTTTGCCAAGGCAAAGGACTCTATGTTGGTTAACTTCAAGTGTACTCTTATGTGGTATGAACAAATCTTAGGAATGAGAATTATTTTTTTATAAAAAGTGAGCTTGTGCCTATGATTCTAGACCTTGTAGATTCCTATAGATTCTCTCATCTTCTTTTTGCCCAATAGGTAAATTTCCTATAAAATTCCTAGGTACGGTGTTTCCTTTATTTTGATAAGTTAGAGAGAGAAGATGTCCAACCTCTAATAGATAAAATCATTAAGAGAGTCACTGGATTGAGGGCAAACTGTTGTCCTTGGCAGCCAGAGCAATGTTACTCAAATCCTTGTTAGCTAGTATTCATGTTTACCTGTTGTCATTTATTAAGTTTTCTACATGGGCTATAAATTAAAGTTGTTGAACACGTACATGGTAATTTTCTGTGGAATGACTCTGAAAATAACCACAAATACAAACCTTGCTAATATGGTGTCCCTTGTGCAAAGAGTATGGAGGTCTAGGGATACCTAACCCTTAGAGATCTAAACATCAATTTGTTAGCCACTTGGCAAAAAAGATACAATTATGATAAAGATAAAGATAGGCTTTCGAAAGAGTTGACTGATTATAAATATGAGGATAATAAATAGGCTTAAACTCTATGATAGAGTCTGTAATGTGAGTACCCTAACCAGTTAGAGTCCTAGCACGTTGCTATGGGAATTATAGAATGATTTAGTAAGACGATTGCCATTTAAACGATTGAAAATCGATGATAAATTTCATGATTCATTCTTAATGATTCCTAAAACCATGTTGGACGTGTAGAAATCAAATAGGAGTTCAATGGCATCTCTATTGACTATAAGTATGAACATCATTATGTTTGTAGTATTTAATTGTACATGCTTTCCTTTGTCCAGACTATTTTCTTGTCCCTAATATTTGGTAATGACTAATTTTAGGCTGTGCGTGCGTTTGCCACCACGCACGCACGCCGCATCCACATCCACCACGGACAAGCGAAGAGGCACCCCGTGCCGTTCCACCCCTTCCCATCGTCTCCATTTTCATTTTCATTTCCCCCTTTCTCTCTAGCGAAGCGAACAGCCCGATGCCCGAAGGGCTCCACCTCGCCGCCGGCCGCCCAGCCCCTCCCCGCCGGCATCGGCGCCGGCCCCTCCCCCGCTTAGCTCCCCACATCTACTCCTTCTCCTCTCCCCGCAGCCCGGTTGCGCCGGCCACCACGCCAACAAACCCTAGCTCCGACGAGCTCCACCACCGCGAGGGTCGGGAGGGCCACGCCGCCGAAGTCGTTGACCTGATGCAGGTGGATTTGTCGTCCCCCGTGTGCCGTGGATCCGATGTTGGTCGACCAGTCCTCCAACCCGAGGCACGAACCTAGGCGGCGGCTCGGCGGAGCGGCGGCGCGGGTGTGTTCTAACACTACCTGGAGAGCGCGGTGGCGCACACGGCGGGGTGGTGGTCGGGCACCGCTTCGCAGCCGCGGTGGTGTACGCGCTGCGGGTCTACTACGTGCGGGGCTTCTACGTCGTCACCTACGGCCTGGGCATCTACATGCTCAGCCTCCTCATCTTCCTCTCCCCCATGGTCGACCCGGAGGTCGAGGCGTTCGTGGCCAAGCCCGGGCTCCCCACCCGTGGCTTCTACGAGTTCAAGCCCTTCATTCGCCGCCTCCCTGTGTTCAAGTTCTGGTATGCCAGTTCGTTTTCTGCCATGACTTCTGTTTGGACTATGCTTAGTCCAAATTTGTTGCACTGGTCGAGCTGATTGCTAGTAAATTACTAGGGATCCAATTCTATAAGACAACTAAAAAACAATATGCTGCTTTGGTGCTAGTTTTCGATCGAACCAGTTATGTTGGCTACTAATTTTTGCCATTCAGGCTTTCACCAACCAACCAGATAGCCAATGTTTTTCACAGATTGTGCAGTCCACCTGAAATTATCGAATCAACTAATATGATTGTACTACATTAGTACTGCTCAATACTATCCAATTTAGGGGCAATTTGTATAACAGATTATAAGATATGCCCGGTTATCTCAGTTTTTAATTGAACCAACTATAAGTTGTAGTACTTAGTATTGCTCTAGGATTAGAGCTTTTACCACTCCATCAGATTTTATTAGTTACTGTTGTACGTCAATTGGGAACAATGGAACATTGCTTGATATGCTACCAAAAGTTTATGATTGAATTATTGTGAGTTGTTATACAAGGTTTATTATCTTTCGTAGCTCCTCTTTTTTTCACAAAGCCGTGCAGCCCCTCATTCTACTGCATTTTTGTAATATTTTTAAGTTTTAACCTACTGCTAATGCAATACTTTCATCACTTACCATTGCATGCACCTCAACACAACATTGTAACTTTTCCTTTTGTATGTTCTTAACCCTAGTATGACAGTTATTTAAGAGGAAGAAAAATGTACTAGAATTGTTGCAGTAGATCGTTCTGGAATGTGTAATGGTGTTCTCTGTAACTGAAACTCAGCCAAAATGGGGTGGGTCACCTAAGGGACCTGCACAAGGCCAACAAGCAAGCCGAGCCAGCGCTCGTCTCCGGCAACCCCACCATCCAGTCCATCAGGATTTTCGAGAAAGACAGCCAAGTTCTGTAAAAATATATCGAGTTCAGTTAGTGTTGCTCATGGAGTGGAGCTGTGTTTTCACCTTTTTCAGGCGTACATGTTCAAGTCGAGCAGCGGCGCCTGCACGATGTTTCTGTCCAACTACAAAACCAACGCCGGCGCGGGTGGTGTTCAACAGGCGGTGCCACAACCTTCCGGGGTGGTCCATTAGCGTGCTGCTGGACTGCAAGACCGATTGTCGTGTTCAACATGGAGACGGTAGTCGTCGACACTGATGAGGATGAGCCCTGTGGGACTCGCTCGATGACCGCGCCTTGACCAAGGACGACCTGGTGGAGCAGCTCATCATAATATGGGACAAGTCTGTCTACCTGTGGTACACCACCTAGTGAGTGATCAGATACCCCGGAAACTTTCCTTTCCTTTCAGATTTCTTTCTTTTATGCCAACTGCATGATTCCCTGCTTGGGTTAGGGAATGGATAGTTATTCTAATCGTGATTCCCTGCTTGTGTTGGGAGTGGATACATTATTCATATTACGCATTTTCTAAAATGTTTACTCAGTATTTATTACTCTCAATGGTAGCATAACAGTGTGTACTTCGTATCGAACTACTTTTCTAAAATCATTGAACTACTTTTTAAAATCTATTAAAGAACTTTTATGAAATTATTGAATTGCTTTTCTAAATTCCACATTGGGCAGCGCCTAGTACCACTACTGCAACTTTTTTTAAATTTTTGGTGATGCCTTGTCATGTTTTGTTTTGTTCATTGTCTTGTTACATTGTAGCTCTACAAATCTAATTCAACACCTTCATCACTTACCAGGCTGGCCTAACGCTCTCACCTTGTGAATCGCAAGCTGATTTTCCATTTAATTGCCTTTACACATTTGGTTTGACTTTATGATCTTAGGCCTAAGGTATAGATGCAGCACAGACACCAGTTGCCTTATTGTGGAACACTATCATGTTTTCCCTTTTAGTAAGTACAACTTATCCTTCAGCATAGTTGCCATGTGCATCTTACCCTTTGCCGACCAACAACGTCGTGCATGCACTGGCTGTGTCACTAACCCTTGTGGCTTTCAGCTATAGATTGAATTATAGAGGTTGACATTGTGCCTATGTGTTAAGTAGCAAGCAACAAGTATCTTTGGTGTATCCATTACAACTGATGCTAAAGGACTAACGTCCGGTAACACCTCCTATTTTAGAACGACGTCACCCATTTCTCCTTATGCTTGAGCTATCGATCTTCATTTCTGTTTATGTCACTATTATTGCTTTAACAACCACGCTGTTAGGGTGATGTAGTGACCTTGCAGAGGAGGATGGTGACTCTTGAGGTGCAAGATCACTAGGAAATTGATATTACTCAATGACAGCCGACATCGTACTTTGTACTTGACCTATTTTTCTAAAATCATTGAATTGCTTTTCTAAATTTATTGAACTACTTTATTGAAATTATTGAATTGCTTTGTTGAATTTATTGTACCTTCTTTGTCTCTCCTACTGATTTTGTCTCTATTTATGGCAATTGAGCCGAAACCTTTCATCCAACATAGTTTTTTAGGTGTTGCTCGTGTTAGGCAATGACTAGAGGATAACAACACTATGCTTCATTGTCTCCAGGGGTTCCTAAGGTATGTTTTTTCTGTTTTTACATATGTTGACTCTTAGATCAGTACCTTCTTCTGCCATTATCAGGTAAATAGATGCGCTTGTGCCATGGCATGCTATGCCTGGAAACTTAGTTTTATGAACCACCAAGATTTTCTCTATGCATAGAGTTAGGATAAGATATATAAATTGCCTTTTTAGATTACATAAATTTCCTTTTTAAAATGCAAAAATTGCTTTTTTTTTAAAATACTAAAAATGATGCATGATTTTACTATTTTAGGCTTCGTGAATTTAGGACCGGCGACATGCTTTGTGCTGCCGCCTTCACAGCTCTTCTGTTGAGTGTTGACAACAACAACGCTCATCCTATCAAGGTACTCATCTGGAGTCCTTGGACTTCCTTTCATGTCCAGAATTGCATTTAAGCATTAGTTTAGTCTAATGTTGATGGAACAATTCAGGACTCCATTATTTATGTACTTTGCGAACTTAAGATGCTCTAAGGCCGGTGATGATTACTCCTCCGTTCCACTTTATAAGATATTTGACTTTTTTAACACAAATTTTGACCGTTCTTCTTATTCAAAATTTTGTTTAAAATATCATTTCTTTTGACATGGCTTCCTTTATTAATAAAAGTTCTTCAATACTAACTTAAATTTGACTTGTTTTTGTACAAATTTTTTGAATAAGATGAGTGATCAAACTTTTGGTTGAAAAAGTCAAACGTCTTATAAATTGGAACGGATTAAGTAGTTCGAACTTCTTTGTCTATTAACTTTTTACTGTAATAAAATCAATTCATGAGCTATAGAATTCATAGAGATATTATACATTCGTCTCTTCCTTCCTTTCGCCAATTTTTTTATTTTGGCAAAGCACTCGGTGTTCCTCATAGGTTGTTGTGCTGCCAGATCGAAATTGCCCACATCAGTTTGCCTTATGTCAGATAGTTTAGTCAATGTGTTAGTGCACTTCAATTTCCAAAAGAACTGCTCTTTGACTTCCAAAAGAAAGAATTGCCCACAAAAGAACTGTCTCTTAGCATTCACCCTTGTCCTCTATTGTTTCTTGTTCGGTTGTTCCAATGACATTCGATCTCGGACATTGTAGGAACTAGCCCTTCGAACCTGCAGGAACTGCCTCTTCTAAACCATCATTACCAACTTCGGGGAAAGCCTGCCAGTTCTCTTGTGGGTTAGCGAGGTTGAGGCATCTGCGAAATTGCTGGCATTTGAGTGCAAAAGATTGGGCCCTTAAATTACAAATCCAATCCATCCAAAAAGTCTTCATCAAACTCCGGTGGAGGCTTGATAAGATCCATAACCCGAGAATATAAAATGCTAGCAGTTTATAAGTGTGATACGAGTATAGGATAGTATAACAGTAATAATCTTTCAGGAAAAAACAACTTGCTACCTTATTTTAGAAGGTAAAGCGGTTCAGCGTATTAAGAAAAGCAGTTCAATGTCTTTAGTTTAGTACTTCAGTACCATTCTGTAAGCAAATTCTGTTTTTTTTTTGGCACTGTTAGAATGTGCACCATAGTACCTTTTTTTAAAATTGGATCTTGTTTGCATCAGTTTGCCATTGAGGGATTTATTTTTCTGGCTGGAAGCATCAGCATTGGTTAAGGTGCACACAACTGCGCCTGAAACTTGCTGAAGTAGTTCCATTACCTGACCTTGAACAGTCTACTACTGTTTCTTTCTACTAATCATATTGCTTCTGTTAAGAATTCTGTTGGGTCCTGACTACTTTTTTCATTTTGTGCAGGTGTCAAGGCATGAAGCATGAAAATGAAATCGGTAATGATATCAACAAGATTTCTATGTGCATCAGTAGGTACGGTTTGCAGCTAATACAAGGGAGAAGTTAACATGCTTTTGTTTAGATCAGATTTGGTTATGCAGTTTAGTAGCAAGAAAGGAAATCATGTGGTGAATCGGTTCTGTTTTATATCAGCAATAAACCCGGTGTGTACTGAATTGCTATCGAGTCTTATGCCTAGTACAACGTATCTCAATTGCTAGCACTATCTCAACTGCTAGCACTGAATTGCTTGTGCTAAAGAACCAAATCATTCTTTTTTTCCCAGAAATATTGTATTTGCTATGAGTTCCATCGGATCTCAGGTTACGTTCATCCAAGTCTTGCTTTTTTCCATGTAAAATATTGTATTTACGATGGTGGCCGCGTTCTGGAATGGTGCAACAAAACAGACCTGGGGTTATATTTTTATAGCTGCAGTTGGGAGCAGTTTTATTAATCGACGCTTGGGCCGACGGGGGCTTGTTTTCTGTGTTTGCCGGGTTTTATAAAATGTGTGCACGCTGCCAGTTTTACTTGCCCCACGCGCCATGCATGTCGCCGGGTTCCGAAAAAGGAAAGCTACTTTTCATGGTACTAATCCATTTTAGTGCATGCGTGCCGTAAGGCTAATGCACACCGTGCGTGCATTAGTCGCGTCCCTAATATTTTGCAAAATAAAAATTCCAAACACGAGACGAACAATAACATGCCAATACATTGGCTCTAGGGATATCTTTCGCAAAAGAAAAAAAATAACTAAAGCATCCAAAGATAACAAAATATTTGAAGATCCAACTAGTATATTCTCTTCAAAGTGTACAAAGGAGATGATGTTGGTAGCTACATTAGCCATTAGCCATTCAATAAGATGTGGGCACCATGGCAGAAGCTGAGAAAGTTGGGATTTAGCGGCAACCGATTGTGACGATCGGTCACGCATGTAGTCGAAGGACCCAAGATGGATGCCGCAGTGGAATTAACATGTCGAAAAGTGCTTCTACTGCACTGGTTAATGATATGGAGGTTGGATGTAGAAGCCTCCACGGCTGTAGATTGACGAGGTTGGATGTAGAAGCTTCCACTTGGTGAAGGATTGGTGCGGTGAATTTAGGTTGTGTTTGGTTGAGTGTGGCTTTTGAAAAAACTAACGTGGGCCGTGAGTTGAAAAAGCAGTGAGAAAGCAATGGTGGGAAAAAGCGAGAAAGTCGTTTGGTTAGAGATCTTTGTCAAACTGTAGATTGTCTGAGGAATACATGTAATGCCCTGAATGTCTGGGACATGTTTATATGAAAATTGCTCGTAACAAACTAATTTGTTCGCTAAATTACATAAAAATAACTATTTAAGCAAGGTAAAATAATTTCCAATAGGTTCTTCATAGCTCATGTCTTTCTCGATGTCTACGTTCACGAACCCTCCATGCGTTGGCTTGTACACGCCTGCCTTCGTGGAGGACCTACACATTTGATTTCAGGTTCACAGATTGGCAGATTGCCATGACATGTTCAGAGATCCAAAAAAAATTGCTCAGTTTCTGTACCTGCTGAGGTCCGTGCACATGAGAACAGCGTACTCGTGTAGGAGCCTGAAGACCCTGAAAAAAACGGCGGTGTGCTCGCGCAGGTCGCCGGAGGCCATCACCAGCAGGCCGAACGGGCCGACTCCGCCTCGCATGGCGGCTCCCATCTCCCAGCACAGCGTGTCGCGAACACCACGTCCACGTCCACCTGCGAGGCGGACGGCGTGAATGTAAACAAATGGATACTACAGCTTACAGCTTGTACTCGAAGGTCGAGGCAATAAAAAAAGATAAACAGATGCAGTGGAAAGGGAAGATTGTGGTGGCATTAAAAAAGCTCTTGATTGTCCTGCGGTTGCCGCTATTTTAACTGCTAGTATATAACTCTTTTAACTACCCAGGAATCCCTACCTCCTCCTTGCTTTCATTTTTATCTTTCTCCATTTTTTTTCCGCCCCTTTCCCATTTCATCCCCCCCCCCGCTTCTCTCCCTTTTAATGGGCACTGTTCGTTAATTGGATTCTGTTCATTTTCCTCCTTTCTTTCACCTTTTTCCATTTCGTTTTTTTTCCTCTCGGGCTTCATCCGCTGTTTAAACTAATGGAGGTGAGAATGTGAGATGTGAGTAGAGGTTTTTTTTTAAACGAAACCTCGCTTTTATAAAGCACACAGAACGTCACAGAGTTTGCTGGGCGACCAGCTACACAAACACAAGACACAAGTGCTGGGGATACCAGCTTACAAACCAGCGCTAGTCCTCAAACAAGCAAAAAGCTAACAGCATGAAACTTGAAAGTACCTGAGGATCACATCTCCCCAACGTCAGTCGCCTGTGTCGTCGGTGGCTTGAACGCTTTCATCCATGTCTTTGCCGACCGCAACACCTGCTCAATTCTTGCCTCGATCGTCCTCCTTCAACAGCGAGACTCCGGCTACGCATCGGTGAGATAGCATGATACATAACATCAGATGGAGTCTTAGGAAATTTCTTCTCAATAGACATTTTGTTCCTTGTCGTCCATAATCCCCAAGCAAAGCCTGCAAATATAAACATTAGTAGCCTTCCAGGTAAAGGTCCTCCCCCTGTAACTAGAATGCTGAAAAGTCCTCCAAGGAATTCGGGCAATAGGTCAGGCCAAATATTTCTTTGACCATCCCCCAAACCATTCTAGCCAAGTGGCAATGAAATACAAAATGATTAACAGTCTCAACTGAGTCACACATACAACAGCAATTGTCCCCTTTCCAACCCCTCTTAACCAAGCTACTAGTAACTTGAAGCTTATTATTAAAGCATTGCCAAAGAAAGAACTTGACTTTTAAGGGAATTCTACATTTCCAGATATAACCAGCTACCATGCTTGGCATCCCCCTGTTGGTCATAAACCTATACAGAGATCTAGTAGTGAAAATCCCCTTAGGTTCTAAAGCCCAGGAGACTTTATCACACCCCCCTTCTCTCAAACTAATATCATGAATGTCCCCAAGTAATTGGAGCCATTCCTCATATTCCTCCCGCCAGTGATCTTTTGAAATCCATATTCCATTCCCCTTCATCCCAGCACTCACTAACCAGACACAAGGGATCAGCAACTAGTTTGAATAATCTCTCATGTGCAATCTTTAGAGGTACCTGACCCACCCAACAGTCAATCCAGAATCGACAATTGTCCCCATTTTCAACTTTATATAAAGCCCCCCATTGGAACAGGTGTTTAACTTTGTGTAATCCTTTCCAGAATTGTGATCCCCCTTTAGGAGTAGATGAGAAAAAACCCCCAGTCCTCATGTACTTGGCCTTTAGGAGCTTAAACCACACTTCCTCAGGTTCCTGAGCAATCTTCCAAATCCACTTAACCATAAGGCAATCATTCAGCAATCTTGTGTTAATAATACCTAATCCCCCTTGATCTTTTGGCCTAGCTACCATTTCCATCTTTGCCATATGGTATCTGAATTTTTCTTCTGTTCCTCGCCATAGGAATTTTGCCCTCACACTATCCATCTTCTTATGAACCCCATCCTGTGCCGTAAAAGCCCATACAATAGGTAGGAATGCTAGACAGGCAAGTATTAGTTAGTATTTGTCTACCCCCATTGGTCAAAAACTTGCCTCTCCAGGGATCCAGTCTGTTCACCATTTTCTGACTTAATCCATCAAAAGCTCCAACCCCCAGATGAGAAGTACTTATAGGAACCCCCAAGTACTTGATTGGTAATGAGCCCAACACACAGTTCAACATGTTGGCCTTATGTTCTTTCTCCTCTTGACCTACCCCAAAGACTAGTACTTCACTTTTGTGAAAGTTAATCTTCAGCCCAGTCAACCATTCAAAGCAGTATAGGATTAATTTCAGGTTTGTAATTGATTTATCAGACCCATCAATCATAATCACAGTGTCATCTGCATATTGAATATGTGAAATCCCTCCTGGAATCAGGTCACTCAAAACCCCCACAATATGACCTTTGCTAACAGCTTTATCAATCAAAACCCCCAGTGTGTCTGCCACCAGATTGAACAAGAGTGGAGACAATGGATCCCCCTGCCTTAGTCCCCTATGAGTCTTGAAGTATGGACTCCTTTCCCCATTCACATTGATGCACACTTTTCCATCTTCCACAGTAATCATGACCCATTTAATCCATTCCTCAGGAAATTCTTTCCCCCTCATCACTTGTTCAAGAAATGACCATCTAACCCTGTCATAAGCTTTCTCGAAGTCGATCTTCAGAATCAAGCCCTGTTTCTTAGATCTATCTAGTTCATGCAACACCTCATGTAGAACCACCACACCCTCCAATATGTTCCTCCCCTTGATGAACCCCGTTTGACATCTGCTTATCACCTTGTTAGCTACTGGAACCAACCTATCAGTGAGTAGTTTAGTAAAAATCTTGAAATCCACATTCAACAGGCAAATGGGCCTGTATTGTTTAATAGTGTTGGCTCCCTTAGTTTTTGGGACCAGAGTAATGACTCCATAGTTTAACCTCTTTATGTCCAACTGGTGAGAATGGAAATCATTAAACATTCTACCCAGCTCTCCTTTCACAATCTCCCAGCATCTTTTGAAGAAAATGACCCCATATCCATTTGGCCCAGGAGCTGAATTTTCTTTCATCCCCCTGACAATGTGAGTAGAGGTTTCAGATTGAAGAAAGCAGGATTCACCAAAAAAATGGGAGGAGAACGACTGTTGACTTTCTTACATTGATTAAGTGCTCGTTGGCCACTTAGTGGCCTCATTGATTACCGAAAGATGGAGCAAAGGTGGGCGGGGAAAGGAGGCGGTGGAAATTGGACGAAGAGAACAGTAGCGGGAAGGTTTGGATGGATAGATGCCGTTAAATAGAGGTGATCTAAGGGTATAGAATTCAGATAACGTGGCTCGCTGTGGCTGTAGCTTGATAGCAATCAATGATTGCTACTGGTCTCCATCTATATAGGTCTATGTTTAAATAGTAAAAATTAAGTGTTTATAAGAAATAACCTATAATTTGAAATAAAGGTAATAGAACATAGTAAGTATATACACATGGTATTGAAAGAGTATGCAAATAACTATCCCTGTCTTCTATTGCTAGTGTTACTAATCGTACCTCGAGGTGGTTCTGTTTCAAGTTAGAAAATGAGTAAAATGCATAACAAATTTATTAACTTTTGGAGAGAGATCATTGAAACCAATCGATTCTCGGTGGGAAGGCACGGGCACACGACGGTATGAAGAAAAAAAAAAAAAACAGTTCTAGAGTCGTTTCTCAATGAGGGAAATCATATGGAGGCAAAGGGCCGTTGTTACGGTTTTGTCACTCTTCTTGCCTCCGCCGTGGTGCTGCATCAATGCATCATCTCCTCCGCGACGAGGGCCGTTGTTAAGGTTTTGTCACTCTTCTTCTTGGACATTCTTTTCAAAAGTTAATAGATCTGATAATTAAGTTACTTGTCTATACAAGAACTCGCCAAATCCACAAACTGTTTGAAAAAACTGACATTCTTTTCTTTTTTGAAGTATCCTCAATGCCTTGAAGTGCATAATCCCAAGTGGTATTAGTTCCATTAGGGCACTTACACCCTGTTAAGGGCAATGATAGGTACATGTGAGTCGGCATAATTTGAGCAGTTATGCCAAAACTGGTATCATTAGATCTCATACATCGGACCAACTACAAGCATTACATTTACAAAATTTCAACAGTTGTTTATAAATTAATTAATGTTAATTGTTCAATAACCATAAGTCCTAAATTTGATGCATCAAGCACCTCTCTATCGACTACCTTAGCAAAGACCATCAATAAAAACTTCAATATTAAACTTTGATACATTTCCAATACTTAATACAACATTCTTAAGAGTCCACAAATAAGTAAAACAGCAGTAGCAGTACACAGCAACTGTGTGTTTCATTCAGATTCAGTTCTGAAATAGTACAAAGAACAAAAGACTCACATTGAACTAACACGAGACTTCAGAAAAGTAAAAATTTGCGGAGGTAGAATCCTCCATGCCGACATAGTTTTGCAGTGACCTGGGAACAGGAGGGACTTCAACATCCATGACACCTTCCAGCATGTGAACGACTTGCCCCATCATCGGCCTGTGATCTTCAGCATCCTGAATGCACCAGCATGCAACTCTACAGGCTCTCTCTAGCTGCTGTGCATCAGCATTGCCCTCCAGACCACTATCCAGCAGGCACATGACATCTCCTTCATTCACCTTAACTGCGGCATAGATTGGAAAGTAACTAAAACTCCCCTCCTTAATTTTCTCTGAATTCCTTCGCCCTGATATGATTTCAAAGAGCATCATTCCATAGCTATAGACATCAGCCTTATGTGTTATTGGTAGCCCTGAGATCCACTCCGGTGCAAGATATCCAATGGTCCCGCGCATTGTTGTCAGTACCCTGCTGAAGTCTCGACCAAGAAGCTTTGCCATGCCAAAATCTGCAATCTTAGGACAGAATTCTGCATCAAGAAGCACATTATCTGGCTTTATATCACAGTGTACAATACAATCCTTGCATCCCTCGTGCAGATAAGCCAGGCCTCGTGCAATTCCTAGTGCAATCGAGTACCGCAGCTCCCAGCTTAACTTGAAGGAACTCTTGGAAAACAGGTGGCTGCTCAAAGAACCATTCACCATATATTCATACACCAGGAACCTTCCACTATGTTCAACACAAAACCCAAGCAGACGAACAATATTGATGTGCTGAATCATACCTATGGTCTGCACCTCTGCCCGGAATTGCTTGTCGTCCTGCCTGAGGTCTTTCAGCTTCTTGACAGCCACAAAAGTGCAGCCTGGCAATATCCCTTTGAAAACACACCCAAATCCTCCTTCACCAAGTTTTTCAGAGAATTTTTTAGTTGCGTTCTTTATTTGCACAAACGAGAATACCACAAGACTTCCGTGGTCACCCACTGTTCTAGCCTTGTAAAGCTTTGCCCTTCATATCAGAGTCAAGCACTATTATCTCCCGCAACTCCCAAAACCATACTAAAGCAACTTGTACTGTAAACAAAACATGTACAGTTCATTAAGCAAGAGGAACACTCACTCATGTTTGTAACATCGAATGTCAAAGCTTTCTGGGTATATTTTTGGATGCCATCTATTGGATAAAATGTCACTTCGACATTTGCACAATTCAGAGAGTCATTTCTTGAACAACCAGTAACAATCCTGCCAATCCATGCATCGGCCGTTAGTGAATTCAAACCAACAGGGCATATACAAGAGCCTGACAATGTGCAAAGGCTATCAGGTCCACAGTGTGAATATTCACATAAACTTTCTGGGGCAGACCACCACAAAATAGAATCGCATTCCCCTTGTTTAGCGAATCTAACAAAACCAGATTCATCTAAACGTATGTATGTGTATGCATTACTGAATGTTAGCATATAGTCCCCATCTTCATGAATGTCCATCCATCCTGGGAAGGTGCCAGCAAACATCTGACCACCAGGATCCTGCTGGATAATAAAACCTCGTCTTCTAGTTGCATCCAATGACAGACTAAAATCATTATAATTAACAAGGGTGATATTGTTGCCGTTGATTTTATTGAATCCCAGATGTTGTCCGGAGAGCAGTACATTAACCGGGTTATCAAAACTCTGCCAAATCACCATGGAACTGTTTACTCGGTCCCTTATTACAAGATTTCCATTGTCAAGAAGCACTGCAATAGCAGAGACAGAAGTGGTCCTAGTGTCGGGTGTGGACGAAATATTATGGCCATATATGGTATAATTTAGCACACCATTCTCTGAGACTGAGAGGATAAATGATGCTCGATCACGAGAGTATAGATAAGGTTGCCAAAGAGGAAAATACTCACGATTACAAGATGATGGTTTAGCAAACCAGATACCCAAACCACAATAATAATCTTGAGGAATCGAGCAGTCGTAACCCAACTTGAAGGCACCATTCTTTGAGATGAGGCTCTGATTTGCATTCAGGAATTGACCAGGAAGGAGGGTGTCTAATGCACATGTTAATTTGCAGCAAGGAAATACAAGGCTGATCAGGGATGGGAGTAGTAAAGCAAATGAAGATGAGTATAAAAACCTCAAACTGCTTGTGTCCAGCATTTTAAGGGATGTACTTCTCCTTGTCAGCCCTCAATGAAGTATGCGCTTAGTCCATCCAAACCGAGCAGATATATGCAAAACAAGGGATAGATATGCTCGTCAGTCAACAACGCCAGTCGCAATGGCCGGCCTATATTCTAGGTCCAAGGAGGTTGACCGGGCATATTTATATCATGACACAATAGCAAGTTCCATTATTGGACAGCTAATTGAGGTTGACGTTTATAATAACTAAACAGAAGAATCAAAATATTGTTTGCAGTCATAATGATGCTGATTTGTTGTCCATCCATTGTCTAGTAACTTTGTCAACTAAGTCTCTGTCGCGCGCGCGCTCACACACACACGCACACGCAACTGACATGAACAGTCCAGCATTACCTGTTAGTCTTATATTACATCGTCGACGTCGACAGGATTCTCACGAAAGCCAAGACTCAAGCCCACAACGCGCTCTCGGGGCGAGCCATTTCGTCGACCACCTTCGGCTCGTCCAGCTTGCCCGGCGCGCCTGACGTCAGTCAAGCTGCACACACCCGCGTCTGCGCCTCGCCATGCCCACCATTCCAAGCCACCAGCTCCGCCCGTTTCAACCATTGTCGAAAGTCAAACGAGGCATCTCGCTCGCCTCGTCTTCCCCTTCCTCCTGCTACGCTCCAGTGGAAGCAGCCACAGGAAGCCTCTCTGTTTTGCTTGCGCAACGGGCCGGCCAAAGCCACCTTCTCCGAGCTTTTCAGAGAAATTTTTTGTTATCCGCTTTATCCGTGCGAAAGAGAAAAGCTTGAGGTTTCCGTTGCCATCCGATGTTGTAGACTTGAATAGCTTTCTTCTGCATCTCCACAAGAGAATCAGACAAATAACAACCATCTCGGAGGGGGTACTTCTCCTTTGCCAGCCCAACGTATATGCTTACAGCTTTTTCCCTCCTAAACCACACAATATATGCAAACTAAGGGACAGATATGATCACCAGTCGCATGGCCTATTTGCAGGAAGGTGATACAAGGCTGATCAGGGAGGGAAGTAGTGAAGAAAAGGAAAATGAGTATAAGGCTAGTCTCAATGGGGATTTCATGGACGTGTCATGTATATTAAATAGGGCGCCATGTCAGCTAAAATGTTTCATCCCGGTGAAACGCGTGAGCGTTGTTTGCAACCAATCGGAAACTGGGTGAAACTCGTGAAACTCACATTGAGACGGTTGAATTGTTTCATGGGGTAAAAATAGAGAAGTGAAACTGTGGAGAAGAGAGGGGGAAGGAAGAGGGTGGGACCCATGTAGCTAAAAATAGCAAGTGAAACCGTGTAATGAAATGGTGCATTGAGAGAGATACTCATTTCATTTACAATTTCATGTTTTTGGAAAGCTGTGAGATGAAACATCGCATTGAGACTCGCCTAAGGCCGCCTCAATGGGCGTGTCACTTTGCACGATTTCACATACTAACACGTCATCAAGATTGAAATGAAACCATCCATAAACACAACCTCAGCAATGGAGTATTTCACTTCGTTGTTTCCAAGGCTAAGCAAAGCATTTAATTGTTGCAACATGATTGGATCACATACAAGATGGTAAAACAATATGGCTCTCAGTGGGGTTTCACGCGGTTACCAAAGTCTAGGAAACAATATAGGAGTTTTACCATGGTAAAACTCTTTTCTTCTCTCTCCTCTCTGTTTCATGCAAAAAGTACATATTTGCTGATGTGTCGTCTAATTAATATGCATTTACACCTCTACGAAACCTCCACCGAGACTCGCAGAACCTCAGACTGCTTGTGTCCACCGTTTTAGGGGATACTTCTCCTAGTCAACCCCCAATGAAGGACTCCTATATGCTTACTAGTCCCTCTTAACCGAACAGATATTTTGAAAAATAAGGAAGAGATCTGCTCGTCGGTCGCCATTCGCAATGGCCTATTTTCCAGGTCCAACAAAGGTTGGCCGCCAGGCCAGGTATATGGATCCTATCATGACACGGTAGCAAAGTTTGTTATTGGGTTGGTGAACTGAGGTCGATGTTTGTAATAACTAAACAGAATAATCAAAATCTTGTTTGCAGTCAACATGACACCGTGTTGTCGAAAAAGAAAAGTCAGCATGATGCCGATTTGTTGTCCATCCATTTTCCAGTAACTCTGTCAACCAACTCTATGCGGCCACACGCACGCAACTGAAGTGAAGAATCCAGCATTACCTGTTAGCTCGTCGACGCCAACAGGGTTCTCAACGAAGAAAAGACTCTGGCCCACAAAGTGCTCTCGCGGGCGAGGCATTTCGCCGAACACCTTGGGCTCGTCCAGCGTGCCTGGCGCGCCTCACATCAGTCCCGCCGCACGCACTCGCGTCGGGTCCTCGTCCACGAAATCAGCTCCACCCGCTTCAACCATTGCTGAACGTTGAACGCAGCATCTCGCTAGCGGGCCTCGTCTTCCCCTTCCTCCTGTTTGGCTGATGGCTGCTTTCATCCACGACCGGCTGCCAGAGGAAGCAAGGAAAACAACCGACCGAGTACCCACGGCACCAGGCCGGGCGTCCTCGCTCTCGGGCCGGCCCACTGAGGCCCGGTGTGTTAGCGGTAGGGCCTGCCTCACGAAATCTCCCTGGCCATTTTTTTTTCGTACGAGAGAAAGAGGCGCTTTCTCTCTCTCTCTCTCGCAGTTGCCGAGGGTAGGCAGCAATATTGAAAACATAGTTGAGCTTCCGAACAAAACGCTACGGGTCTAGTTTGTTTCGTGCACCATTGACGACCACATCACAAACACAGTTGGTATTATCTAACACTCATAAGAAAACAAGTATTGTACAACTCTTGAGTGCAAGCACCGATAGCAAGTAGATATACAAACCTCACAAAGCACTATGCCTAAACCTAGATCAAAAGCCAAAACGTCCTCTAAGGGTAGACCCAACCCAGAAAACCTCACAAAGCACTATGCCTAAACCTAGATCAAAAGCCAAAACGTCCTCTCGGGGCGTTTTGCGTGCTCCGGCGGCGCGCGGCGCGGTCATGGACGGCGGCCTCGCACCGCCGACGAACCTCGCTCGTGGTCAAGGATCCCGCGCGGGGCGGTGGACCTTTTGACCGTGTCCGGGGAGCCCGCACGCGACGAGGGACCTCGCACGCAATGGCGGACCTCGCGGACGCAGCTCCTTGTCCTTGCCCGGTGGCGGCGGCCTCACCCGTCGAAGGAAGTCCGTGGCCACGCGACGCCATGGCCGCGGTGCCGCGATCGCCGGCGATAGGGCGCGCCACGAGCAGGACACAACTTTGCTCGAGCGCCACCACCTTGCTCGCGCGTCGCTGCCGTAGCCTGTTCACGTACCGCCATGCTGCATGCGCGCTGTCGCCATAGCCTGCTCGTTGTTGGAGGAAAGAGAGGGGCCATCATGGAGATGGAGATGGAGATAATTAGTGGTTGACGCGTGGGCCCCACATGGTCAAAAACCGCTCAAGATCGGTCAAAACAGCTTTGCCCCCTCCCGGGTGGCAAAAGTGAACCGTTTTGATAGTTAGGGTGCCGAGGAATAGACGGTTTTGTAGTTAGGGGTATAAATTAGACCAACGCGATAGTTGAGGGGTGAAAACTGACTTAATCCTTGTATTTTAGTTCTCATGTGGACAGAGTTTCTTATCTAAGAAACCGTTCCCTCCTCAATTCTATTGTCACATCATCATTTTAGTCGGTAACTTTAATTATTGAACATAGAAAGCATCTAGTTTATAGGTTGGGAGTGCCTTAACTGGTCTAAGCACTAATTCTAGCACTTTTGCTAATCGTCTAATAATCTTTCAAACGCTTATGTTGATTAGAGCACATTTGGATGAACTCAAGTCCTCAAACTATAGTTATTAGAAGTTCGGGCTGCATTTGTACTGGGCACTGAAATTCTCCGGTGGATGGTGATCAAATTTATAAACAACAAAGAATTAATATCTATTAAATCAATGGAGTAGATTATGAAAATACTTTCAATAATATACTTAATTTAATGAAGCTTACACGATATTACAAAATATTGTTATTGTTTCTTCAAACTTAGTATGGTTAGAACAACTCCAAAAAAACGTTTTATTTCGTTTCAGGTCAGAAGAAGTACCGAGCCTAAGTGCGAGGATGAGCAATTCTGAAGTTACAACACCGTGCACGCAGAGAAACGAGACTATGTAACTTACCATTTTTCACTGTCAAAGCAGTTCTTGTAGCAAAATAGAACATGACATAAGAACACATCACAACAGAGGAAAATAGAAATGTGCAAGATAACTTAAATATCCTACATGCTAAGTCCTGTAAGTCCCAATTCACAATTCAATTGGCGCACCAAAAACAAAAGTGGGACATCTACTCCTGTATAGTTTGCAAACATACTGGGCTCAATTGCTTCCTCTCCTACAATCACGGACATCAGTTTGTCTTGGTTTTTGCTGTCCTTCCCTTGGAGCGCCTTCTTGGAATCGAGTTCTTCATCCCCAGGAAGAAAAGCAGGGCACCGATAAACGCCAAGTTCTGAAAGGATGTGCAGTGCAGAGCTTGTCACACTTAATATTAACTGAGGGAATATGCTCCAATTAAATCTTTTGTAAGGCAGCATGGTAGCAGGCTAACAAACCTGTATGAACTTGAAAAAAGCTGGACAAATTGTGTTGACTCCACTTCATAGTTGTAGAAGTCATACACGATCGGCGTAATAAACGCCAAGTAAATGAGCTGTCCAGACAAGCAACATCAAAGCATCAGAATAACAAGTCTACCCTGTACCTGTGCAGCTGTGCTATACAAAAATATGATGCAAAGATGTATCTATGAGAATCCAAACTTGATCCCATATAAATAATACAGGTTTATAATGGAGCAAATCACACCCCTCCAAAATCACACATGGGCCCTGCCAAGTGGATCAAACTGTTGTGACAAGATGACACTGTATATCGTGAACATTCTGAGCTTTCCATTTCTACCAACTCCATTAAATTTATAAGGAATGTTTTATATTGGGAATTTAAACTTTGTATATATTGGCCAACAATTAGTCTACTTATAAAAATTATAAATGAATTTGTATTTCAAAAGTACTTTTACACTACATACATTTTGTAACTATTATTAAGTAATACATGTTGTGGAAAAATGGTCAAAGTCTAAAACTGATGACTGCGCCAAAACAAAATATTTATTCATGGCCAAGGGATTAGATGCTAAAACCTTGCTAGGCCAGGGACCTGCAAAAGTAAATGTATCATGCAGCAAGCCTAAATTGCCAGAGTGTCATGTTGAAGTTACCAAATAGTTTTAATGTCTGAGAAGACATGGTACAAGAAATCTTGACATTTAGAAGGTACTCAATTACACATGACAGTATATTTAGCAGCCCCCACCCCCTTTTTCTTTTGCAATTACCTCTATAAGACCTTTATCCTTTAACACAAGACATTAGGCATGGTGCAAGCAGAAAAAACAATACTGAGTTTCTCACCAGGAGGAATGCTCCAAATGAGCTGCTGAATATGAACAGAAGACCACCAAAGCCTTTAAGAAACATGGTAGCTGCTATGACAGTCTTTATCTGCAAAAAAAGAAACCCAACAAAGTAAATATCAAACTGGTTTGAATAGATTCCAAAACAGAATGTGATTAAACCAAACATCACTCCTACATCAATATGCGGCACCCCCAATCCGGTATTCTTGGACACTAGCCTGACGAAGGTATTGAATTTTGGCTTCAAGGTCTTCGCTGCAGGTCCACCATCATTTCCAAACTCAATGAACCTAAATACATGACCGAAAAGCATTATTTCGATGTTGTCAACAACAAAATGATGCAACAAAAGCACAAAATAATTGTGCCACAACTGAAAGAAAGAAATTCAAAAGCAAATTAAGGATTGGAGAATATAAGGCGCACATAAATTTGGCACTAAGATCAATAGATCATTGGTGAAGACCCAAGAGTACGGTCAAAATTCAAAACCGAAAATGCACACTGAGCCTTGACATCAAAAGACTATGGGACTAATTAAGGGTAAGCTGCATAGAAATCCTACTTCATCAAAGGTATGCATTTTTTGTCCCACAAACATAAGGAAAAATGAGCGATATATATATAATAGTGAAAACAGAATTTATCTTAACTCAACCATGTATCAGTTTTTAGTTAGCACTCCATAACTTCATTACTTCAAATATATGATTGGACACCAAGAAAACACTAACAGTTAGCAGAGTGACAAGTTCATAGAAATCTTACTTCATCAAGGGTATACATTTTTCTGGCCCACAAGGAAAAATGAGCAATATATCTATATAATAGTAACAACAGAATTTCTCTTTAATTCAGCCATGTATCAGTTTTCAGTTAGCAAGTCATAACTTCAGTACTTCAAATATCAGATTGGACACCAAGAAACAACGCTAACAGTTAGCAGAGTGATAAGTTTACAGAGATACATCAGTTTTTTTTTTTAAAGGGATCCTCATCAAAAGCACAAGCCAAATGTGCCATACAAGCCAGCACTGCTCAGTTGTTCTAAACGCACAACTCATTCTGTTTTTGAAGCAGAGAATGCATACCGCCTTAACGGGAAGACCATAACCATGGAACCCGAAGCCACGGGATCGCTTTTTTATTGGATAGGATGAAATGGCCAGAGGGAAGCTAATTCAAATACTAATACAATTGTTCTAGCCCCGCGAATCATCTCCAACCAAGTGCTCCAACACTGAACAAACTTTTCCACTTATATACATACACAGGCGGCCGCACCTACGACTACCGGCAACTCGTAATATCGTTTTGGTACCTCGAGTACACAACAAACAGGTGGGGTAAACGGAAACCAGCTTCGGGGTGCGAATGTGCGACGCACTGATAGATACAGCAGAGCAGAGAGATCTAGTCTAGTGCAGCACAAGTCTTTGGCAGATGATGATACTACGAGTTGCAGTTAGTCCCGCAGCCAGCGTCTGGTTTGATCCAACCCCGTCCTTCTCTCCTCCTCGGCTCACGGGTTCGCCGCGGGGGGTGAAAATCTGGGTGCTTTAAACTGGCCCTCGGATTCGGATCTACCGCGGCGAGATCCAAGAACGCGCCGCGGGTACACAGGCCGGACGGCCGGATCTCAGCTCGCGTGCGTCCCCGCGCCGGGGAGGAAGGAAGCGTTTCGATTGCGCCCGCCCGGAGCCGAGGTATCAGGGCCGGATCGGGACGGGAGCGACCGACGGCGAGGGGGCGCGAGGAGCGGCCGGCCGCCGAGGTTTGGGGACGAGCAGAGGGTGGTGAGACGAGGCGGGATCTGAGGTGGGGGAGAGGGGAGGGGAGGGGAAGAAGGGGGGACGGACGTACTCTTGGTAAGCGGAGAGGAGGAAGAGGGAGGCGAAGAGCACCCGGCCGACGAAGGAGATGAAGCCCATGGTGGCGGTGGTGGTGGTCGCTGCGCTGCGCTTCTCCGCCTCCGCCCGAAGAGGAAGAGCGCCTTGGGTCTTGCGCGAGGAAGAGGAGGGGGAAGACCGCAGCGCAGCGCAGAGCGGGGAGAAGAGGATGGGCTGCTGCTGTTTTGTCCGGAACCGGAATCCGGATGGGGAGTGGGTCCTTTCCTTTCCATGTGCGAGCTCAGTCACAGTCAGAGCCTGGGACCGCTTGCACCGTTCGGGTTGGGTCTTGGGTGTGGGGGAGCGACCAGTGTGGCCCGATTTTTCTTATTATTTTTGATTGAATGATTTTTTTTAATCTGATTTTTGAATGAATGAGTTGATGAACTGGGCAATTTGATTTTGAGGACACTTTACGGCGTTCATTAACACGGTCGACAAGACGACAAGCATAGAATTAGCATACTACTTGCAAAGATTAATAGTAAGGGGGAGGCAGTTATTTGAGCACAACTCAAGTTGGACTAAGTAAATAAAGGGAAAAAAGCAAGCTTAAACAAACTTCACTCAAATCAAAACATATGACGATGCACCACCACAAATCGTTCCTTACATATGTACGAGTATATGACTAGCAAACACATCAGACCAATAACATCTACTCTCATATCGCCAGTTCGGCAGGTACCCTGACCCACGGCCACGAATCCGATGCGGCGGTAGTGCGTGCCGACCGATGTCAGGGCGACCAGCGCTCTAAAGTAGAGTTCTTTAGATGTCAAGGGATCCACCCAGCGCTGAGCCTCGTCAAGCTGCCCAAGGTTGACTGCGCATCAGTCCCCGACCTCTTGTGCCTTTTAGCCCGCCACCATATTTTCGTCCTAGTCTCATATCGCCTTTGTGTGCAACTCTAAGAAACCACATCATGACAAATCAACAATAGTGGCAGTCGAATCACCAAGCTGAAAGCAACATTTTGCCCGCGATGGCAACATAGAGTTCCATCTCTAAGGTGGCCATGGCTGCCTTGACCTCGGTCATCTCGGACATCAACGCGTCGGCCTTCGTCTGAGCCATCACCTCGCGCTCCGCGGGCTGCTTCATTGCGGACTCGACCATCCCGGAAGTGTAGAGTAAAGCCGTGCGTAGCTCTTCGTTGGCCCTTTGGGATTGCTCAATAATGAAAGAGGGTTGCTCAGCCAAACATCATATCTTTAAGATCGCGCCAACGAAAGAGGGGCAACGCGTCGCATCATGCTGGAACCTAGGTGTGGGATCATCACCTCCTCGGTCGATGACGTGACCATGACAGGCATCAGTAAAGGGATTTTCTCCGCTACATCAACGCTAGTCTCTTTGGTCTCAGATGTCATCGGCATGGCACCTAGCCACCCGACAGAGCCTATAGGGTCAAATGCAGGGCTGCGATCACATCGTGATTTTCCCCAAAAGTACTAGCGTCTTCTTGGGTTGGTGGTGTTGGTGCACGTGGAGGATCTTACTTGGAATTTTAGGAGACTTACTCTTCCACGGTCTTCTTTTGAAATAGGGTAACTTTAGTCTTTTATGGGAGGTGGTGGGGATGAATACAATGTCCTCTACCTCCATATATAGTGGCATGGGGAGGCTCTCATGATGCCACACAAGATCACTCAGTGTCGAAGAGTTACGGATACTACAAATTGAAATCATGAAACAAATGGATGCTAAAATACCTCTCTCTTGGGTAGTCACCTCTTGTGGTGTAGCTCCTATCGGCTCCGCCACCTTGAAGTTTGTCCCAATTTGAGAAGAACCCTCTAGCTCTCCATCTCCACTTACTAATAATGGGTTGCTTAGTCCAAGTTGCCAAGCTGACTTCTTTGGTACCACCCTCAATTTTTCTTGGAATGGACCTAGTCAATTCTTCTACAAATCCCACGCTCTGGGATTGCTTGCTAGCACTCCCTGTGCCATCTTTTCCTTTGGTGCTCTCAACCACCACATTTGACGTTGGTGCTGATGATTCACCGCTAAGTGTGGACCAGTCAACGCTTGCAGAACATTGGCCTGTTGATGGGTCAATTGCCTCAGTAGATCAGGCAAATCCATGAAATCGCGGTCAAAACTCTGCCCACATATAGTTGACATGGCAGACAACTTCAACTTTCAACTGAGTACAAGTATGAAAGGGTAATAAAAATTTCCCAATCAGATTATACTTACCACAACCGGAGGGTTCACCACATTAAACTCGTCGAGGAGAGGCGACATCTTCTTCATGCCCGACAAAAATTTGTTGAGGCGAGAAACCATCACATCATCACTCAATACAACCTTTGTTAGATGGTTCGGATCCTCTACACCGGTGTACTCAAATCCATAGTGTTCGCTCCTATAGTGGTTGGATTCTCCGTCTCAGGAAGTTGGAGGAAATTACTACCACAATCAGTCCTTCTTCCTTCAATGACTTCAACATTTTGAGAAAGATTTGGATTTTGTCCTTCTCTTCTCCAGATATGGTTGCGTACCACCTTTCGTCACATATTAGCGGTAACTCGATAGCTAGATTCAAGGGTGGGTTATGATTACCCATGTAGAACCATCCCTCCTTCCACTTCTTGTTGGCATCTAAGAGCTTGTATTCAAAGAAATCCTCTTTCATCCCCAAGTGCACTGGAAGTCAGTGTTGCCGACTATACTTGGAGATGCCTTACTAGGTTGGGATTTGGATAGAAAAAATAAAGAAAGAGGGTGAAGGAAGGAGGAATCCCAAGGAAGGCTTCACAAGTATGAGCAAAAATAGAAATATGAGCTATGGAGTTGGGATTCAAGTGAGTAAGGGTGATGCCGTAGTAATATATCAACCCTCGAAGAAAGTGGGAAGCAGGGAGACCAAAACCGCGTTCAAAAAAGGAAGTGAAAACTATAATCTCACCCATGGCTAGAGATGGAAGGCGATGCAATCTTGGTGGATTCTCTAAACCGAGTTTCTTACTCGATAAGAAGCCCGCTTCACATAAGTTCGGCAGATTCACCTTCGTCGTGGTGGGTGCATCTCACGTGGAGAAGGCATTTGACGTCATCACCTCTTTCCTCTTCGCCTTCTTCTTCTTTCACTCCTCCGCCTACATCGCACCTATGGTCCTACCACCTTTCTTCACTGTTGTGTGGATGGCAGGGCGCTTCACTCGCATTCAGTATGTGAGCGCTCAGTGTGGGCTGGGTGGCGGCGGCGGCGCTTCACTCGATCAGAATACTACATTAATACATGTAAGCCCTTTCCCTTGTGTTTGTGTTTGTGCGGCCTTTGTTTTTTCCTAGATTCCATGCGCTAGTTTTTTTTTTTTCCGAAAGGACGGCAAAAGCTTTGTTCTATTAGACGAATAATAAAGAAAAAAGAAAAGTTGATAGGATGTATTCTAGTTGTAAAACTCTTTCCAGGTTGGATAGGATAGAGCACACTATAGAAGCATAAGTGGACCTATACTAGTTAGTTTATAGATTTTTAACATAAATCGAGTTTGAGCTAGGTTAAGCTTCCAAGTACCCAATTCAACCTTCTTTTGGGCTCATGTGCCCCTAAACACCGGTCAAGACGAGAGCAAGTTAGAATTTCATTGGCCTTGAGTTGAATGGAGCCTATATAATAAGTTAGAGTCCTAGAAATTACTATGATAGTTTTGGACACGTATCTTCTGTGGCAGGAAAGCCAACATAAAAAATTCAAGAAGCTACTATGACAATAAAAGGAAAGAAAAGAGTTTTGGACACGTACCATTTGTGGCAGGAAAGTCGATATAAAAAATTCATCAACAAGCTAATATCAAATAAAAGGAAAGAAAGAAACTGTCGAGATAAGAACGATTGTCTGGTACGGTTAGCAAACCTGGTCAGGTGCCTATATATATATATGTCCATTTCTTGCCCAAAAAAGATACGAAAAAAACCAGACAAACACGCAGGCGAGCACAAACGAGAGCTCGCCGTCTCACGCTCACCATGTCGTCCACCCCCCGCCGCGACTCCTTCCGCCGCCGCCGCCTACGACCGCCTGGCCGAGCTCCGAGCGCTGGACGCGACCATGGCCGGTGTGCACGGCATCGTGGCGTCCGGCGTCACGCGCGTGCCCCGCATATTCCGCGCCCAGGAGCCTGAACAGCAGCCGCCAAAGCTGCCCAACGCTACCACCGGGCAACAAGAAGCGCCGGCGAAGTCGCCGCCGTGCATCCCGACGATCGACCTCGGCGTGTCGGACCACGAGGCGGTAGTGTCTGCGCTGCGGCGCGCCGCGGCGGAGTGGGGGCTCTTCCTGGTGACGGGCCACGGCGTGCCCGAGGAGGTGGCCGCCGCGGCGCTCGGCGCGTCGCGGGCGTTCCACGACGCGGACGGCGGCGAGGGCAGCGAGAAGGCGCGGCTCTACACGCGGGACCCGGCCAGGGCGGTCAAGTACAACTGCCGGTGAACTGCCGGTGAGCTCTCTCTTTCTCCTGCTCACTGTCTTGTCTCTTTCTCCTGCTCACTGTCTTGTCTGATAACTGAATGACCTTTGATCCTGACTATCGACGCGTGGCAGTTTCGTGAAGTAGATGAACATGGCCACTTATTTAAGAAGCACATATTTCATTGAGAGGAAAATGGCCACTTAAATTGTTGTTTTGTGGAAGTTCTAAATTAGCGGATGACAATGATGTAAACTGTTTTTAGGCATGTTTTCAAACAATGTCAGAAACCGCCTATTTCTGTTCTATCTAACAAACTGTGGTTATATGAAGGCTGGACAACAGTTCCCAACATCAGTATATGAACTTACTATTGACATCCCTATCCTCATGTTTACTTTTGTCCCAATTTTGACTCAAACTACCGAATGACGGAATGAGGCAAATTAGACCAGCTAAGACCTCCGAACACCTGTTGAACTGCCATATGGCGCTCTATCCTCGGGCAGTCACTGAGCTTCCAGTATGGGCTGTCACCATTGTCTAAATTTCTCATCTTCTTCTTTTCACATGCACAGAATTTCAATAGCACAACGTTGTATATTTTCATGCTGGTGGTAGTGGTATACTGGTATCTCTGTTTTCTGAAGGGTCAGCAGCAGCTCTGACACACCGGTATTTACTTAAGCAGGAACCAAGGTATCCGTCAAATATTTCTGCTGGTAGATATTATTGGCACGTTGCAACTTGTTGTGACCTGGCAATTCCATTTGTATGGAGCTATATGTTTGTTCTGACATTCTCAACTGTCTGAACGACTGTTTATGAGTTCAGTTGAGCTTTGTGAGGACACAATTTTTTCTGTCTGCATCGTGTGGACTGAAAATACTTCAGAATTCAGATTTCTATATATCCATTGCTAATTCTGACCAACCATGGACTAACTAATACTTGGCATAGAAAACTACCTGATAGTGAAAGGTTGCCTGCGTGTGTTAATTTTACAGGGAAGCATTCTTTGACTACGCCAAGCATACCAAGATTTTACTGGATACATTGTACCAGTTGCTTTCAGAGGCTCTTGGTCTAAACCCGAGCTACCTAACTGATATTGACTGCAACCGAGGGCAGATGATACTGTTTCACTACTACCCTCCATGCCCGGAGCCTGAAGTCGCCATCGGAACAACCCAGCATTCTGACTCCGGCTTCATCACCCTCCTTCTCCAGGATGACATCGGCGGCCTGCAGGTCCTTTATGACGACCAGTGGATTGATGTCCCACCAACGCCTGGAGCGTTCATTGTGAACATCGGCGATCTCATGCAGGTACAAAGATATGTATGTTCAGTAAGGTGTAACAATGTGAGACCTAGGTAATTCGTTGTTTTCAGAGCTGATATTTTGTTGCATACGTGTATCTGCAGATGATGTCAAACGACAAGTTCAGAAGTGCTGTGCACAGAGTGGTGGCAAAGAAGGCTGGACCAAGGGTCTCCATAGCATGCTTTACCAGCCATTCAGACACGACGAAGATGTATGGCCCTATCAAGGAGCTGTTGTCTGACGAGTGCCCACCGTTGTACAGGGAGACACTTGCCAAAGATTACACTGCACGCTACTACTCCGTCGGACTAGGTCGCAAAAAGGCTATTTACGATTTCCGGCTATAGTGGTTCTGCAACGAATTGGGAGTTCTGCTTCTCTGAAATCTGAACTATATGTGTCCTTTGTTGCAATAGATGAATTAAAGGCATTGAGGATCATCCTATATGCCCACACGATAGGTTATGTAATAAAGGAAATGGAGCAATAACAATACGGAGGTATTCTTTGTCCAGTAATAATAGACTTATTTGACCAAATAAAAAAGAAACTTAACAAAATTTTGTTCAACAGTTGTTGATCTTTTCGGTGGAGGGACATTTTGAAGCTCCTAGACAAATTTAAGGGCATGGCAAGAGTAAAGATCAACAATGGGAAATCATGCTATTTCTGGGTGACCTGGGGAAATGATCTTATGCATAAGTTCCCAGAACTTTTCTCTTTAAGCTAAGAAGAAACAAATTGTCTTTGCTAAAGGCATGGCTTAAGTCCCCATTTATAGTCTTTTCCATCTGCCACTTTCCTTTTTTTTAAGCTTAAATGGCAGAAGCTCTGCCTTTGCATTATAGTAGGAGAGTTAAAAGTACAGATTTACAAAATGGAGGAGAGGAAAAACACAACTCAGAAGCTAAAAGAAAGAAGACGGACAACAGAAGAAACAAAATATGTACAAAGGCCTGAATCTCCAAACTGGGAGGAGTCTAAGATGATTACAGCTCCAGGCTTGCTGGTGTGCCTGTACATCAGCTTTGATGATAGATAGAAGGTTTTGCTCATTCATTGCCTTGTTGTCAAAAACTGTGCCAAAGCAGACACAAAGTGTTTTTCTGGTTTCTCATAAAAGACAGACCGAGTACCAGAACCTGCAAAGCTTCAGAGATCATCTTAATGTATTGAACCAATTGGAAGGCAAAAGATGACATGGATTTTCGTCTCATAAATAAATCAATGTCTTCAAATGTCCTACATATTTTCAGGACAGCACGGTCGATTATGCAACGACTAAGTCCAATATGGCTTCTCCACATCAAAGCCTTCCACTCGGAAGCATCCTTACTCTACAAAGCCAATTACACAAGTCCAAGCGACTTAGAGAACAATTATGAGAAAACGAGCATCTCTAATGATCAACATGAGCAGCGAATTCCAAGTGACCAGCAAAGGAGGTAGCGACTTGATCCACCTCCTCTTCTGACTCTGTCAGCCGCTTGTCACTGCAGCCGGTTGGTGGTCCCGCCGCCACAGGGGCTAAGTCGGTACCCGGGTGCAAGACACGGATGACTCCAAGTACCTTCTTGATGCAACTCTTCGCCATGTTGCGCATATACGCATCCACGCGGGCGGGCACATCCTTGACAATATCAACTATTGGACGTCCTGCATCTGCATCTTCTCCCCAAAGGGCAATAACAGGCTTTATAGCTTCACGGAGCTGTGTCAGTTCCGTCCAGACAGAGTTCGCCCGTCGGGTGTGTGTCTGAGCTGTCTGCATTGCCTGCAAATAGATCTCGGTCAGCACCGCATGGGATCAACTTAGCTTCGGCAAGCTCATGCATAGCTCATTCGGTTACCTCTTCAAGCTCGGTCTCCTTGCAGCTGTACCGATTCTGCCATTCAACAACTTCACTTTGAAGTCGGTGGAGCTTGGCAGTTTCATCTACATAATTATTAAGCGCGTCAGTCGGCATTCAGATTATTTAAAATTCAATCCAACAATCAAAAGGAGCCAGAAGAACTCACCCTTCAACTTCTTGTTGAGCGCATCCGCACTCTTTTGGAGGAGGATTCTCGCTTCTCGGCAGCTTCTGCTCTATCCTGCAAGGCCTTCTTTTGCTGCTCGAGTTCCCCGATCTGGGCAAGGAAGACCTTCACAGCTTCTGTGTGCTGTGCCTCTTGCTCTGCCTGAGCCGTCTTCATTTTGATGACTTCAGCAGACAACTCTGCATGTATATGTTTAGCCTGCTCGGAGGCTTTCAGTTCTAAGTCCTGCATACAACACTGCTAACTGGTCAGATGTTACTCAGAAAGTAAACAGACTAGAAGTAGACTGTGAGATACTGATTCTTACCTTCAGGATGATATCGAATTCAGAAGTTTTCTTGACTAACTCTCTCCACATTGTTTTCACCTGAGTAAGATCTGCACTGTAAGTCTGCAGTGGAGGATCCTTCTTTGCGGTACTCCGTGTTTGGCTTGTGGTAGCCAACTGAGTATTGGGCCTCACCGCCTGCTTCACTGGACCACCCTGGGTGGCTCTGCCACTCACCGTCTCCGCAACTTGGGTCTCTTCATGACTGCCGGGCAGCGAGAGGTCCTCTCCGACCACTGTCGTCCCCCCATGACGACCCGGCACATTGGGATTTTCCCCAATGATACTAGCATCTTCCTTTGATGGTGGTGTAGGCGTGCGCAGAGGATCATGCCGCGTCCTAAATAGAAAAAAGAGAAAAGCTATGTTCAGTTAGTACTGAATTGACAAGCCTGGCGATATAATATTAGGAACATTGTGAGACTTACTCTTCCACATTCTTCTTCTTGAAGCCGGGTAACGTCATTCTTTTATGGGAGGTGGCTAGGACGAACACGGTGTCCTCTACCTCCACACCGGCCCTGGGGAGGCTCTTGACACCACGAGAAGATCACTCGGTGTCGAAGAGTTATAGATATTGAAAGTTGAGATCAAGGAACATTTGAATGCTGAAGTACCTCTCTCCCGGGCATTCGCCTCTTGCCACATAGCTCCCGTCGGCTGCGTCGCCTCGAGCTCGCCCTAGGTTGAGAAGTACCCTCCGAGTTCTCCGTGTGCTGACGACGGGTTGCTGAGTCCGAGTTGTCGAGCCGACATTTTTGCCATCGCCCTTCGTTTCCTTGAAATGGAGCCGGTCAATTCTTCTTCAGAGCCCGAGCTCCGGGCTCGCTTGTCGGCACTCCCTATGCCATCTTCTTCTTTGGTGCTCTCGGCCACCGCATCCGACGATGTTGCCGATGATTCTCCTATGAGTGTGGACCAATCAAAACCTACGAGAACCTTGGCTCGATGATGGGTTCACCGCCTCGCCTAATTGTGGCAGCTCAGGCAGATCCATGAAATTGTGGCCGAGTTGATGCCCACACAGCTGACAAGGTAGACTACTTCAGTTTTCAATTCAACACAAGTATGAAAGGATAGTAAAAAGTTTCCAATCGGACTATACTTACCGTAGTCGGAGGGTTCGCAGCGCTAAACTCGTCAAGGACGAGTGGGATCTTCTTTACGCCTGGCAAGAACTTATTGAGGTGAGCAAGTATCACCTCATCACTCAATACAGCCTTTGTCAGCCGGTTTGGATCCTCTACACCTTCATACTCAAATCCATAGTGAACCCGCTCCTGTAAAGGTTGGATTCTCCGTCTAAGGAAGCTGGCGGCGACTACTGCAGCAGTCAGTCCTTGTTCCTTCAATGAATTCAACTTGTTGAGTAAGATTTGGATTTTCTCCTTCTCTTTTGCAGATATGGTCGCCGACCACCTTTCCTTATTTGCCGGCCGTAACCAGGTAGCAGGATTCGAGGCTGGAGGCTGGTTCCCCATGTAGAACCATCCCTCCCTCCACTTATTGTTGGCATCTCGGAGCTTGTATTCAAAGAACTCTTTCATCCCCAAGCGCAACTGGAAGACGGCGCCGCCGACTATGCTCGGAGATGCTTCACTAGGTTGGGGCTTTAGACAGAAGAAATGACGGAAGAGGGTGAAGGAAGGAGGAATCCCAAGGAAGGCTTCGCAAGTATGAACAAAAATGGAAATATGAGCTATAGATTTAGGATTCAAATGAGTAAGGTTGATACCATAGTAATACATCAACCCCCGAAGAAAGTGGGAAGCAGGGAGACCAAAACCGCGCTCAAAAAAGGAAGTGAAAACCACTATCTCACCCAGGCCTAGAGCCGGAAGGCGATGCAATCCTGGTGGATTCCATTCACCGAGTTTCTGAGACGGCAAGAAGCCCGCTTCACATAGGTTCTGCAGATCTGCCTCCGTTGTGGTGGGCGCATCCCACGCGACAAAGGGATTTGTTGTTGTTGTCTCTTTTGGCTTTGCCGCCCTCTTCTTTCGTTCCTCCGCCTGTGTCGCACCTATGGCCTTACTACCTTTCTTCACCATTGTGCGGATGGCAGGGCGCTTCACTCGCATACAGTCTGCGGGCGTTCAAGATTGGGCTTGGAGGTGGCGGCTCAAGGACTTAGCAGTGTGGGGATGGCGACTAGGGTTCACCGACGGCGGAATAGAAAGCAAATTGAAAAGGGAGTCGGTCTGATTACTTCTTATTTATAGGGCTCAGCACGAAGTTACCGTTGAGAACCCAAACGGTAAGATCGGGTCCAATAGACACAATCTCAGCCACACGGAGATAGCCGTTGAGAACCCAAACGATAAGATCGGATCCAACGGACACAATCTCGGCCACACGGAGATAGCCGTTGAGAACCCAAACGGTAAGATCGGGTCCAACGGACACAACATTGGCCACACGGAGATAGCCGTTGAGAACCCAAACGTTAAGATCGGGTCCAACAGACACAATCTTGGCCACACAGAGATAGCCGTTGAGAACCCAAACGGTAAGAAATTGTTTAACTGTTGTGGGTCCAACGGACACAATCTCAGCCACACGGAGATCTAGGGTCTGATAGCCCTCAATTTTGTGACAGCCACAGACGTAATCCACCCGTTATGCGGACAGATTTACTACCACATGCTTAATGGGGAGAGTTTCCATTCATATTACCATTAATCACGCGGTGAGGTGCCGTAGAACTGCTGGTAAGCTCTCTCTTTCTCCCGCTATAGACGCCTGACAGTTTCGTTCACAGGACAAAATCTTTATATTAGTGAAGTAGACGATTGTGCCCACTTTATTTCGTTGAGAGGAAAATGGCCACTCAAATTATTGCTATGTGAAAGTTCTAAATTTGCAGATGGCACATATGTTTACTCGTTTTAGGCATGTTTCCTTCACAGGAAGTCAGAAACTTCCTACTTCAGTTCTATCTATCTGTGATTAAAAGCTAGACAACAGTTTCCAACATCAGTATCTGAACTTATTATTGGCATGCCTATCCTCATGTTTACTTTTGTCCCAATTTTGACTCAAACTACCGAGTGAGGCAAACTAGAGTACTAGACCACCAGTTGAGAACTGCCATATGGCACTCGATTCTCGGGCAGTCAGTGAGCTGCCAGATAAGGGCTGTCACCATTTTCTTCTCTTCACATGCACAGAATTTCAATCGCACAACACTATAAATTTTCATGCTGGGGGAAGTAGTATACTGGTATCTCTGTTTTCTGAAAGGTCAGCAGACACCGGTATTACCTTAAGCAGGAACCCAGGTATCCTCAAATATTTCTGCTGATAGTTATTATTGGCAAGTGGCAACAGGTTGTGCACTGGCAATTCCATTTGTATGGAGCTTATGTTCGCTCTGACATTCTCAGATGTCCGAACGACTGCTTAAGTGTTTAGTTCGTGATACACCTGCTTTAAGCTTTGTGAGAACACATTTTTTTTCTGTCTGCATCTGGGACTAAAAAACTTCTGATATCTATATTTCAATTGCTAATTTTGACCAACCATGGATTAAACTAATACTTGACATAAAAAATTACTTGATATCGAAAGGCTACATGCGTGTGTTGATTTTTCAGGGATGCATTCTTTGACTACGTCAAGCATATAGCAAAAATTTACTGGATACATTGTACCGGTTGCTATTAGAGGCTCTTGGCCTAAACTCGAGCTACCTAACTGATATTGAGTGCAACCGTGGGCAGATGATACCATTTCACTACTACCATCCATGCCACTGGAACAACCCAGTATTCTGACTCTGGCTTCTTCACCGTCCTTCTCAAGGATGAGATTGGTGGCCTGCAGGTCCTCCATGACGACCAGTGGATTGACGTCCCACCAACGCCTGGAGCGTTCATACTTCATAGTGAACATCGGCGATTTCATGCAGGTACATACATATGTACAGTAAATTGTAACGATGTGAGACCTCAGCAAATCGTTGTTTCCAGAGCTGATATTTTGTTGCATACGTGTATGTGCAGATGATGTGAAATGATAAGTTCAGAAGTGCCGAGCACAGAGTAGTGGCAAAGAAGGCTGTACCGAGGGTCTCCATTGAATGCTTCACCAGCCATTCAGATTCCACAAGGGTGCATTGCCCTATCAAGGAGCTCTTTTCTGAAGAATGCCCACCATTGTACAGGGAAACACTTGCCAGAGATTACATTGTGCACTACTACTCCATCGGGCTAGGTTGCAAAAAGGCTATTTGTGATTTCTTCCTATAGTGATTCCACAACAGATTATGAGTTCTGCTTCTCTGAAGTTTGAACTATGTGTCCTTTGTTGCAATATATAAATTAAAGGCATTGAGGATCTTCCTATTTGCCTATACGATATACTAGGTAATAAAGGAAATGGAGCAATAACAATACATTCCTTCGTCTAGTAAAATTATAGACTTAGACCAAAGAAGAAAAACAAACTTAACAAAACTTTGATCAACAATTGTTCAAATTATATGCAAGTTTAGAGGATAAAACTTGCATAATGAATTTGTGTCATAAGTGCCTGTGAGATGATATTATTTTTTTAATATTTTATTGCATGTTATAATAGAATTTAAGGGTAAAAAGTTTACTTCGTATAATTTTTTCGAGTCCAGTACTCTTAATATTTTTGGACGGAAGACAAAAGGTACATATCTTTACCACTTTGAATGAAAGATAAAATGATTGTGAGCTTCTTATTATCCTGTTCTGTCTGACATGCACGGAACAACTGTGGTCTAGAGGACCATCAGCTCAGGGCTCTCGGCAGCTCAATCATGTGGGAGGTGGGCTGCTAATAGATCCTTTGTGGTTGTTGCTGCCCCATGTGTTCTAGTGAACTCATCTACCTCAACTAGAAACACAGGGGTGGGACGTGATGGATGATAAATTCTTTATTCTGGAAATAGGCATATGCGGCATTTACATTTGTTTGGTCCATATTTATTTCATTGTATTTGATAGAATAGAAAATTTCAAATTCTATCTGCACATTTGCATAGGGATAAAACAGGCATTGGAAATTATGAGGTGGCTAAAAGCATATGAAAAATTCTTGTACTTTGATATATTCAATAATGCCCAGTGTGCCTTAAGGTAAAGTCTACATAGTGTAAAATGTTAAGTAACTCTTAGATATCCAAGCTAAAAAAATTTGCTTGTCATGTGCCAGTTGGCTGATGAAATATGGTCTCTGTGTTTCATGACTGCAATTGTGAAAACTGAATCATATTTCTCGTGTCATGTAAAATGCGTAGGAATCATGTTGCCATTTAAAATCATTGCATCTATTAACAAGCTTGTAATAAAATCTGCATTGACTTTGCATACCAAAGGACATCGCCTTCAGATGTTGAAGCTTGTGCAGTTTTGTTGTTGAATGATAATTTTATTTATAGCCTCAAAACTTCAATAGGCGATGAAGAGGACGAGGATGATAGCCCTGTCATGGGCTCTTGTTTTATTGTTGTATTGGCCACTTCTATCTTGGAAATTCTGGTATAAAATGTTATTAATTATATAAAGATATTCTTTGCCTCATGACTACTATAAACAGTAAAGCAATAAGAATGTCTACCAAATTGATCTATGTAAGTATCAGATTCAAATTTAATTAAAGTTTAAATTCGATTTCTCTAAGTATTCTAATATAATTGCATGATCTAAAATCTGAGGTCACACTGCTACGTACCCACTTACTATATATACATAAAAATTCAATCTATATATATGCATTGTGTGGACAGCACCATGGGTAGTGTGTGGAGGTACAGAAGGGGGCTGCAAATACTGTTATAAGGACAACACCATGCATTGGCGACATAACGATTCTCTTCCAAATCTGTTTCTTCTTTCTTTGTTCAGGCATATGAATCAAATACTAACATATGAATATCTTAGAGCTTCCATCCCAGCAAATCAGCCAGAATATTCATATGGTCTCTAGTATGGATAATGGATTAGTAGCAGTAAATGCAGCATATCTAAACCCTGATCCAGTTTGGAGTATTGCTAAAACTCAGGAAACGAACTTAAATTATATATATAAAAAAGGAAACAGACTTAAATGAGACTTGTATCTAACTGGTCTGCCAATGTCGACTCACCATGCAAGTAAGGATTACCCGGATGATGAGCTACATTATTAGCTAAGAATATAAGCAAAAAGAATAAGGAGTCCCAGAGCGCGTACCTTGGAGGCTACATGCAAGGTGTCAAGCAGCAGCTCGTGTGTGGTAGTGGCCGCTGTCTGCTGCTCGAGCTATGCCTGGAGTGCTGCGAGCAGTGTAGCATATGTTTATCGAGTAACGAAAGATAAAAAAAATCATCAAACAAATTGGCTGCATCATCCATGCAAGCGTCGATGCCGGTATTGAGTAAACATATGTGGGTTAGATTTATCTAATTGAAAGTGTAGCATAGGAGCAAACTATAAGTTTAAAAAAACTACATTAGTTAATGGGTAAAATATTTTCTCAATGTAATATTAATTTTGTGCTTTATGAAGCATCATTGCTTGACTGAGAATTTTATATATAATAATGCAGGCATAGGTTTCAAAATTTAGAACCGTGACCTTCAAACAGCAGAGTAGTTGCTCAGTATCTACCTTCAACATGAAGAATAGCCCCTAGTGTTGAATCATGTCCGTGACCTTGGATTGCACAGAGTACTTGCTCCATGGAGACGAAGACGTCCAGTAAAAGGCGCCCCTAAAGCCAGTTCACTGAGCAGCTTGCCTTGGAGGCATTTCGTCAAACAGCTGCTGGGCGTCGTCCATGTCGGTGGGGAGCTGCAAACTCTGGCGCTGGCTCTGGTTGCCTCCATCAGCGTGCCTTGTGACGGCCACGCACTCCACCGCCCGCCGCTCTTCCCCACGCACGCAAGCTCGACTCCACCCCCAGGCTCCCACGGCCACCGCGCGCCGCTGTGACGAAAAGACCAGCGTGGCTGGGGACAACGGCGGCGGCTTCCGGGCCTCCGCATGGGCTCAGGCGTGGCCTTCGCGAGGAGCTTGGCCGTAATCTTTGAGCTCGGCTGCGCGGTCGGGTGGGAGACTGGGAGCAAGGGCGGCCGGCTGCGCACGATGGCTGCGCTTCTTTTTCTAAAAAAAATGTTTCTCACTGTTGTTTGAGAATGAACTAATGCCTGATCGTTGCTGCTGTTTGATGTTGAATGAAACTAGTATACCAATTTGTATGAACTTCCTAAAACTTTCAGTTAAGTTTCTGTTGCTCATGGAACTACACAGTTTGGAATTATTATTTGTAGCAGCCATTACAGTGTTTCAGTTATACTTAGTTTTGAACTACAGCATTGCCTAGTGTGAAACTGTGAACTGCATTGACCTAGTGCTGTTTTCTGAATTGCATTACAGGGCACTAGTTTCATTTCTGTTCAGTAAATGGCAGTACTGCTAAGTTTCAGCTTTGTTTTCAGATAAGTTTCAGTTAAGTTTCTTAAGTTTCTGTGAACTTGATCCTATGTGTGTTGCTATTTTCGGAATGTGAACCAAGCTATCAGTATGCTAGAGCTATCAAATTAACATGGTGTGCTGCTATTTTTTTTATAATTATAATGAACAGAGCACTGCTATTTTTTTTAATGTGAACGGCTATCTAAATGTGCACTTCTATTGTTTGAATGTGAACAGCTATTAGATGACAGTTATCTGATAGCTTGAATGTGAAAATTAGCTATCATGGTGCAGTGCTATTTTTTTTTCAATGTGAAGAGAGCTTTGCTTTATGGTCCATGCGTAGTGCCCTAGCATCAGTTACATACTGCTCCACATCAAAATCATGGTTTTAACAATATCCTAATCATGTTAATCTTATTTATTCTTTATAAATTTTCTATCAAATAGTCACACAATGGTATAAAGGAAAAATATTTATAGTTGATCTTAGCTACATGCAAAGCATTAAACAACGTAGAGACGGACCGTTGTCTATGCGTTGTATGACCTCGTCTTTATGTCTGTTTGTACGATAGATTCGAGGCACTTAGAGACGGAATCCGTCTGGGGGTTGTACATGCCCTTAAGCCGACGGCCTCTAAGCCCATGGGTATAACCACACACTACATATATATCAACAGTTCTATATTTATTATAATCACGAGTGGTATCTTATCTTATATATTATATATGTATATTTTCTTGTTACTCGTATTTTGTATTGCACCAAGTGACATCCTACATGCATCACTATGCACGGTACCACCTAACCAAAGGTAAAAATGATCGGCTTATGACAACCAAACCAAATTGGACATTTAAAACAGGTATCAAGCTGCTAGTAATAAGCTCTCCTTCAACGACTTCAACATGTTGAGAAAGATTTTGAATTTTCTCCTTCTCTTCTGCAGATATAGTCGCGGACCACCTTTCGTTATCTATTAGAGGTAACCCGGTAGCTAGATTCAAGGGTGGTTTATGGTTCCCCATGTAGAACCATCCCTCCTTCCACTTCTTGTTGGCATCTAGGAGCTTGTATTCAAAGAAATACTCTATCATCCCCAAGCGCAACCGGAAGTTGGCGCCGCCTACTATACTCGGAGATGCCTTACTAGGTTGGGGATTTAGATAGAAGAAATAATGAAAGAGGGTGAAGGAAGGAGGAATCCCAAGGAAGCCTTCACAAGTATGAACGAAAATAGAAATCTAAGCTATGGTGTTGGGATTCAAGTGAGTAAGGGTGATGTCATAGTAATACATGAAACCCTCAAAGAAAGTGGGAAGTAGGGAGACCAAAACCGCCTTCAAAAAAGGAAGTGAAAACCACAATCTCACTCGTGGCTAGAGATGGAAAGCGATGCAATCTTGGTGGATTTCATAAACTGCGTTTCTTACTCGACAAGAAGCCCGCTTTGCACAAGTTCAACAGATCTGCATAGGTCATGGTGGGTGCATCCCATGCGGAGAAGGTATTTGATGTCATCATCTCTTTCCTCTTCGCCTTCTTCTTCTTTCACTCCTCCACCTGTGTCGCACCTATGGCCCTAGTACCTTTCTTCACCATTGTGCGGATGGCAGGGTGCTTCACTCGCCAGTATGTGAGCACTCGGTGTGGACTTGGTGGCGACGGCGACGATGCGAGGACTAGCTAGTGTGAGGATATCCGATGTCGATTAGGGTTCACCAACTGCGCAATACAAGGAAAATGAAAAAATGAATCAATATTTACTTGATTATTGCTTATTTATAAGGGTACCAATATTTACCTTCGGCATGAAGTAACCGTTGAGAACCCGACTGTAATGTCCTTTTTAACCATTGCAGGGGTTTGTAGCCATTAATTATGTGGGAGCCACATACATAATACGCCTGTTATGTAGATGCATCTACTAACACACACTTAACTGGGGAGAGTTTTGGTTTAGATTACTATCAATCACACAATAATGGTCTAGTTTACACCATGGAATCTGACACTCATTGGTGCCCACCAAACATTGCTCTGGGTTATCTTGTGACGTGTTGCCGGTCACTGACAGTCAGTTTCCTTGGGCTACTTATACATATCCAGTTGGCTTTTTCAAGGATGTTGGAGACCATAGAAGTTAGAGGGAATTGCTACACTACATTCGAACCTCATGAGAGCATAATGATCATTCCAAAGGTGTATGAAGAGCAATTAGAGAGTGATTAGTTGAGTTGATTTTTTTTTCGTGACCGGGTCTTTGATTAGTTGAGTTGACTAGAAATGGTCGTGGCGTTGCCGCGTATGGCCGGTGTCTAGGTAGAGAGACCCATTGCACAATCAAGTAGTATTATGTGTTAAGCTTTGATGTGAGTTTTTTTTTTTTTTTGAAAATCTGATTTGAGTAGTTCTTTTATGTTAGAAATAGGCCGATGGTTATGGGCCATTGCACAAGTATAAGAGGCACCCCATGTTAATATCGGTTATGGTAATATATTTTTTTTAAAATATTAGTTAGATGGCTTTACACTTTTACGTGTATTTTTTTACTCGTAATGTTTACTTATGAAAAGTGCTTTAATTATAATTGTTGTTAACCACCCCCAACCATGGTTAACTTTCCAGGCCATATTTTCATGGACCCAAACCATTGTATATTTTCATATACCCTAAACCATGATAAAAATTCTAGACCCGAGCCATAGCAAATTTGTAGATTTATTCATATTTTGATATTACCCAAACCATGATATATATATAGAACATGATATTTTGCTTACTTGTACGATCATATATTATGGTATACTCCCAGATTACAAAATTGTGCAGAAAAATTTGCGTCAAATTTCAATTCAAATTCATGAAAACCTAGGAAAACTGATTCTGGAAAAAGGGAAACATAAAATTTGACTTTAACTATGCATTCGGCCAATTCGCCCCGAAACACAGCGTCGGCCCGTGGCAAAACGGCCCATAAGGGTCTATGCGTGCCGACTGGAGATGCCAATCCCGCAGCCGGGCCCTAACGTGGGCCTGGGCCGTGAATTCGGCCAGCTGCCAGCGCCCGCCTGGGCCAAAAGCAGGCCATTCGGGCCCCGGTTGATCTCCGCCATTCGACGTGATCCGATGGCGGAGCGAGCATATCGGAGGGACAAAAACCCCCTCAGCCGGCACCCCTGTGAAACCCTAAGCCATCATTTCGATTCTTTCCTCCCCTCACTCTGTATACGTCCCTACAACACAGTAGCAGAGCAGAGCCACAGCCGCCAATGGCGGCAGGAGGATGGCAGCGCCGCCACTGGCCTCCTTGCCGGTGCGCGCGCCCACCATGGAGTGGACACGCCGCCGGCGAGCCCCCCGCGCAACGGCGAGGCAGCGCCCTCTGACCAGCGCGAGCGCCCGTACGTCGGTGAGCGGCGGCTCTGCCATTCTTGTCGCACGCCAGCCATGGCTGCGGCCAGCGACAGGAGGCGACAGGAGTGGGATAGCCGGCCCCAGGTAGGAAAACCGAGGGCCATCCCTATCCTCTTTTCCTTTTCTTTTCCGATCTAGGGTTAGGGTTTGGTTGTAGTTCTTCACCGTCCACATTCTCGGTTCTTGTTCGATTTAGGGTTAGGTTCTCGTTCTTCTTTCCCGATCCGTTGGAACCGGTGGCAGGCACTGGCGGAGCTACGTGGAGGCGAAACTGGGTGTCGCCCCCCTTGCCTCCGAGTAACACTGCATGTATATGCAAGCAAACTAGCTCGTTCATGCAACTGTGCACATGATGTAGGTAGTTTGAGGCAGCTCATACTGTCATGCAGCCATGAAACCTGCTGCTAGTTTATTTATAGGCTAATAAATAATAAATATACAAATACATACTGGTTACTACTAAAATTAGCCCCCCTTAATTTGTTCCCAAGCTCCGCCACTGGTGGCAGGTCGGCCCATATAGTGGCCAGGGCTTTTGTCCTATTTCTCGAAAGATCGAGGGCTTTTTTGTAAAATGTCCTGGACTCGTCCAATCTCGGCCGTCCGTCCGCCCGATCGGACTGCCGAGATTTGCGGGCGACGCTGAGAGGCCAGAGAATATTGCAGCTTTCGTATATAGGAGATATCTTGTAAGCTTGGGATCTTAGGATATTGAACCCTTTTGTGGTCACCGGCAGTGATGTAGACCCTTTGAGCTTGTTGTGGCGACTTTGTATGCAGAGAATGAGGAGTCGCTTTCCTTGGTGGACAAAATCCACGGTGGACAAACCTTGTTGATTAGTAGAGTTAGGTGAATTGGCGTGTGCTAGTCATTTTTGACATATACTTTATCTTGGTTGGGGGAGCTTTGTGGCTTGGCAAACACCGTGATTTAAGGTAATTCTTCGTGACTAGGAACTATCATTTGTGAAGCTCTAACATGGACTATGGCTTACGTTTTTGGTAACCTACACCACGAGATAAAATTTTCTTTTCCAATCTTTTCATAACTTGCTAATTACCTTATACATTTAAGTTTTTGCCTTGTACTATTTGTTTTGCGTGGCCTTTGTGTTTCCGAGATCGATTAACATACACGAGTTGATAGGATTAGTTCTAAGTTGTAAAACTCTTTGTGGATAGGATAGATCACACTATAGAAGCATACTGGACCTATACTATTTAGTTCATAGATTTCTAACATAAATCGAGTTTGAGCTAGGTTAAGCTTTCAAGTACCCAATTCAACCGTCAAGATTAGAGAAGGTTAGAATTTCATTGGACTGGATTTGAGTGGCAGCTTATAATAAGTTGGAGTCCTAGAAATTATACTATGAGTTTTGGACACGTATCTTTTGTGGCATGAAAGCCAACAAAAAAAAAAAATCAAGAAGCTATACCAAAGAAAAGAGTTTGGACCCGTATCTTTTGTGGCAGGAAAGTCGATATAAAAAGTTCAAGAAGCTACTTAAAAAAATAAAAAGGAAAGTACAAAGGTTGAAAATGTCTTGAGACAAGAACGATGATTGTCTGGCACGGTTAGCAAACCTGTTGTTCAGGTGACTATATACATATAGGGCCTTTCCATTTCTTGCCCAAGAAAGATACGAAAAGAACCAGACAAACACGCAGGCGAGCAGAAAACGAGAGCTCGCCATCTCTCTGCTGCCGCTCCGGCAACCCCGCCTCATTCTCTCACCATGTCATCCACCCCTGCTCCGGTTCCTTCCACCGCCGCCGCCGCCTACGACCGCCTGGCCGAGCTCCGCGCGCTGGACGCAACCATGGCCGGTGTGCACGGCATCGTGGCGTCCGGCGTCACGCGCGTGCCCCGCATATTCCGCGCCCAGGAGCCTGAACAGCAGCCGCCAAAGCTACCCAACGCTACCACCGGGCAACAAGAAGCGCCGGCGAAGTCGCCGCCGTGCATCCCGACGATCGACCTAAGCTTGGCGGACCACGAGGCGGTGGTGTCTGCGCTGCGGCGCGCCGCCGCGGAGTGGGGGCTCTTCCTGGTGACGGGCCACGACGTGCCCGAGGAGGTGGCCGCCGCGGCGCTCGGCGCGTCGCGGGCGTTCCACGACGCGGACGGCGGCGAGGGCAGCGAGAAGGCGCGGCTCTACACGCGGGACCTGGCCAAGGCGGTCAAGTACAACTGCAACTTCGACCTGTACCATTCGTCCGTGGCCAACTGGCGCGACACGCTCTACCTGCGCATGGCGCCCGACCCGCCGGCCGACAACAAGATGCCGGTGAACTGCCGGTGAGCTCTCTCTTTCTCCTGCTCACTGTCTTGTCTCTTTCTCCTGCTCACTGTCTTGTCTGATAACTGAATGACCTTTGGTCCTGACTAGCGACGCGTGGCAGTTTCGTGAGATGAACATGGCCACTTATTTAAGAAGCACATATTTCGTTGAGAGGAAAATGGCCACTTAAATTGTTGTTTCGTGGAAGTTCTAAATTAGCGGATGACAATGATGTAAACTGTTTTTAGGCATGTTTTCAAACAATGTCAGAAACCGCCTATTTCTGTTCTATCTAACAAACTGTGGTTATATGATCAGTATATGAACTTGAGCATCTCCAAGGGCCTCTCCAAATGAGTTTTGCATTTGATAATTTGCAAAAAACCTCAAAAAGAGGCTCCAACGGTTTTGCATATGACTTTTGCATTTGGGCAAACTTTGCAATTCTCAGGTTTGGTTATGCATTTACGCAGAGTCCCGCCGATTGGCAAATCGACTCCCGCGCATCTCGCGCCCCGTCCCCCCTCGCGCGCCAATATCTTCTATTTTTAGACTTTGCAAATGAGTTTGCCATGTCTAAATGCAAAGCGCCCTTGGAGTTAGACTATTTTTAGACTTTGCAAATGAGTTTGGGACTTTGCAAACAACACCAAATGCAAAACTCATTTGGAGAGACCCTTAGAGATGCTTTACTATTGACATCCCTATCCTCATGTTTACTTTTGTCCCAATTTTGACTCAAACTACCGAATGACGGAATGAGGCAAATTAGACCAGTAAGACCTCTGAACACCTGTTGAACTGCCATATGGCGCTCTATCCTCGGGCAGTCACTGAGCTACCAGTATGGGCTGTCACCATTGTCTAAATTTCTCATTTTCTTCTTTTCACATGCACAGAATTTCAATAGCACAACGTTGTATATTTTCTTGCTGGTGGTAGTGGTATACTGGTATCTCTGTTTTCTGAAGGGTCAGCAGCAGCTCTGACACACCGGTATTTACTTAAGCAGGAACCAAGGTATCCGTCAAATATTTCTGCTGGTAGTTATTATTGGCACGTAGCAACTTGTTGTGACCTGGCAATTCCATTTGTATGGAGCTATATGTTGGTTCTGACATTCTCAACTGTCTGAACGACTGTTTATGAGTTTAGTTGAGCTTTGTGCGGACACAATTTTTTCTGTCTGCATCGTGTGGACTGAAAATACTTCAGAATTCAGATTTCTATATATCCATTGCTAATTCTGACCAACCATGGACTAAACTAATACTTGACATAGAAAACTACTTGATAGTGAAAGGCTGTCTGTGTGTGTTAATTTTACAGGGAAGCATTCTTTGACTACGCCAAGCATACCAAGATTTTACTGGATACATTGTACCAGTTGCTTTCAGAGGCTCTTGGTCTAAACCCGAGCTACCTAACTGATATTGACTGCAACCGAGGGCAGATGATACTGTTTCACTACTACCCTCCATGCCCGGAGCCCGAGGTCGCCATCGGAACAACCCAGCATTCCGACTCCGGCTTCATCACCCTCCTTCTCCAGGATGACATCGGCGGCCTGCAGGTCCTCCATGACGACCAGTGGATTGATGTCCCACCAACGCCTGGAGCGTTCATTGTGAACATCGGCGATCTCATGCAGGTACAAAGATATGTATGTCCAGTAAGGCGTAACAATGTGAGACCTAAGGTAATTCGTTGTTTTCAGAGCTGATATTTTGTTGCATTTGTGTATCTGCAGATGATGTCAAACGACAAGTTCAGAAGTGCTGTGCACAGAGTGGTGGCAAAGAAGGCTGGACCGAGGGTCTCCATAGCATGCTTTACCAGCCATTCAGACACGACGAAGATGTATGGCCCTATCAAGGAGCTGTTGTCTGATGAGTGCCCACCGTTGTACAGGGAGACACTTGCCAAAGATTACACTGCACACTACTACTCCGTCGGACTAGGTCGCAAAAAGGCTATTTATGATTTCCGGCTATAGTGGTTCTGCAACAAATTGGGAGTTCTGCTTCTCTGAAATCTGAACTATATGTGTCCTTTGTTGCAATAGATGAATTAAAGGCATTGAGGATCATCCTATATGCCCATACGATATGTTATGTAATAAAGGAAATGGAGCAATAACAATACAGAGGTATTCCTTTGTCCAGTAATAATAGACTTATTTGACCAAAGAAAAAACAAACTTAACAAAATTTTGATCAACAGCTGTTCAAATTATATGCAAGTTCAGAGAATAAAACTTGCATATATGCCAGGCAACTTAAAGAAAATGATCTTTTCGGTGGAGGGACATCTTGAAGCTCATAGACAAATTTAAGGGTATGGCAAGAGTAAAGATCAACAGTGGGTAATCATGCTATTTATTTATGGGTGACCTGGGGAAATGGTCTTATGCATAAGTTCTCAGAACTTTTATCTTATGCTAAGAAGAAACAAATTGTCTTTGCTGAAGGCATGGCTTAAGTCCCCATTCATAGCCTTTTCCATCTGCCACTTTCCTTTTTTTTTAGCATAAATGGCAGGTGCTCTGCCTTTGCATTATAGTAGGAGAGCTAAACTACAGATTTACAAAATGGAGGAGAGCAAAAACACAACTTAGAAGCTAAAAGAAAGGAAATGGACAACAGTTACTGCTCCTCCAGAAAACCCCAGCCTTGCTGGTGTGCCTGTACATCAGCGTTGATGATAGATAGAAGGTTTTGCTCATTCATTGCCTTGGTGTCAAACACTCTCCTACACTTTTCCTTCCATAAGTTCCATGAAGTGTACACGATAATTGTTGCTCACAAATACTGAGCGCTACCATTGTTTCTTCCTGTTGGGTGCAGCTTCATCTGCCACTTTCCTAAGCACATGACCAAATGATCCAGCTTCAGTTGATACTGGAAGAAGTCCCCCTCAATGGGCCAATGGCCCACCAGATAGATGGCTATACATCTGGAACTCAGGTCATTATTCAGTAAATTGAGCTTACAAGCACCTGAGTGGGCATCTAGTACTGCATCCTGTTTACAAATGGCTATGTAAGTACGGCCAAAGCAGACACAAAGTGTTTTTCTGGTTGCTCATAAAAGACAGACCGAGTACCAGAGAACTGTAAAAGAGAAAAAAATATGGCCCTCCAAGATTACAATTGTATTTATTTGCAATGGCTCTACTGAAGAATCCCACATCGTTTTCTAGATTGCCCATTTCCCATTCAACGCTGGACCTGGATCAATGTACAAATTGATCAAAGTCTTGACTCTTTTCAGAACCTGCAAAGCTTCAGAGAACATCTTAATGTGTTGGACCAATTGGAAGGCAAAAAATGACATGATTGTTCGTCTCATAAATCAAAGTCTTCGAATGTCCTAGATATTTTCAGGTTGGAGCTCCAGAATTTGCTTCTGAGAACCAAAAGAAGCTACTCCATTCCGGATTGACACACCCTATACGACACAGAGAGCACGGTCTATTACATCCCTATAAAATGACTAAGTCCAATACGGCTTCTCCACATCAAAGCCTTCCACTCGGAAGCATCCTTACTCTACAAAGCCAATTACATAAGTCCAAGCGACTTAGAGAACAATTATGAGAAAACGAGCATCTCTAATGATCAACATGAGCAGCGAATTCCAAGTGACCAGCAAAGGAGGTAGCGACTTGATCCACCTCCTCTTCTGCCTCTGTCAGCTGCTTGTCACTGCAGCCGGTTGGTGGTCCCGCCGCCACAGGGGCTAAGTCGGTACCCGGGTGCAAGACACGGATGACTCCAAGTACCTTCTTGATGCAACTCTTCGCCATGTTGCGCATATACGCATCCACGCGGGCGGGCACATCCTTGACAATATCAACGATTGGACGTCCTGCATCCGCATCTTCTCCCCAAAGGGCAATAACAGGCTTTATAGCTTCACGGAGCTGTGTCAGTTCCGTCCAGACAGAGTTCGCCCGCCGGGTCTGTGTCTGAGCTGTCTGCATTGCCTGCAATAGATCTCGGTCAGCACCGCATGGGATCAACTTAGCTTCGGCAAGCTCATGCACGGCTCACTCGGTTACCTTCTCAAGCTCGGTCTCCTTACAGCTATATCGATTCTGCCAGTCAACGACTTCACTTTCAAGTCGGTGGAGCTTGGCGGTTTCATCTACACAATTATTAAGTGCGTCAGTTGGCATTCAGATTATTTAAAATTCAATCCAACAATCAAAAGGAGCCAGAAGAACTCACCCTTCAACTTCTTGTTGAGCGCATCCGCGCTCTTTTTGGAGGAGGATTCTCGCTTCTCGGCAGCTTCTGCTCTATCCTGCAAGGCCTTCTTTTGCTGCTCGAGTTCCCGATCTGGGCAAGGAAGACCTTCACAGCTTCTGTGTGCTGTGCCTCTTGCTCTGCCTGAGCCGTCTTCATTTTGATGACTTCAGCAGACAACTCTGCATGTATATGTTTAGCCTGCTCGGAGGCTTTCTGTTCTAAGTCCTGCATATGACACTGCTAACTGGTCAGATGTTACTCAGAAAGTAAACAGACTAGAAGTAGACTGTGAGATACTGATTCTTACCTTCAGGATGATATCGATTTCAGAAGATTTGTTGACTAACTCTCTCCACATTGTTTTCACCTGAGTAAGATCTGCACTGTAAGTCTGCAGTGGAGGATCCTTCTTTGTGGTACTCCGTGTTTGGCTTGTGGTAGCCAACTGAGTATCGGGCCTCACCACCTGCTTCACTGGACCACCTTGGGTGGCTCTGCCACTCACCGTCTCCGCCACTTGGGTCTCTTCATGACTGCCGGGCAGCGAGATGTCCTCTCCGAGGTCCTCTCCGACCACTGTCGTCCCCCCATGACGACCCGGCACATTGGGATTTTCACCAATGATACTAGCATCTTCCTGGGATGGTGGTGTAGGCGTGCGCAGAGGATCATGCCGCGTCCTAAATAGAAAAAAGAGAAAAGCTATGTTCAGTTAGCACTGAATTGACAAGCCTGACGATATATTATTAGGAACATTGTGAGACTTACTCTTCCACATTCTTCTTCTTGAAGCCGGGTAACGTCATTCTTTTATGGGAGGTGGCTAGGACGAACACGGTGTCCTCTACCTCCACACCGGCCTGGGGAGGCTCTGTTGACACCACAGAAGATCACTCAGTGTCAGAAGAGTTATAGATATTGAAAATTGAGGTCAAGGAACATTTGAATGCCGAAGTACCTCTCTCCTGGGCATTCGCCTCTTGCCACGCAGCTCCCGTCGGCTGCGTCGCCTCAGAGCTCGCCCTAGGTTGAGAAGTACCCTCCAGTTCTCCGTGTGCTGACGACGGGTTGCTGAGTCCGAGTTGTCGAGCCGACATTTTTGCCATCGCCCTTCGTTTCCTTGCAATGGAACTGGTCAATTCTTCTTCAGAGCCCGGGCTCCGGGCTCGCTTGTCGGCACTCCCTATGCCATCTTCTTCTTTGGTGCTCTCGGCCACTGCATCCGACGATGTTGCTGATGATTCTCCTATGAGTGTGGACCAATCAAAACCTACAGAACCTTGGCCTGATGATGGGTTCACTGCCTCGCCTAGCTGTGGCAGCTCAGGCAGATCCATGAAATTGCGGCCGAGTTGATGCCCACACAGCTGACTTCAGTTTTCAACTCAGTACAAGTATGAAAGGATAGTAAAAAGTTTCCAATCGGACTATACTTACCGTAGTCGGAGGGTTCGCAGCGCTAAACTCGTCAAGGACGGGTGGGATCTTCTTTACGCCTGGCAAGAACTTATTGAGGCGAGCAAGTATCACCTCATCACTCAATACAGCCTTTGTCAGCCGGTTTGGATCCTCTACACCTTCATACTCAAACCCATAGTGAACCCGCTCCTGTAAAGGTTGGATTCTCCGTCTAAGGAAGCTGGCGGCGACTACCGCAGCAGATCGGTCCTTGTTCCTTCAATGACTTCAACTTGTTGAGTAAGATTTGGATTTTCTCCTTCTCTTTTGCAGATATGGTCGCCGACCACCTTTCCTTATTTACCGGCCGTAACCGTGGTAGCGGATTCGAGGCCGGAGGTTGGTTCCCCATGTAGAACCATCCCTCCCTCCACTTATTGTTGGCATCTCGGGAGCTTGTATTCAAAGAACTCTTTCATCCCCAAGCGCAAATGGAAAACGGCGCCGCCGACTATGCTCGGAGATGCTTCACTAGGTTGGGGCTTTAGACGTAAGAAATAACGAAAGAGGGTGAAGGAAGGAGGAATCCCAAGGAAGGCTTCACAAGTATGAACAAAAATGGAAATATGAGCTACAGATTTGGGATTCAAATGAGTAAGGTTGATGCCATAGTAATACATCAACCCCCGAAGAAAGTGGGAAGCAGGGAGACCAAAACCGCGCTCAAAAAAGGAAGTGAAAACCACTATCTCACCCGGGCCTAGAGCCGGAAGGCGATGCAATCTTGGTGGATTCCATTCACCAAGTTCCTGAGACGGCAAGAAGCCCGCTTCACATAGGTTCTGCAGATCTGCCTCTGTTGTGGTGGGCGCATCCCACGCGACAAAGGGATTTGTTGCTGTTGTCTCTTTTGGCTTTGCCGCCCTCTTCTTTCGTTCCTCCGCCTGTGTCGCACCTATGGCCTTACTACCTTTCTTCACCATTGTGCGGATGGCAGGGCGCTTCACTCGCATACACTCTGCGGGCGTTCAAGATTGGGCTTGGAGGCGGCGGCTCAAGGACTTGGCAGTGTGGGGATGGCGATTAGGGTTCACCGACGGAATAGAAAGCAAATTGAAAAGTGAGTCGGTCTTTACCTGATTACTTCTTATTTATAAGTGTATCGAGATTTATCTTCAGCACGGTTACCGTTGGGAACCCAAACGGAAAGATCGGGTCCAACAGACACAATCTCAGCCACACGGAGATAGCCGTTGAGAACCCAAACGGTAAGATCGGATCCAACGGACACAATCTCGGCCACCCGGAGATAGCCGTTGAGAACCCAAACGGTAAGATCGGGTCCAACGGACACAACCTTGGCCACCCGGAGATAGCTGTTGAGAACCCAAACGGTAAGATCGGGTCCAACGGACACAATCTTGGCCACACAGAGATAGCCGTTGAGAACCCAAACGGTAAGAAATTGTTTAACCATTGTGGGTCCAACGGACACAATCTCAGCCACACGGAGATCTAGGGGCCGATAGCCCTCAATTTTGTGACAGCCACGACGTAATCCACCCGTTATGCATACAGATTTACTACCACATGCTTAATGGGGAGAGTTTCCATTCATATTACCATTAATCACGCGGTGAGGTGCCGTAGAACTGCCGGTAAGCTCTCTCTTTCTCTCGCTTATTATCTTGACTATAGACGCCTGGCAGTTTCGTTCACAGGACAAAATCTTTATATTAGTGAAGTAGACGAATGTGCCCACTTTATTTCGTTGAGAGGAAAATGGCCACTCAAATTATTGCTATGTGAAAGTTCTAAATTTGCAGATGGCACAGATGTATACTCGTTTTAGGCATGTTTCCTTCACAGGAAGTCAGAAACTTCCTATTTCAGCTCTATCTATCTGTGATTAAAAGCTAGACAACAGTTTCCAACATCAGTATCTGAACTTATTATTGGCATGCCTATCCTCATGTTTACTTTTGTCCCAATTTTGTCTCAAACTACCGAGTGAGGCAAACTAGAGTACTAGACCACCAGTTGAGAACTGCCATATGGCGCTCGATTCTCGGGCAGTCACTGAGCTGCCAGATAAGGGCTGTCATCATTTTCTTCTCTTCACATGCACAGAATTTCAATCGCACAACACTATAAATTTTCATGCTGGGGGAAGTAGTATACTGGTATCTCTGTTTTCTGAAAGGTCAGCAGACACCGGTATTACCTTAAGCAGGAACCCAGGTATCCTCAAATATTTCTGCTGATAGTTATTATTGGCAAGTGGCAACAGGTTGTGCACTGGCAATTCCATTTGTATGGAGCTTATGTTCGCTCTGACATTCTCAGCTGTCCGAACGACTGCTTAAGTGTTTAGTTCGTGATACACCTGCTTTAAGCTTTGTGAGAACACAATTTTTTTCTGTCTGCATCAGGGACTAAAAAAACTTCTGATATCTATATTTCAATTGCTAATTTTGACCAACCATGGATTAAACTAATACTTGACATAAAAAATTACTTGATACTGAAAGGCTACATGCGTGTGTTGATTTTTCAGGGATGCATTCTTTGACTACGTCAAGCATATAGCAAAAATTTACTGGATACATTGTACCGGTTGCTATTAGAGGCTCTTGTCCTAAATTCGAGCTACCTAACTGATATTGAGTGCAACCGAGAGCAGATGATACCATTTCACTACTACCATCCATGCCACTGGAACAACCCAGTATTCTGACTCTGGCTTCTTCACCGTCCTTTTCTAGGATGAGATTGGTGGCCTGCAGGTACTCCATGACGACCAGTGGATTGACGTCCCACCAATGCCTGGAGCGTTCATACTTCATAGTGAACATCGGCGATTTCATGCAGGTACATACATATGTACAGTAAATTGTAACGATGTGAGACCTCAGCAAATCGTTGTTTCCAGAGCTGATATTTTGTTGCATATGTGTATGTGCAGATGATGTGAAATGATAAGTTCAGAAGTGCCGAGCACAGAGTGGTGGCAAAGAAGGCTGTACCGAGGGTCTCCATTGAATGCTTCACCAGCCATTCAGATTCCACAAGGGTGCATTGCCCTATCAAGGAGCTCTTTTCTGAAGAATGCCCACCATTGTACAGGGAAACACTTGCCAGAGATTACATCGCGCACTACAAATCCATCGGGCTAGATTACAAAAAGGCTATTTGCGATTTCTGCCTATAGTGATTCCACAAAAGATTATGAGTTCTGCTTCTCTGAAGTCTGAACTATGTGTCCTTTGTTGCAATATATGAATTAAAGGCATTGAGGATCTTCCTATTTGCCTATACGATATACTAGGTAATAAAGGAAATGGAGCAATAACAATACATTCCTTTGTCTAGTAAAATTATAGACTTAGACCAAAGAAGAAAAACAAACTTAACAAAACTTTGATCAACAATTGTTCAAATTATATGCAAGTTCAGAGGATAAAACTTGCATAATGAATTTGTGTCATAAGTGCCCATGAGATGATATTATATTTTTAATAATTGATTACATGTTATAATAGAATTTAAGGGTAAAAAGTTCACTTCGTATAATTTTTTCGGGTCCAGTACTCTTAATATTTTTCGACGAAAGACAAAAGGTACATATCTTTACCACTTTGAATGAAAGATAAAATGATTGTGAGCTTCTTATTATCCTGTTCTGTCTGACGTGAACGGAACAACTGTGGTCTAGAGGACCATCAGCTCAGGGCTCTCGGCAGCTCAATCATGTGGGAGGTGGGGGCTGCTAATAGATTCCTTTGTGGTTGTTGCTGCCCCATGTGTTCTAGTGAACTCGTCTACCTCAACTAGAAACACAGGGGTGGGACGTGATGGATGATAAATTCTTTATTCTGGAAATAGGCATATGCGCCATTTACATTTGTTTGGTCCATATTTATTTCATTGTATTTGATAGAATAGAAAATTTCAAATTCTATTTGCACATTTGCATAGGGATAAAACAGGAATTGGAAATTATGAGGTGGCTAAAAGCCATGAAAAACTCTAATACTTTGATATATTCAATAATGCCCAGTGTGCCTTAAGGTAAAGTCTACATACTGTAAAATGTTAAGTAACTCTTAGATATCCAAGCTAAAAAAATTTGCTTGTCATGTGCCACTTGGCTGATGAAATATGGTCTCTCTGTGTTTCATGACTGCAGTTGTGAAAACTGAATCATATTTCTCGTGTCATGTAAAATGCGTAGGAATCATGTTGCCATTTAAAATCATTGCATCTATTAACAAGCTTGTAATAAAATCTGCATTGACTTTGCATGTAAAATCATGAAACTAAGAATTAAGTATCCAAACATTGAGATTCTCTAAGATGGAAACAATCAATTGTACTGAAAGGATGTTGAAAATAGACACATACCCGCATATCGCTTGGAGTCTGCCAGGGAGAAAGAATCTGCGATTATGTAAATTTCTATTCCACGTTGTGACACCTTGAGGCACAAAATCTCTGCTAGAAACCCAGTTGAGAGTGACCATGGTTTTGGGTGGCTAGCATACCAAAGGACGTCGCCTTCAGATGTTGAAGCTTGTGCAGTTTTGTTGTTGAATGATAACTTTATTTATAGCCTCAAAACTTCAATAGGCGATGAAGAGGACGAAGATGATAGCCCTGTCATGGGCTCTTGTTTTATTGCTGTATTGGCCACTTCCATCTTGGAAATTCTAGTATAAAATGTTATTAATTATATAAAGATGTTCTTTGCCTCATGATTACTATAAACAGTAAAGCAATAAGAATTTCTACCAAATTGATCTATGTAAGTATCAGATTCAAATTTAATTAAAGTTTAATTCGATTTCTCTAAGTATTCTAATATAATTGCATGATCTAAAATCTGAGGTCACACTGCTACGTACCCACTTACTATATATACATAAAAATTCAATCTATATATATGCATTGTGTGGACAGCACCATGGGTAGTGCGTGGAGAAACAGAAGGGGGGCTGCAAATCTATAATCTCTATATAGTTCATAGCCACTAACTCTAAAGCTCTTCTCTCATGAAGCCACATCATCATCCACTCACCTCAGTTTTTTCTCCCACTATATTAACAAGGCGCTAGAGCATTGGCGACATAACGATTCTCTTCCAAATCTGTTTTTTCTTTCTTTGTTCAGGCATATGAATCAAATACTAACATATGAATAGCTTAGAGCTTCCATCCCAGTGAAGCAGCCAGAATATTTATATGGTCTCTAGTACGGATACTGGATTAGTAGCAGTAAATGCTGCATGTCTAAGCCCTAATCCAGTTTGGAGTATTGCTAAAACTCAGGAAACGAACTTAAATTATATATATAAAAAAGGAAACAGACTTAAATGAGACTTGTATCTAACTGGTCTGCCAATGTCGACTCACCATGCAAGTAAGGATTACCCGGATGATGAGCTACATTATTAGCTAAGAATATAAGCAAAAAGAATAAGGAGTCCCAGAGCGCGTACCTTGGAGACTACATGCAAGGTGTCAAGCAGCAGCTCGTGTGTGGTAGTGGCCGCTGTCTGCTGCTCGAGCTATGCATGGAGTGGTGCGAGCAGTTTAGCATATGTGTATCAAGTAATGAAAGAAAAAAGTCATCAAACAAATTGGCTGCATCATCCACACAAGCGTCGACGCCCGTATTGAGTAAACACATGTGTATTAGATTTATCTAATTGATAGTGTAGCATAGGAGCAAACCATAAGTTAAAAAAAACTACATTAGTTAATGGGTAAAATATTTTCTCAGGGTAATATTAATTTTGTGCTTTATGAAGCATCATTGCTTGACTAAGAATTTTATATATAATGCAGGCATAGGTGTTCTCAACCACTTCAAAATTTAGAATCGTGACCTTCAAACAGCAGAGTAGTTGCTCAATACCTTCAACATGAAGAATAGCCCTTGGCCCCAGCTATTGAATCATGTCCGTGACCTTGGATTGCACAGAGTACCTGCTCTATGGAGACGAAGACGTCCAGTAAAAGGCGCTCCTGAAGCCAGTTCACCCAGCAGCTTGCCTCGGAGGCATTTCGGCAAACAGCTGCTGGGCGTCGCCCATGTCGGTGGCTGCTCCAGCTCCAGCTGCTGGAGCGCTGGACTGTGCACTCTTCTGTGTGGGGTATGCACAGGGGCTCGGGGGGAGCTGCAAACTCTGGCGAGGAGCTTGCCCGTAATCTTCGAGCTCGGCTGCGCGCTCGGGTGGGAGCAACGGCGGCTGCGCGCCATGGCTGCGCCTCTTTTCTTTGAGCCAAAGGCCCTTTTCACACGGTTTGTACACACCAAAATAGCTGATAGGCTCTAAGCCCGGGCATAACCACAAGCTAATTCTATTATTTATGTCTAAAAAAACTATTATTTACATTTTTGCAGCCATAGGACACCAAATTTGTGGCGGACGAATGGTCCGCCGTGGTTACAGCGTGGCCTTTCTACAACGTGGCGACTCGTAGGTGGACTAAACATGCTCTTAATTTTTCACGGTATAAAAATGGGAAGTATTTTCACGGTCTAATGCTAAATAGCTTGTTGCTTGCGGTCATTATTTCGATGGGAGGTGGAGTCATCTAATATGGTATGATTGGCTTATTGCGGACTCATGTTGCACTAATTGTGTGCTGTCTAGTCTAGCACTAGATTATGTAATATAAATTATGTAATATAATGTGGTTCTGTGAGCGATAATGATTTAACACTCCTTGATAGGGCTTATTTAGACAAATCCATTCCCCATGTGGATTGGAGATTTAGATTTGGACTAGGAGCGATTCAAGGTTATATAACAATAATGTGGTTGTGCTGGATCAGAATGATCTTACACTATTTTTAGTTATTTAGATGAACTGATTTCTTATGTGTGAATTGTATTGGAGCAGAAGGTATTGAGGGAATTAAAATGTGGTCTCGAATCCACGTGTATAGGAAGGGAATATGTGAAAATATCCGATTGTTCAAGAGTGGTGGGATTTAATTCAGTTTCTACATTGTTCACAGAAAAAAATCTATTTCGGGCAAAAATTCACCCATTTGTCTATGTTGACGAAGTGTAATTACCCAATAAAAAAAAATGCAGGTTAGGTTCCAGTTCTAGTCTACTATGAAGGAAATGAACTTGCAAGAATGTAAAGACTAGCAAGTCAATATGAAAAGTGAAGAGATGATTGAACGATTTCAGGGTTGGCGGACTCCAAACCAAGCTTAACTTCCTCTTTAGGTGACAGCAATCACCGAGAATAATAAGGTACAAGTAATAATGGCTCTCATTTGACCAAAGAGAATAGGCGCACTTGCTAATATTTAAGCATTAATTGAGCCTTAATCCTCACTTAAGAATTTGCAAAATGACTCATGTTCCCATCTCTTGCTCTTAATCTCGAATTGTATTATGAACTATTAATGGGAGAGCTCATGAGAATGAATTGAAGGGGGTATATACTAGCATTGGAGATAAACCTGTCAAGTATCCACGCCTTGGTTATTCGGGTGACATTTTAATTACCTTAGCGCCGCTTAACTCAAAAAGAAAACCTTAGCACCGGAACATCATTGCATTCAATTTTGCATTAGCGTACATCTTCTTTTCTGCCATAATGTCTAATGCACCATCGGTCTTAATTCTGCCAACATTCACAAAAACACTATCACAAGTTGGGATGCTCACGAAACTATTTTACAATAGACAATTTAAGTAAAAATAAAAAGAGTCCATGTGTGGTGGCTAGTAACATGAAAGCGTTTTCTAAGGGTTGTGGAAAACTAAGGGAACCTATAAATTGGGCTTGGACGAGAACACATTTATATGGCCAGATATGGTCCAAATTATTACATAGCACATTGTTTTGATGACACATAAGGCTTCTTAGTAAATCATAATCTATGAATGAACCAAACATGAGTTGATAGAGAGACCCACCATTTTGGCAAATCTGGATATGGTGGATTTAGAGGGTTTGGGTAACTTTTCATGGTGTGAAGTTGTTTTTTGGCGAACCTGCAGCTCATGGAGCTTTCCCAAACAGGCCCAAGCAATACACAGTTGCAAAAGCAATTGGATGCCATAAGTACCAATTTCTAGCACCTCCTCGAGGCATGCACCATCAAAAAGTTCGTGACCCATTTCCTCTACACAACTCAAAAGCATGATACTATTGAGGAGTCCTATGCAGTGTTGTCAGCCTCAAATTCCGGCACTAACTTTGCACATATGGAATTTGCCTCGAGGTTGGAAAAATGTTGGTGATGATTTCATCAACATTCTGGATAGTCAAAAACATCACAAAAGTGTTACATATGAAAGGACACAAGCCCATGAATGATTTTGATTTCAATAACATGGTTCCTCATGTACATGCTCTCTATTTGAATGTTGGTACAAAATGAAAAAAAAAACAAGTTTGGAAGCCCAACTTGAGTAGTTGGCCGACCTCCCAAGTATGGCCAATCGACCAATACACCATCATGATATGAAATTGGCCTATAATAATTGCTACTGACAAATGATGTGTCTGTTTGGCCAAAATTGGCATGTTGGCCAACCTATAAATTTTGGCCAAACGAGCTCATCTTCGGTGTGGTGAGACACATCAAGTGTCCGTAGCCGTTGGATTAAAAGTGTTCTTCCTCTAAATGGTCAAGGATGCTCTCCCAAGGGTCGAAGGGCCAACAAATGGTGTATCTGAGATATCCAAGTAGACCCACTAGCTCCTACACCCACTAGAATGCTAAAGAAAGTCTCCTCAACTAGTGGGGAGGGCCCACATGGTAGGGAGGCCGATCAACCTCTCCCTTTGGTGATCAAACCGCCTAAACTTTTTTCCACCGCCTCTCCTAAGTTAAAATGCAAGGAAACACAAGTTGGATTCATCCCCACCGTTCATTTTATGACGATTTAATCCTCTAAGGAGGTTCGAAGCACACAGATTCATATGGACCCACACCAAAAGTGCTATAAATACCCCCTCACTCTCATTCATGACTACAACTATGAATACTCTCTCTTTAGATAGCCAAAGCCATTCTCTAGTAGTAGTATGCAAAGTGGGAGAGAGTAAGAGGAATGTAGAGGAGAGCCGAGTTTGTATATCAAAAGAATAAACATGGAAAGATACCATGTTTACAAAAGAAAGTACTAGTGCAATTTATACATAAAAAGGTTATAAACCATTAATATGAACTAACATGCTAACCTAAACAGAAATTATATTTATGAGCTCAAGAAATGTTTGAGCACTAATAGTCACAATTGAATGAAAATGATAGTTGTTAGAAAAATAAAAAAATATTTTAGTGCAAGGACAACAAGGATCATAGTCATCTTTCTCATAGTAATAATTGTTATGCTTAAGTATACATTATTACAAATGTCAAGTTAAAACAAATACGAAGATATGACGTATGTGGAAAACAAACGTACTTCATCATAGATACAAGTAGCCTCGCGTGAAGTATGTTGTCAATAAAAGAATCAAATAAGAAGATGCATTCCAATCCCTCTACTAGATACTCATATGCTGCATAATAAGGAAATCCCATGGCACCCAAACACGAATTCTCACACACACAAAAGACGGGTTCACATAGACACAAAACAAGGATTCACACCCAACCTAGGAATGGTAGAGGAAGAGAGTAGAAGCAGTTATTCTGGTGAGGAAATTCCACACGCCCTTTATCACTTCCTCCTTTGAAGTGGACCCCTAAACCAATTCCCTAGAATACCAATCAAGGTATGATGGGAAGAATTGCCAAAATCATCTAGGTTATCACCCATGTTGATGTAGTGCAACAATATGAGAAACTACCATAACTATTGCCCCAGGGCATCGAACCAGGAAACACCTACTTCAAATGGTCCAAGGCACCATGGAATGGTTTTGTGGGGTAGCCGATGGGGACCACTGCGTTCGACAATAGTATTGTGTAACCCCTATGTTCAAAATTCAGAAAGATGATGTAACGACATGAAGTCATTACAAATGAAACTTTTGCCTAGATGATTTTTGTAAAATTTTATTATACTCCTTAGTTCAATCATCCCCTTGAATCCCCTTTTAATGCCTTTTTTATGGATTTTTGCGGGAGAAGCTCATAAGTGGCCAAACCACTCTTTTAGCTTAGATGTAGGATTTCAAAGGCCTTATCTTCAATCTAGGTGGCTCTTGGAAGCCACCAAATAAAAGTCTCAAAGCTAAGTTTCCATGCTCAATATCAGGATCAAATCCTCAATTTATCATAATGATGGCTCAATTCCAAATCATTAGTTACACTTGATAACACTAGCTCCAAACCAAGTTGTCATGAGCATAACTAATCACCTAAACTACCCTAGGAACCTCTTGCACATGTATGAAGCACAACTCGCTACATCTAGGTTTGAATCACTAAAATTAACATGACCTAAAGAACTATGCACATAGGTTCTATCGCCCAGACAACTAAGTGTGTCCGCCAATAATGACGGATTGTCTGTCAACCCCAAAACGTAGCGAACCTCACAGCCAGGACGCTCACATCCTAACAGTGTTATCCTAATCGCTAAATGGTAAACAACCTTTTAGCCCATTATTCGAGCAAAATGGATGTTTAAACGGGCAAAATGGCCATTTAAACGGTTTAATCAACGGATTAAACAGAAACGGTGTACCACCGTGTAGTATTTAAATGGTGTATAAACGGGCTAAATGACCATTTAGGTGAACAGCGCATCCTAATTGAGTGAGAATGTGAGATGGCGGAGTGTCCGTGAAAGGCCATGGAGCGTCCCCCAAATTATAAAAACTAATTAACCTAGAGGATGGGGCTCTGACAGAATATGAACTTTGTGTATCTGTTTTGCACTTGCAATTTCTCGTCCGCATATCGGTATATGCCCATATGCCTGTCTTTGCCAAGGCAGCGCTTAGCCCTGTAGATATGGTGAGAAAGACGAGCGGCGACAGGGATCCATGACCATGACCACGACCACGTAAGGTTGACGTTGACGCATAAATAATTAAATCGATTTGTATCGACTCAGATCCTTTGGTATTTTATTTTCCTCACAAATTAAACCTTGACAGACCCACATTTTGTGTAAATGTGTATTGTCAAAAAATATTAACAAGGGAAACATGATTAGTAGGACGTACAAACGTACCTATAGATATGGCTAGCACATTATAGCAGCTTCTTGCTGCTAAATGATGAATGAAATGTTTATTGTCAAAAAAAAAAAAAAAAAAAAATAGACATGGCTAGCAAGGTGCCCACAAATAATGAAATAAGACGAGGTCCCACAAATAATGAAAGACGACTCACCACATTGCACGGCGGCCAAGGGTAGTTCACAAGCTTTTGCACAGTCTTTACTGCTCAACCGCGTGCAGCTTTAGTGACCACCACCTGCCACTCAGCTCGACCATCATACGCCATGTCTGCCATGACCGTGAACTCCCTCCTCCTGGTGCTCCTCGTCGTCGCCATCCGCAGCACCACCCTGGCGCTGGGGAAGACGGTGAAAGTCTGGTCTTTGTGCTCGCCGGCGAACTACACCCCTGGGGACGCCTACGACGCGAACCTCCGCGGCATGCTCAAGGACCTGGTAACGGTCACGGCGTCCTATGGGGGCAACGGCAACAGCACCGTCGGCGAGTCGTACGGGCTCGCTATCTGCTACGCCGACGCCCCACCTGAGGTGTGCCGGCTCTGCCTGGACATGGCGGTCGGGAACGTGACGACGTTGGCGTGCCCGCGCGCCGTGGCCGCCGACATGATGTACAACAACTGCCTGCTGCGGTATGCGAACGCGAGCTTCCCCGCGCGCCCGGACATGGTGCAGAGGTTCTCCTTCTACAACAACCTGACGCGCGCCAGCGACGCCGCCGTCAGCGCCGCCGCGCTGGGGCGGCTCATGGACCGGCTCGCCCCCGCGGCCGCCGCGTCGCTGCGGCCCTTCGCGTTCGGGCGCACCAACATGAGCGCCGAGCAGAGCCTCTACGGGTTCGTGCAGTGCGTGGCGTACCTGTCGCCGGATGACTGCCGCCGCTGCCTCCAGCGCATCGCTGCGTCGTTGCCCATGTACGTACATGTTGCAACCCGGCCGGCCAGTGGCGGCACGGCAGCCGGCATGACCGACCATTTTGTATGCTCGCAGATGGACGAGGGGAGGGCGCGCCTACTCGCTGACATGCTACACGCGGTTCGAGGTGGTGCCGTTCTACACGCCGCCCAACACGCAGACCCTCGTCGTGGCGCCAGCGCCATCACCAGAGCTGTCATCGCCGGACACACCATCGGCGGCGAAGTCCCGAGGTGAGTTGACCACCACAAGTCTAGTCCAGTTGGGTCTCCTGAGGGTGACAACTAACACGGGCGAGCTGCGTGCTGTACTCTTCAGTTGATGATGACAGGACCAGATAGGTAGGTGGAAGCAGGAAGCGCGTATAGCGAACCCTTTTTTTTTTTTTTTTTTGGTTCAGCGCGTGGAGCCTAGCTGAGTGATCACTTGACCAGTTGACCGTAACCAGAGCCTCGGTGGCATCTACGGTGTCTTGCAAAATCATTTAGTGGTAGTAACTAAAGCAGCAACCTAGATAATTGGCGAAGTGCCTCTGGTATCAAGGAGCCATCTATGCAAAAATACCATGACAAAAAAATATACATCAGATTCACAACAATTAGCATCATTGGCTTGGACAACCACTCAATAAAATTCAATCACATGAGCCAAATCATAGACAGAACAACTCCGAGTAAAGTTCATAGCAACTAGAATCATTAGCATGGACAATAGCTCAGTTAGTCAATTCAACCATCATTGACATGGATATTAACTTAGATAAACATAATAACCATCATAGACATGGGCATTAGCTCAGTATAGCAGATTTACACACCGAAGCCCTCAGATTATAAATAAAAAACAAAATAGTCATAAAAATCTACATCCATGGCAGCCAATCACACCCAAACGTGACCAGAAGGAGAAGGAAGGAAGCTGGAAGCCAATGGATAGATCGAGGGGGATTGGAGGAAACACCATCAGATCAACAAACCTACATAGCAAAGAACTCATTAGTACACTAATATACCTGGGAGATGCTACCTATTGTTTGCAAAAAGGAAAATCGATGGAGCAGATAGAAAGGATGAAGGAACTTGCCAGCTCAAACCAGATCACATTGGACTCACATCTGTAAAGAAACACAAGAAAGAGCAAATTCTTGAGTCGGCATCCATGGAATCGAGGGGAGAACTTGGAGAGGAGGGAAGAGAATTCACATGTGAGCGATGGAGATAAATGGCGATGAAGGGAGTACGAGGGGCATTTTTGTGAGGATTTTGGGGGGAAGGAGGAGTTCAATTCTCCGAGTGCTTGAAATTGGGAAAGTGACGACCCCAATCTTCCCTCATACAGGCGCCATGGCAATTTCACCTTCCCATGTGCACGCCCTAGTGCGTGCCAGCCAACCAATGCCGGTCCTAGGGGAGGGACACGGGATATGATGGCTGAGGGCCTAGGTGAGGGAGGGGTCCAAGCCAAGTTATACGATCCCTCATGCCCTATACTCCGAATGAAGTCGACTAGCAAATAGCAAACATCGACCTTTCTTTGCTTGCAGTATCCCCACGCGACGTAAGCAGCCGAACAACCGCAACATCTGTGACTCTTGTAGCAAGACAGACCCAAACACTAATAATTGGCTACATTGGGTCCAGAACTTTCTTGGAACTGCCACATCTTCAGTCATTCTGAATAGCTGCCCTGGCAAAACTTTCAAATGCAAAAGGGGAGTAAGACAGGGAGATCCCCTCTCACCCTTGATATTTCTCCTAGCATCAGACTTTCTTCAAACTATAGTTAACAAAGCTTGGGGCCTTGGTGTGATCAAGCATCCCATCAGTGAGATGACACATTGCTGATCTTGCCTGGGGATGCAAGAACCCTATTCAACCTGAAAGGCTTACTCAGAACCTTCTCTGACTCCAGTGGGCTAAATGTCAACTTTGGAAAGTCATTCCTAGTGCCAATCAACATGACCCAGGAAAGAGCAGCCCACCTAGCCAACACCTTTGGATGTCAAGTAGGTAGTTTGCCATTTACATATTTAGGCCTGCCACTTGGTACCACAAAACCATCAGTAAGTGATTTTACCCATCTCACTAGTAGAATTGAGAGAGGGCTAACTGGAATCAGCAAATTGTTGAGCTACAATGGCAGACTCATTCTAGTCAACTCTGTCTTTTATGCACTCCCAACATTCTACATGTGCAACTTAAAGCTCCTACCATCTGTGGTGAGTCAGATTGACAAGGCAAGGAAAGCATGCATTTGGAATAAGGGGGACTTAAATATAAGAGGAAAAATATTGGTTGCTTGGGAGGAGGCTTGTAAGCTAAAGCATCAAGGTGGGCTTGGCATTATTGACATTGAGAGGTAGAATGATGGCCTCCTTCTAAAACATTTGGATAGATTCTATAACAATGCTGATATCCCATGGGTTTCACTAACATGGACAAAGCTCTACTCCAATCCAAACACTCCTCCTCAGGGAAGATCCCCAGTTGGCTCATTCTGGTGGAAAGATATAATGAAACTGTTCCCAAAGTTCCAGAGTATAAGCTCCTATAGTCCAAACAAAGGTAACTCAGTGCTTCTATGGCATGATATCTGGATTGATGAGCCATTGAAAGAGAAGTCCCCACAACTTTTTCATTTGCAAGGAAGCCAAAGTGCTCCATCAGGTTCCTCGTAAACCATCAAATGGATAGAGTTTTTCATCCCACACTCTCTTTGACTGCTAGAACCAACTAGAACAGATGCAACAACTGATGGATCTCAGAGATTGGAATGAAGAGATACTAGATAATTGGAGCTACAAGTGGGGATCAAATAAGTTCAGCAGCAGGAAAGCTTACAAAGCAATGACCACTGAGTCTGATTGTTCACCCCTATTCAAATGGCTATGGGCCTCTAGTAATTTTGGGCACCAAAAGTTCTTTTTCTGGCTTCTAGCCAGAGACAGATTGAACACAAGGAACATTTTGAAAAGAAAGACAATGCGGCTTCCAGATTACAGTTGTGTTTTGTGTGACAGTAATATTGAGGAGAGTTACTTCCACTTATTCTTTGAGTGTCAATTCAGCAAAGACTGTTGGGACTTCATTGGAATCAAATGGGACTAGACTCGACCCTGTTGATATGATCCTAAGAGCAAGAGAATAATGCAACATCATCATTTTCATAGAGATTTTCATAACAGCGTGTTGGTGTATTTGGAAGGTCAGAAATGCAATCATCTTTGACAAGGGCTCCCGAAGCATTCAGGCATGGACTAGTTACTTCAAAGTTGAAATAGGGTTGGTTAGTGTTAAGTCCAAGCCCAGCAAAAGGAACCTCATAGATAGCTGGAGAGAGCAGCATAGATGAAGTTATTTTGTTTTTCCTTTTTGATCTGAAGGTCATATAAAAACTCTTGTACAAAAACTCCTTATTCTTTCATTTAATGGAAAAAATAGATCGGGGCCTTCCCGATCGGTTCGGTCAAAAAAGACAGACCCGCACGAAGAGTTGCGTGAGTCATAGATGTGGAATGCACACGGCGGTGGGCCGGCGGCAACCAGGCGTCTAGCTCCACCGCTCCGTGCTCGACAACAACGATTGCTTGTTGCGGCTTTGCAATCCCAATCAATTCAATTCAATAGTTTATCGATCAGTCCATCGATGGGGAAAAAGTTCTCATTAGGAGAGTCAGGTCTGATGGCACCTTTTTCATCGTCGTGGCTGGGTAAAACCCGTAACGCATGCAAGCAAACATCCCATGGCCAGCAACCAATCATGCCCTAACATTCTCTAGCCATTTTTATGAGCAGCGTTGGATCATCCGCTATTTCACCATCAGAGTGTGCCGTGTGCTTTTGGGCATTAAGTTGGCTTTGCTTTGCTTTCACTACTACAAAAAAAAAACTTTGCGAGGCATATTGGAATTGCTTTTAGAGGAGGGTAGCACCAACCGAGGTGTTCACTTTTTTTATTTACGGTTACAAAAAGCCACCTCGCAACATCCATTAATCGAGGCGGGCATTTGTAACGTAACTGCCTCGGTTAATGTGGCGGACGTCAACCGAGCCCACGAAACGAGTAGTAAAACCCTAACTCCCTCACTTGCTCTCTATGAACTGCACCCACCCTCCACACCTTAACTCACTCAACTCCCCTCACTCCCTCTCTTAGACCCTCCCTCCCAATCCCCTCCCCTCCCCTCCCTCCATGGCGCGAGCAGCTTGGACCCTCCCGACGGCGGTGCGGGCAGGCTCAACCCTCTCCTGGTGGCACGCCAACCCTCACTCCACGTGTGGGGTGACCCGTCCCTCTTAAAGCGGTGTGGGGTAGCCATAGGAGCAGGGCTACCCAGCTCTCTCCGGTGGTGTGGGGCGGCCACGGCGGCTGCCCACCCTTCCTCCACGGCCGACAGAGAGCTGGAAGCTAGATCTGGTCGGGACAGGATGGATCCGTTCACAGCGGCAAGTGTGCGGGTGGTAGGGTGGCACGGATCTCGCACCCGACGATAGTTGCATGGATCTGGCGCCTGGCTCCATCTCCTCCACGGGCAACCCTCTCCTCTTTCTCTCCTAGATCCGACGGCCATGGATCTTGCGTTTGCTGCGCTGATTCATCCTTCCTCGGGGCAGATCCAGTTGGGGGCGGTGGTGCTCCCCTCCTTTATTTTGTGGCTAGATCTGGTGCCACCACCTCACTAGGGTGGTGTAACATCCACGATATTAATCATGATTTAGCTCTGCACATCACCAGCATAATCATATCATTTGCAGTGCATCACAGCTTGACATGCATTTCACCTTGATGCTTGTTTATGCCTGAGCTGCTTGTGTTTAGGATAAAGTAATACAAGTGTTTGATGATTGATCACTAAAATAATCTAGACATGATTAGGACATCAAATGAACCTAGTGTCATGTTAACAACTTTGGTTAATCTTGCTTCGTTGTGTGTTAATCATGATAGGCCTATAAAAGTGCTTGCTTTGACCATTTCAAAAGAGCTAGATAGAAGCTTTGCATGACAATGCGCCTTAAAACTTTTCAGTGTAGAATTTTATAAGGATCAAAAGTCCCAATACTCACTTTTCATGAAAATGAGTGCAAGATTTCCAAAACGGCAGAAAAATACTGTTTTAGGGGCTGTTTTTCTATTTTGGGGAATTTTAGTGGTATTTTCATTTGGAATTTTATATCTCCAAATCTAGGAGGAATCTGACCAAACTCCTTTTAGACCAAATGATCTTCTCATCAAGAGGAATAACTTTCATGTAGAAAGTTTCTTCTATTTCGGCTTAGTTTAGGAGCTATAGCACAAACAAGTTTGTATACCGAGTAATGGAAATGGTATTTCCATGACAGATAGTCAACAGCCGTCACGGAAAAGGCGAGGAGGAAAAATATCGTCCCGGCCTCCGGCAGAACGTTGGCGCCACGTGTCCTCCACGCGCCAGCGCCTCTCTGCCCGGCCAGGCGCATTACAAGCGATGGGGACATCTCCTTTACTCTCTCCCCATCACTTCTCTTCCTCCCCACTCCCTTCCTCCTCCTGCAACAGGCGCTGGACGCCGCCACCATTGTCGCCATCACGGTTCCACTACCGCGAGCGCCATAGCGCCCACCACCGCACCATTCTCTTCCACGGAGCCGCCTCTGAGCTCGCCTACGCACCCGCTACTCTCGTCACCGCATCAGGGATCGAGCCAAAGAGCGGCGCGGCTCAATTTGGGCGAAAGCTCGCCGCCGGCCATTGCCGCTATCCCAAGTCTCACCGCCGCCCACTGTCGCGATTGTCTTCCCTAAATCGTGTCCGAGCTTCGCCACCATCTCCTCTACCCTCGCTGCCGCCTAGTTGCTCGTACCGCGAACGACGCGGTCCCACCGACCGATTCCGCCGCCGCCGACGCAAAACTCCGCCGCCATCACCAAGCTCACCTCTCCGCCGCACCATCCTCCTCCACAACCCCGCCATTGAGTTCGCCACCTCGCTATGCCTCTCCTGCACCACCTTCCCGTCCTCACTCGCCGTCGTAGGCCGCTGCCGGCGAGCAGCCGCGCCGCCGGGCCACTACCGCGCGGGGCCACGCCACTACATGGCATCGCGCGCCGCTTGGTGAACCCCGGCGGGTGCGCAAGGTTGCCCGCATGCTCCGCCGCCTCCCAGTGGCCTCCGGTGAGGCCCACGGCCACCGGGAACGGCGAGCCGGCCGCTCCCCTGTCTCTCCTCGCCTCGAGGACCAGAGGATCAGAATTAGGTGAAGCTCGAGGTCCTACCTGCAAAAGCGCTAGGCACAACTGTTTACAAGTATGGCTCAGTTAGTTTCAGGAAACTTCAGGGGCCTAACTGCAAATGCCTTGTCTTATTCGGATAAAGAAAATAGATTTCCAGTAAATCGGTTTAATCTAGCAAAATTCATAGAGGGAGCTAGGAATGTCCAATTGCAGTGATTCAATTTGCAGTATTTTTCTTATTAGATGAACTATGCTTGGAAAATATGAAATGCCATGTTTGAGATACTTTTATATTGAGTTTAGATTTAATTCTTGAAATGCTTCAAAACTTAGAAAATGCATAGTAATTCATAGGTTGCTCAGAAAAATGTGATTCTTGTCTTGTTAGCCTTGTATTGTCATGCTTTATCCATGATAATTATATCATGCATGCCTTCTGTGTAGGATTATGGAGTTGTAGTTCAAGTGGTCTCATTGCTTGTTTCTTGGGAAAATTCATAAATGATATATAGAGGTCTAGTTTGGAGTTGATAATCTTTGTAGGCTCATTATATGCTAGTAGGTAGCTCTGTATGTGAATGATTTCATGGCTTGGTCAAGTTGGTAGTGTAAAGTATTTTTAGGTCCCACTATTGGTGCTGCCCTGTCATTTTTGTGTGGGACAGTAGGATCATCCAAATGGGGTGAAATTTGGATGATGGGATTGTATTGCCATGTGTATCCTACTGTAATTTTTATAGGATTTTAGGATGTGCCTAGATATGGGTTGCTTTTCAACCCATAGGTGGTTAAATTAGAGTCAATTCCTAGATGCCATGCCTAACCTAATGATAGGTTGGTTTTCTGGGAAACATGTCTCATATGATAGGTAGCTGATTAGTGTATCCATCTACTGTTGAAATTTGGTGGTCATTGGATCAATAATCTAGGAGTTATAGCTGTTACAATATGGTTGGCGAAATGTTCAAATGCTGTTTTGTCAGGATCAGTCCTGATGTCCCCTGTTTTAGGCCTAGTTAACTTGAGAATTAGGCTCTTATGTCTTGATATGATTTATGGGAAATTTTATAAGCTTTCCAGATTGTCCTCTTTTGTGTCCATAGGATTTATAAATCTACAGTTATGATTTATTTACTATACTGCCAGTTGTAGGTCTAATTGCTAGTGAAGCTTAAATAAGTTTTGCTTGTATGTAGGGCTTAATGCTAACGACTTATATTGATTAGTCTATGTATGAATGATTGTTTATTAGTATGTCATGAGGATTGGGTTAGAATGATTGAGTAAGTATAGGTCTTTGGCTTTACTGGCTTGTTTGCTAGTGATAGGTGTAGGATGATTAGACAAGCTACTTATTCATGAGCATCTATCATCCTTGATCATACATAACACCGACAATCATGTATTCATACATATGCATGTGCATCATTCCAGGATCGCGCGTAGAACATTCATCGTGGAGTCAAGGATCCAGAAGGACAAGTCACGAACGGAGATCCGCACGCGAAGTGATCCAGCACCAGAAACCCGACAAGGAATAGTCGAGTACCTGGGGCTCTAGCCACGATCTTCTAAATAAGGCAAGCCCCGGAGCATCCCTCCTAAGTTTTCAAATGATTTACTTTGCGTCCTTTTATTCCTTATGATGCATTAAGTTTATAGGCGTTGCTTGAAAACGTAGTTGCATTAGGACTACCTTGCCACCAGAAATATCCTACTTTTACGTACAGGATCGACTACATGCTTAGGCCTGCTCTCTTAATCGGTAGAAGCCGAGTGATCGACTATCACTCGCGATGGTGGGTGTTACTACCCCTTTGGATTGAGATTAGTGAGATGTTGGATACGAACATAACCATATGGCCATGATAAATCACCTCTAATATACTATGGCACACGAGCGTCCTCGGATTATTTTGAACAATGCCTCACAGATAGCTGCAAGGGTGTGTGGTGCCCAATCGCGAAGCCTAGAATCTACTTGGGCCGGGTTTCAACTTCCAGGTATCCATGCTGGCGATGGTTGGAGGGGTAAACAAGGGCCCGGTTTGTGAGTCCTTAAGATGGGGCGGTGTCATTTGATGGGCACGCTTACCTGTTGGCAGCCGGGAGTTTCCTTGGTCATGGTGGTGAGTTGTTGATCCCGCGTCTTTTCCCGAGTAGATCAAGGTGACTAAGGCTGCTCTTGCAAAGCATGCCTGGTTTGTGTGAGGAATACCCCGCCAGCTGGTTTGCAATCGATTATAATCGCCATCGTTCCTGGATAGCGAATAACTTGACGATTCTGCGGTGCCGCAAATAAGATTTGAAATGCGAGTTGGTTATGTTCTCTCATGATGGTTTAATGATTACTCAATCAATGCGGTTATGATATAATGTTGATTGCTTCTACCTAAAAATGAAGAAGTAGTTGCAGGTGCTAATGTAGTAATGGCAGGATCCAACTCAATTGGATAAGCTAGAGAGTCCTTTTGGCACTAAATGATATTAATAAGCTCATCTTTTTGGCAAATAAAGGAGTCGGCTAACCCACTATAAAGCCTGGCATCCACCAAAGAGTCTTTATTTTCCTTTAGTCGGGTAAGTCTTGCTGAGTACAATGCTCTCAGGGTGGAATTCCCAATGTTGTTATAGGTTTTGGAGACTACTGCCGTGGCGACACGGTGGACATATATCCCACTACGGGAGGATTAGACTTGGGGCAAGTCAACTCTTATACCTAATCTACATGCTATTGATGGAGTCGACCCTGAGCTGGCACTGTATTTAAAAGAATAGGTGTGAGTGTGTATTATCAAAAGTGTTTTCTTCCGCTTTTATTTATGCTATGGATTGTCACAATCCTATGTGCAAAATGTAATTAAAACAGGTGAATGGGAACTGCTGAACTGTGGATTCAGGCTTGTTGTAGAGTGGTTTGAAATCCTTCAAGATTTCACGGACTACCGGGCTGGTTTGGTTACTAAGTTCTAATTAAGTTGCCACGTCCACTTGATTAGCACTTCGTAATTAAATTAGTTGGTCGGTTCTGCTACAGTGGTATCAGCTCCATGGTTCAGCATCTACCGTTCACTTGGGTGTTTCAAAATGAAAGAATTTGGTTTCACAAAACTATTTGCCAACTTATAGTTATATAGGTGATTGAAAAACTATGAGTTCAAAGCTAAAGTGTGCCAGTGGTCGTATCCTATATGCCCAGTTAAGGACTACTAGGTGGCTATCTAACAGGCTAACTTTGGGTATTGCATCATATTTTCGTTTGTCGCGCTCATACACGACGGATATGTATGGGGGCCATTCACTTGAATGGTTACGTTTGCTTTCATATTCCTCTACGCCCAAGGTAAGTGTGAGTTGTGAGAGCATGATCGGATACACTGCCGATCTAGGGGAGTGCTTATATGACACCGGATTATTCACATGTTTCACACATATTTATATGAAAGTGTCCCATGTGTGGGATGCCGTCTTTTGACGATGATTGGTTAGCGTGCACCTACATGCAGGGATATCGGGGATATGCCTGTGTGGAGGAGTTTATTGAATAGGAGTTGATTGTAATCGGTGATTTGACCTTATTCCTAAGGTGCTGAGTTTCTGGACGTCGCTTGCATTCATTGGGAATGGGCTGAAATGGAATCTTCTGCAGGTACACTAACCACGCAAGTTCGTGTAGCTCGACTAGATTCCGCTATTTGAGAGTCGTATAGATGTCGTATGTATGCCACCGCTTAAAACGCTAGAATCTATCGTTTTCTAGGTTGGTGAGGACGTACGGAAACGAGCATGCATCATGTCATATGATTATCTCATGGGATGTTGGGAAAGACACTATTTCTCTCCTTATAAATGAACACTTCTCTTTCCAATAAAAATTGACCAATATAACCTTCGTCTCATGAGAGTTGTACACCGGTTCTACAAATGGCACGAATGAAGCGCATCAAATCCAAGTCAATGAAGGCAAAAGCTCGGTGACAACAACAGCTTGTCACCCGTGAGCCACGTGGTACCAAGAAGTTTCTGAAGGATTTTGGAATGCCGTCTCTTTCATGGCAAGCTCTGCACTCAGTAGGTTATACCACGGGTAAAGAGCCTCGCTATCAGTGGAGCAAGGAGTTGGAAAGTCAACGTCCGAGTTTACTCTCTGTCGAAACTTTGATTCCCGCCAAGAGCGAAGATGCGTCACATTGGTGTGACCGCCTCTTCATCACTCGAGGCAGGAACCCTCAGGAAGGTGCAAATATAGTTGCTTGCAAGGCCCTGAGGGATTTGCTTAAGAGATGTCCAGATGAGGTTGCTCATGCCACTGCAGGTGTGTTTCCTAAAGGCGACCCACACCATGCCATGTGGCGCCAGATTAGTGAGACTGCACTTGTTGGTGGTACGGATGAGGAAGAGAATAGCAACGATCTTGATAGCAGTGCTATGGTCGCCATGATGAAGAGCTACTCCTGTTGCAGAATGCATTGGAATCTCTTAATCATGAGTCTGTTTATGTCACCACTGAGCAATAGTAAGCGAAGAAGGTACTCGAAGAAAACGTAAAGGGGGTAACTATATATCTTGCGCAGATGACACCTTCCAAGGGACAGGCTTGGCAGTGAAAGAGTGTTGCCATGCCTGAAGCCTTTATAGCGCAAAGTCAGTTTTTGGATCTGCTTGCCCTGCTTGGTCAGAAGCAACAGGCCATGGTACCATTGTGCAACAACAGAATGCAGCCCGGATGAAGAATATCGCCTGAGAGAATGGGTGCCTGTGCTGGTGACCAAGAATGCTGCTCTCAATGCAGAAATCAAATGGGTTTATAACCAGCAACCCCACAATCCTCCCGAAGCTGCTAATCTGGAAGGTGCTCAAGTTGTGCTCAACGTCGACAAGGTTGATGTTGGGAATACCATGAGCACGGGAGACATGGACTATACTTAAGTAGAGTAGTATTAAGGCAAAGCCTCCCGTGGGTTTAGTGCTTCCTGGTTTGACATAGGTAACGACGTGTGATCTAGATAGATTGGTCCACTATTAATGTACCAATCAGAACTTGTGGTCATGACAAGCTGAGTCAGTGTAGAGTACCTATCCCAAGTAGTAGGTTGGAGCAAGAACGTTAGTCCGCTAGCGATATGGGTTTGAAATTTTCAACATCGTTTTAATGTTAACTCACTCTCGTTCTTGCAAAAATTCGATTCATACCTTCTCGGCCAATGATGACACATCGATGTTGATTTCTCACTGTCACGCGTCTAGGCCAATCCTTTTTAAGCAAGTATAGTTGATAACTATCCCTTGCAAATAGCCGCTGATAACATATGTGGCATTGCGTTCATTTCAACGATACCCATGCTATCCTTGATTCTAAAATCCTCATTCGACCCTTAATCTTGTCATGTGCACAATGCCTAGCCGTGCAAGATATCCATGTGTAACTCAATCATCTGGCAGATTATTCTGCTATGCATAGTTGAGTGATGCTGTTACGGTTAAAGCTTTTTATAGTGCCGCGATGGAACCTGGAGCTACCCCTGTGGATTGATCAGCACAGGGTTAGTTATCTAGGGGACACGCTGGTATTGTAAAATTCGTGATCGTGACCATTATCTTAGCTATGTCAGTCTAGAGCTTCTATAGTGTGCATCCTTTGGGTAATTGCTTATCCCTATCCTATCAATGCCATCCGCAGCATCTCAAAAATAATGTTATCCGAAGCTTGCCAACATTGTGCCAACTAGCGAGATTTACCATTGCTGTTGTGACAATGGATTATCCCTCGCCAGTTCTTCATGACGATAGAGCCTAAGTATGTATAGTACACGCTTGCTTGGACATTGTTAGCATATTACTGATGAGATGATCCTCGAGAACACGATTGTGTTAATGGGAGTCTCGTTAATCTCACGCCCATTCAAAGCGATCGTTTTGTCACTCCTTCAGGGAATAGGATGAGTTTCGCTAGTCGTCCCGCGAATATAATTATATAATACGCCTACCTCTTGGGGGTGTGTTATCAGAGTGCGCAGCGGAAAGATGATATGGAATGTCAACCACTGCTATGGTTATTTCGTATATCTTCTCGCAAGGGTTGTTAGATAAACGGTATGGAAGTTTTACTTAGTTTGACTCGTGTATAGAACATGACGTTGTTGGAACATTAACCATGCGGGGAAATGTCTCAATTGTTATTTCCTCTAGCCCATTTGTTGAAGGCTGACTATAGCTTTTGGAGAGAATTACCCCTGATCAAAATTCGTTCTTCCTGGTACGCCTTGTATCGGGAATGTGGATACGTTAGGTATCAGACGTATCCAAGTATACGATATGTTGAACCTATATCCAGTCTTCCTCTCCTTGTTAACCTATAACACTGCAAGTATCCTTGTTTACTTCACTATTGTCTTGCACGTAATATCTATTCGTGCAGGAACCTGTCCTATTGTGTGAAATTGCATCTCGATTGGAAAATCATGTAGTGGTGTCTTGACTAATAACTGGTGGTGCCGCGACGACACCGAGAGCACCCTGTGGTGGCCGACACATGGTAGTGCTACTCGGCACGCGCTGGTATCCCAGTTGTTGATCTCGACCCATTATGGAGGTTACCTCGACAAGCCATTTCACGCGAACTAACCTTGAGTTCCATTTTGATCCTTTGTTCCCTACTCAACGGAGGCTTAACCCGATAAGCTTTCTTTTCTCGCAAATGCGACAAAAGATAGCTCGAATAGAATAGATCCATTACATTAACATGTTAGACTACGCGGGCTGGTAAATCGGGGACTCAATCAGGAGTTTCTCCAAAAATCGGGCTATCTCGTGTAGTATGTCTCTCTATGCGAGGCATTTGTAGAGATATACCTTGTTCGTGTTGGATGAGCTGCAGATGATCGTCGAGCTAGTAGAGGTCTTAACTTCCCTAGTGTCGGTTGTGCCTTCTTATACTTCACGGGTAATGCCTATATCAGCGTAAATGTGACCATTGTGAAGCTTTTTATACTGAAAGGCAACCTATCGGTGATGTCATAAGAGGACGCTCTCCAGCCCGAACATAGGCAGATGACTAACCCAATGTTTGCTCGACTAACTCACGCATTTTGGAAATAGCCATAGTAGAGCTATCTATCGAATAGACGATAATGCAAGACCAGCTTTACTAACCTTCGAATCGAAGATTAGCTATCTGATAGCTGCTAAGTTTCGTAGTGAGTCGGTTGTTCATCCAAACGAAATGATAGCTTTTGGCGTTCTTTCCTAAGGTGAGCCATCATGCGTCCAAGCTAAGAGCTTTGAGAGCGAAGTACGAGTAGTATTGGTTGAGCTTTTGATTGTGTCTAGCGATTCCTTTGCTCATATTGGAATCACTCTTGCCGACACAAGCGTCGAGTAGTTGGAACAGTCAGCATAAGTTAAATTGGATACCAGATTTTGCCCGATCAACGAAATGAATCTTTACTCCATGGTACCCCTTATCATGAAGTTGGAATTCTTTTAAGGGGGTTAGCCCTTCTAATGTCCTATAAGGTATTCTTTCCTTCTGGGAATCAAAGGAGGAGATTCATCGGACAGAAGTATTTATTGAGCCAATCTCGAGAGATAGTTCACAGATACTGTGTTTTTAGGCATCCATCTGGTGGTGTTCAGCTATCAACCCGTCCATCTGCTAGGAGCTAATATGTCCTGCTGATAAAGTGAAGTCTCTATGTAGATTTGGATGCTTGTAGTGCTAGTGGATTTGCACCTGAATGAGGATCAGGTAGTCAGTACGCCCGAATCTGTCATGCATTGGGTATGCAAGGCATGAGTGAATTGATACGACCTTGGATTCATATATATGGGCCTGACATGTCGTCCAAGCTTTGTCGGGACATGAAATTTGGCTCAGTACTGGTACCTTTTGAGCAAGACTTAGCACGTGTATGGTTGGAAAAAGTACCTTTGGTATATCAAAGGTAGCGAACCCCTAACCCGAGAGCACGTGTCCTATGCAAGAAAAGAGGTACCTGTAAATGCTTGCTACAGGATCCACTTTGCTTGTCGGACTTGCTTACAGAAAGGAAAAGTTTGGCGGTTTTCTGCCAAGATAAGGAGTCCTTTACCTAAGAACTTTGACTTCTACATGAGAAGATTTGGGATATCTTTGACCTAAGAACTTTGACTTCTACATGGGAAGCTTTGGATACCCTTCCTAGGAATTTTGATTTCTACATATAGGAGTTGAAATTTTGGTGATCCAAATGATTCATATTGGCATCTTAATAGCCAGTGTTCCTACACAAGGCTGTGCCAATATTGAATTTGTGTGGACAAGATCCTATGTTGCCACCTCGAAAGAGAGTCACATGGTTTCCATTTTTGCGGAATCTACGCTCTACTTCCTAGTGGTAAACACTATAGATTTTTGAAGCACCTTTTGATGTATTTGATGATGCGAATAGCAGATTTCCTCTCAAGTAACCCTCGACCTTTTCCAGTTGGGTAGTTGATTGGTCATGCTGTATGATGACCTACCCTATGGGTATATAGTCTCGGGTTCTATGTGCATGCTTATCATACTATTCTTTGTCATCATCATACTTAAGATTGACATAGTAATGGTAGCATCATCATAGTAGAGGGCATGTCGGTTACCAGTTATGTTTGAAGATACTCACTAGGGGGTGAGTATGGATTAACTGACGAGTCAAAGCTAAAGAATAGATTACTTTATTCATTTGGCGATCCTTGCCAATGAAACTCCGTATCCACCATTTGCACCGAATGTTCGGTATTTTTGCAAAGAGTGGATCAGTTGGTGTGGTAATTTGGATTCCATCAAGGTTGCCTATGTTTGGTATGCCTCTTGAGCGGAATGTGATCTTGTCGGGTCTCCAATGTCATAACCACAGCAAACTGGCTTATCTTTGATGAAACAGTATCATGTCTCTGGAATGCGACGTCGGAGCCAAGATGTTATACTCGGAGATGCATTGGATCCTAGGTATTGAGGTCATGTAACTTGGAACTGATTCATTTGGCTGTGACAAGTAATGAGAAGTTTCTGGATAAACGTGATGGCAGTGGTAAAGCATGAGAGTTCGTTATGTGAGATATCGTTTTTCGAAAACTAATATACTTCCACCAAATCTCGGGATGAGATTTCTTTTAAGGGGGTTAGGCTGTAACATCCACGATGTTAATCATGATTTAGCTCTGCACATCACCAGCATTATCATATCATTTGCAGTGCATCACAGCTTGACATGCATTTCACCTTGATGCTTGTTTATGCCTGAGCTGCTTGTGTTTAGGATAAAGTAATACAAGTGTTTGATGATTGATCACTAAAATAATCTAGACATGATTAGGACACCGAATGCTTTGGTTAATCTTGCTTCGTTGTGTGTTAATCATGATAGGCCTATAAAAGTGCTTGCTTTGACCGTTTCAAAAGAGCTAGATAGAAGCTTTGCATGATGATGCGCCTTGAAACTTTTCAGTGTAGAATTTTATAAGGATCAAAAGTCCCAATACTCACTTTTCATGAAAATGAGTGCAAGATTTCCAAAACGGCGAGAAAAAGACTGTTTTAGGGGCTGTTTTTCTATTTTGGGGAATTTTAGAGGTATTTTTATTTGGAATTTTATATATCCAAATCTAGGAGGAATCTGACCAAACTCCTTTTAGATCAAATGATCTTCTCATCAAGAGGAATAACTTTCATGTAGAAAGTTTCTTCTAATTCGGCTTAGTTTAGGAGCTATAGCACAAAAAAAGTTTGTATACCGAGTAATGGAAATGGTATTTCGTGACAATGTATAGTCAACAGCCGTCACGGAAAAGGCGAGGAGGAAAAATATCATCCCGGTGAAAGGTCTCTTGTTTGGTTTTGATAATTGAGTGACAACTTAGGTGGACTAATTGTGTGATCATGAGAATACACAGGGGTTTAGTCCACAAGTGATTGTGAGATGAAGGAGCTTCATTGAATATGTGACATGACATGGAGTCATGTGACCGATGGTGAAGATCGAGATGAGGCTTGGCTCGAGACCGGAGGGTGTGTGAAGGACAAGTCGAGGCAGTGGAGCGATGGACCATGAGATGGTGAAGCTCGGGCAAGACTTGGTTCCGATGGACCATGAGGCGGTGAAGAGCAAGTGAGATCAAGATCGATGGACCGTGAAGGTTGCATGATGATATGAAGTGGATCATATCAACTTGAGATCGTGTCGGTGCATGTGTTGCATTGGCACTTCGGTGGAAGACGGTGAAAGTGGAAATGCGCAAGGCAAAGGTATGCTATAGGGCATTTCATTTCACCGGTCATGAGGAGTGTAGAGAAGTTGATGACCGGATTTAGGATTGATAGCCGTACTATCAAGAGGGGCAAACTTGTTTGCATCTCGGTCATCTAGTGCCACTTGAGCGATCTAACATTGCGACATGCTAGGATCGAGTGGAGTTGTGAGAGCAAGTGAAAATCCTTTGAAATTGATTGTGAAAATGCTAACACACATGCACATGGTGATGTTCACTTGGTGGTGTTGGCACATTTACAAAGGTGGTGTTTATCGCGCTTTGGTTTGTAGGGTTGAGATGGGTTTGGGTCCTTCTCTCCCTCCCGCCGAGCTTGCGAGGCGGGATTCGGCGTTTTCGAGAAAATTGGAGGCATATTTTCTATTGCGTCGGATACAAAATCTTGGAGAAAACTTGCTAACTTGGGAGCACAAGACGTACACGTGTTGGTTAGCATGTTGGAGCAAAGGTTGAGAAGACGCGCGAAGAAACGTTGAGGATCGCCTCTTCGTGAGCGCTGGACGCGGCTCGGCCTGCGCCGGACGCGCGGTGGGAGTCCGCACGTGGCTTCGGGTGGCTGGCTCGGGCTCGGTTGAGCGCGGACGCGGCGGTGGCGCGTCCGGCGGTCCCCCGGACGCCGACCCGAAACTTCCGAGTTGGAGGTCTCTCGCGAGCGGGGCGCCGGGCGCTGGACGGACTCGGGCGACGGACTCGGGCGTAACACTGTGGAGCGTCCGGCGATTGGTGACGTGGCACAGCTTCAAATCCCAACGGTCGACTTCAGGAGGCAGCGAGTAGGCGCCGGACGCGTCCGCTGGCTAGCGCCGGACGCGTCCGGCCCGCGGTGAAGTTGACGGCGGGCTTCCAACGGCTCTTTCGAAGGTGGGCCTATAAATATGAGTTGTGGCCGGGCGTGGCCGGTGCCAGCACCTTGGGGACTTGGTGTCCACCTTGGAGAGTGCTTGGAGAGCCCTTTACTCACTTGTGCTTGAGAGTGATCATCCGATCGAGTGAGTGAGCGATTCTAGTGCGTTGTTTTGAGAGATTGCATCGTGTGGCACTAGGTGATCGTGTTGCAAGCCGGTGTGCTTGTTACTCTTGGAGGTCGCCACCTCCTAGACGGCTTGGTGGCAAGAGACTTCGTTGAAGCACCGCGTGGAGATTATGCGGTGCTCCGAAGGAGGATTTGTGAGGGGTTCTTGAGCCTTCCCCGCGGAGTGCAAATTGGCTACTCTAGTTGAGTGTGGCTTGGAGGACCCCGGTCTTGTGTTGATTGGAGTTGGGGCTCCCCGGAGGGGTTGTTGGCAGTGAGCCAACTTGAGCGGCCTTCTCATCACCAAGTCGGTGTATCGCCACAACTGGACGTAGCTTGGTGGCGACCAAGTGAACCAGGGGAAAAATCGTGTGTCGATTTGTGATTGCCGAGGCTTCGACCTCCTTGTGCTTGTGTGTGTGAGGCTTCGACCTCCCTTGTGATTGTGTGCAGGTGGTTGGTCTCTACGCCCGGTGATTCGCCACCGCCGCGACTTCGTGTGTCTACTCTTCGTGGTGGTTTGCGTCCCCTCTAGCTCAAGCTTGTATTTACACTTGTTACATTCTTGCTTAGCTTGAGTAGTGGCTCTTGTGCTCTTTTGCTTGTGTAGCTAGTTGAGCACCTTCTTGCTTGTGTAGCTAGAAGTAAAGTTAGTAGCTTTGCTTAGCCTGTGTAGTTAAGTGAATTGCGCACTTGGGTTCGGCTTGTGTAGCCTTGTCCTTGAGCATCTAGTGAGCTTAGGTTTGGCTTAGTGCTTTTGCTCATTAGAATTGTGTAGGTGCTCCCCTTCGCTAAAGTACTAGTTGCTTAGGTTTGTGTGACCTTGCAAGCTAGAATTGTTTAGGTGAGCACTAGCTAGTTTAGCACCTTGCTTCTTGTTTAGGATCTTTTACAAGGTGTTACTAGAGTTGTAGTTAGTGGGGGTCGATCTTGGCTAGACCGATAGTTTTAATTCCGCATTTGTTTCGGTTAGCCGGTGCGTAAGTTTTTAGGAAGGACTATTCACCCCCTCTAGTCCATCTCGACCCTACACGTGGTATCGGGCCGGGTCTCTCATTTTAGTGGTCTTCACCGACCCGAGAGGATGGCAACTAGAGGGATAGATGTTGAGTGCTCTTGTGACATGCACACTTTTGATGGCACAAACTTTGCACGGTGGAAACACCATATGCTTGATCACTTTCGTGCCTCGGGACCTAAGGTGTGGTGGGTGATCACTAGTGGGATCAATGTCGCCATGGATCACAAGAACCTCACCAAAGCCGAAAAGGCTCTCTTTGATCTTGATTCAAGTGCTTTATTATACTTATATGATGCTTTGAGCTTTGATGTGTATGAGAAGGTGGATTCTAGTGTCTCCGCTCATGTCATGTGGGAATCCATCAAGCACACCTATGGTGATGCCTCCACATGGGATGATGGAAAGTTCAAGGCGGAGGAGCCCGAGGTAATGCCACTTGAGGATGTTGAGCATGACCACAACAAGGTTGTTGTGGAGGATTGCTCCACCTCAAGGTCAAGTGAAGATGATGAACTTCCTATTACAAGTTCACTTGATGACAACGATGATGATGCCTCAAGTGAAGCAAGTGAAGATTCTACCTCAAGCTCACTTGATGATGGCAATGAGAGTGATGACACTACCACAAGCTCTCCTACTTCATCACATTGCTACATGTCACATGGTGACCGCAAGGTAAAGATTGGCAATGTGATCTTTGATTGTGATGATCCAAGTCTTGAGCTTGTGTTTAAGTTGTCAAGAGCTTTAGAAAAGGAGTTTGCTAAAACAAGCAAATTGGAAAAGAAAACTCGTGAACAACAAGAGCATCTACTTTATGTTACTACTTGTTCACATGATGTGCTAAAATTGGCTCATGAGGAACTTAGTGTTGCTCATGATAACTTGGTGCAAGAACATGCTTTTCTCACTAAGAAGTTTTGCAATGAAGAAGCTAAAACTAGTGAGAGCTCATCACTTGGGTCAAATGATCAATCACATGTTACTAACCCTTGTGATGTAGGCAAGAAGCATGTATCCACCTCTTGTGATGATTTACTTGCTATGCCATGTTCTTCTCATATAGATGCGTGTTCTTCTTCTATGTCTTGTGAGACTAACCTTTTGAAGGAGAACAATGAGCTCAAGAATCAAGTGAAGAATTTGAGCAACAAGCTAGAGAGGTGGACCAACTCTCATGTCGCTCTTGATCATATGTTGAAGAACAAGAGAAGATTTGGTGACATGAGTGGTCTTGGCTACAACAAGAAGAATGTTGGGTTGGGTGAATTGCCAAAAGTCTCTCTCTCTCAACTCTTGGAGAGTTACAAGAAGCATGGCAATTTGAATGGCATCAACTACAACAACACCAACATCAAAGGCAAAAGATGGGGCAAGAAGAAATTCGAGAGAAGCATGAAGAAGCTAGAAGAAGAAAAGCTATCTCATTTCATGTGCTTCCAATGCCGTGAAATAGGACATCTAGCCAAGTATTGCCCTACCAAGAAGCCTCAAGTTGAGCCAAGATCAACACCCCAAGCTCAAGTCAAGATCAACCATGAAGCCAAAGTTGATGACTTGAAGATGATGAAGAGGAAGACAAGAAGGGGTGGAAGAGCAAGGCATCCAACTCATATCCAAGATGCCAAGATGATGATGAGCAAGATTCAAGAGAAGAACACTCATGCTCACATCAAGTGCTTCAAGTGTGGTGACATGGGACACTTTGCCTCGAAGTGTTCCAACAAGCTTGATAAGAAGGCTCAAGCAACTCATGAGAGGCAAGGCCATGAAGAGCATCACAAGAGCAATGAAGAGAAGGCTCTACCAAAGAGAAGATGCTATTCATGCCGGAAAGGGGACACATGGCTCATTCATGTCCCCTAGGTAAAACTTCTAAGCCTAGTTCAATTGATGATACTAAGATGCTTAGAAAGGATGGTGATGGTACCTCTTTGGATGCTATTGCAAAACATCCCACTACTCATACTAAGGCTTTGCCTAAGTATGTTGCTCCTAACTTGAGAGGACCCAAACTAGTTTGGGTACCATCAACAAGTGGATGAATGTTTGTAGGTACAATGGCATTGGAGGCTTGATTCAATTGAGTTCATATCCTTCATCATGTGATTGAATCAAGTATCGAAGCTTAGTGCTATTCTCATCCCAATGTCAAGTCATGACAAGTGAAGTCCAAGTGCTACAACATACAAGTGCAAATTCAAGTTGTGGTGATCAATTGTCATATGTGATGGCTTGCAATTGTATTGAGTTGAAGCTTGCTATTGGAAGATCATGTGCTACCAAGGTATATATTTTGTTGATCACATTCATTTGGATGCATATGAGTTGATTGAATTGGATATATATGCATTGGTTGCTTGCTATGAGATGTTTGAATGGATTCAATGCCTAGTATTCAAATTTGAGTTAGTTTGGGAGAATATGATCACAAGATGACCTTTAGTGAAGTAGTTTGACTGGATATATGTCTTGTGGAAGTGTTCAAACAAGTTGACATCAAGTTTGAGTCATTTTTTGAAGAAGCATAGCTCAATTGCTTAAATCTGTCTAAATTCTGAAATCTGAGCTAGCTGTGATCAAGTCTGAGTTTGATGGATCAAATCTTATTGAAATGGCTTGAAATTTGGTATGCATGCTCTATGCTTATGAGTCAATATGCTGTGCAAATTTCATGAGAATTGGATAAGGATTGCTACAGTTTTGGAGTAGTTCTTTTCAGCTATAGTGCAGCAGTTTTCAGCATGTAGCAGTGTGAGAAGATGTGAAATCTGGCAGCAATCTAGAAGGCCAATGTAGCTCAATTTTAAAAGCTGCATGAAGACTTAGTGATGATCATTTCGACCAAATTTCATGGTTTTTGGAGCTGTACATTGGGAGATATGAGTTAATCTTTGAAGGCTACAGAATCTGCCAGAAAAGTGACAAACATTGGATATATCTAGTGTCACTCACATTGAAAGGTCCTCAAGTTGGAATCATGATTACAAGTGGTTGAGGAACCTATGTTTGGTTTATTGAATATCAAGATCAAGCTCAAGAGAAGAAAGAAAAGGACTTAAAGAAGAACTCAAGTCTGCTTCATCTTATCAAGTCCAAGGATCAATCAAATGAATGGAAATTCAATTGAGTGTCAAGGATTGTTCTTAGTGAGATCACTTCTCTCCATCGAGGAGGTGTGCCGCCCATGAGGAGATGGGATTGACAAGTGAGCTTGGAAGGCCGACATGGAAGTGATGATCTAAGGAGGTTCAAGATGCTTAGTTGAATATATCAAGAAGATTGATCAAGAAAGCAAGCAACATCCAAATAGAGAGCAATACATGACAAATCAAGTGATATTACTTGTGGTGTTCTCTCATGCAAGCAAAGATCAAGAGAAGATGCAAGCCAACCACAACAAGAGATGCACTTGATCATAAGTGGTTCTCATTTCATATGGGTGAAGCATGCAATTCTTCATGGATATCTATTGGCTTCACCAAGCTATTGAATGGACTTCACATTGCTATTGGAGTAATGAAATTGGAATCTCATGACTATCCTCTACTCCAAGATAGCAAAGGTGACATTGATTGACATATGCATACATATTTTGCTAAGGACTTGTTTAGTGCATATAGTCATGATTTCTAGGAGCATTCATGAAAAAATCAAAAGGTTTTGATGTCTATATGATGCCACTTTTGTTTCTATGCCTTACTTGTCCTAGTGGTAACATATAACATGTTCATGAGCTAGTGAACCCATGTACTTGATCTACTTTGGTTTGCACATTAGCTACAAGTACAACATTGGCAAGATAACCCTTATTGTGAGGAGTGAAGAAGCTTGTCATTGGTTCAAACCGGACTTGGAAACTCATGTACAAATCAAGTTAGCTCAAGATCAAGAGAGAAGCTCATGAAAACAACCTAGTTCAAGAATGTGGTACTCATGCATATTCCAACAAGGTGGTTCCACAAGTGATCCTCAACTTTAAGTGATCAAATGAAGATTTGCTCAAGATTGTCATTTGGTGTGACCCATGCTTTGTCATAGGGGAGGAGCCCCACTTCATTGGTATTAGAGGCAAAGATCTTGAAAGTGACCTACACATGTGGTATCTTTAGTGCTATGACAAAGGGGGAGTGCCCAATGCATAGTGACAAGTGGGTTCATGCAACTACATGTGAAGATTACAAGTGGTGTCATTCCAACATATGGTGTGTCCATCAAAAGGAAGATTCAAGAATCAACCATCAACCCCGAGCTCCAATCCTTTGCATCAAGAAGTTTGTCTTACATGAAGTATCATACAAGCGGTCTTGGACCCTTTTATCGTCTTTGATGACAAAGGGGAGAGAATGGTACAAAGATATGCAAGTTGCATACAAAGGGGCGAAGAAGATGGACATAGCCGAGAAGAGCAACATTGAAGAGGATCAAAGTTCTTGGACAAGAGAAGCACACAAGTAGGGGGAGCAAGCTCATGAACTTGATTGATTGCATTTGATATGTGCATATTCATGTGCTTGCTTGCATTTGCATTGTCTTAAATTCAATATGCAATGCTTGTGTGGTGTATGCTAGTCATAGTTTTGATTGATGATTTGATAACTAGCATGCATAGGATGGTTTAGCTAGACACTTGTGCTCCTTCCACTTGGTACTAGAACCCCGCTTCTAATGTTGATCTCACGGGGTTTCTAGTGTTGTTTCAAGTGATTTCTAGCTAACCATGATGATGCTAAGGATGAACTTCATTGTGCAACTCCGATTGGTATCACGCTTCAAAGGTTTATCCTATATGCCTTAGCATCACTTAGTAGTGATTACTCTCCCAAGAGATTCCATATCTATGCATGTGTGCAAGCTTGAAACCAAACCATTTGAGCACACATGTAGGGGGAGCTATCACTACCAAGTTGACTTTGTGACACTTATCCAAATCACAACATTGAGCTTAAATGTTGGATAAGTGACATAAAGTCCTTTATGAACTTTATTTCCATATCTTTGTAGAGTTGTCATCAATTACCAAAAAGGGGAGATTGAAAGGTCCCTTGTTTGGTTTTGATAATTGAGTGACAACTTAGGTGGACTAATTGTGTGATCATGAGAATACACAGGGGTTTAGTCCACAAGTGATTGTGAGATGAAGGAGCTTCATTGAATATGTGACATGACATGGAGTCATGTGACCGATGGTGAAGATCGAGATGAGGCTTGGCTCGAGACCGGAGGGTGTGTGAAGGACAAGTCGAGGCAGTGGAGCGATGGACCATGAGATGGTGAAGCTCGGGCAAGACTTGGTTCCGATGGACCATGAGGCGGTGAAGAGCAAGTGAGATCAAGATCGATGGACCGTGAAGGTTGCATGATGATATGAAGTGGATCATATCAACTTGAGATCGTGTCGGTGCATGTGTTGCATTGGCACTTCGGTGGAAGACGGTGAAAGTGGAAATGCGCAAGGCAAAGGTATGCTATAGGGCATTTCATTTCACCTATTCATGAGGAGTGTAGAGAAGTTGATGACCGGATTTAGGATTGATAGCCGTACTATCAAGAGGGGCAAACTTGTTTGCATCTCGGTCATCTAGTGCCACTTGAGCGATCTAACATTGCGACATGCTAGGATCGAGTGGAGTTGTGAGAGCAAGTGAAAATCCTTTGAAATTGATTGTGAAAATGCTAACACACATGCACATGGTGATGTTCACTTGGTGGTGTTGGCACATTTACAAAGGTGGTGTTTATCGCGCTTTGGTTTGTAGGGTTGAGATGGGTTTGGGTCCTTCTTCCCTCCCGCCGAGCTTGCGAGGCGGATTCGCGTTTTCGAGAAAATTGGAGGCATATTTTCTATTGCGTCGGATACAAAATCTTGGAGAAAACTTGCTAACTTGGGAGCACAAGACGTACACGTGTTGGTTAGCATGTTGGAGCAAAGGTTGAGAAGACGGCGCGAAGAAACGTTGAGGATCGCCTCTTCGTGAGCGCCGGACGCGGGCTCCGGCCGCGGACGCGCGCGGAGTCCGGCACGTCTTTGCCGGTGGCCGGCTCGGGCTCGGTGAGCGCGGACGCGGCGGTGGCGCGTCCGGCGGTCCCCGGACGCCGACCGTAAACTTCCTGAGTTGGAGGTCTCTCGCGAGCGGGGGCGCGGACGCCGGACGGACTCGGGCGACGGACTCGGCGTAACACCGTGGAGCGTCCGGCGATGGTGACGTGGCACGGCTTCAAATCCCAACGGTCGACTTCGGAGGCAGAGTAGGCGCCGGACGCGTCCGGCTGGCGCCGGGACGCGTCCGGGCGCAGTGAAGTTGACGGCGCGGGCTTCCAACGGCTCTTTTCGAAGGTGGGCCTATAAATATGAGTTGTGGCCGGGCCGTGGCCGGTGGCCGAGCACCTTGGGGACTTGGTGTCCACCTTGGAGAGTGCTTGGAGAGCCCTTTACTCACTTGTGCTTGAGAGTGATCATCCGATCGAGTGAGTGAGCGATTCTAGTGCGTTGTTTTGAGAGATTGCATCGTGTGGCACTAGGTGATCGTGTTGCAAGCCGGTGTGCTTGTTACTCTTGGAGGTCGCCACCTCCTAGACGGCTTGGTGGCAAGAGACTTCGTTGAAGCACCGCGTGGAGATTATGCGGTGCTCCGAAGGAGGATTTGTGAGGGGTTCTTGAGCCTTCCCCGCGGAGTGCAAATTGGCTACTCTAGTTGAGTGTGGCTTGGAGGACCCCGGTCTTGTGTTGATTGAGTTGGGGCTCCCGGAGGGGTTGTTGGCGTGAGCCAACTTGAGCGGCCTTCTCATCACCAAGTCGGTGTATCGCCACAACGGACGTAGCTTGGTGGCGACCAAGTGAACCGGGGAAAAAATCGTGTGTCGATTTGTGATTGCCGAGGCTTCGACCTCCTTGTGCTTGTGTGTGAGGCTTCGACCTCCCTTGTGATTGTGTGCAGGTGGTTGGTCTCTACGCCCGGTGATTCGCCACCGCCGCGACTTCGTGTGTCTACTCTTCGTGGTGGTTTGCGTCCCCTCTAGCTCAAGCTTGTATTTACACTTGTTACATTCTTGCTTAGCTTGAGTAGTGGCTCTTGTGCTCTTTTGCTTGTGTAGCTAGTTGAGCACCTTCTTGCTTGTGTAGCTAGAAGTAAAGTTAGTAGCTTTGCTTAGCCTGTGTAGTTAAGTGAATTGCGCTCTTGGGTTCGGCTTGTGTAGCCTTGTACTTGAGCATCTAGTGAGCTTAGGTTTGGCTTAGTGCTTTTGCTCATTAGAATTGTGTAGGTGCTCCCCTGTTCGCTAAAGTACTAGTTGCTTAGGTTTGTGTGACCTTGCAAGCTAGAATTGTTTAGGTGAGCACTAGCTAGTTTAGCACCTTGCTTCTTGTTTAGGATCTTTTACAAGGTGCTACTAGAGTTGTAGTTAGTGGGGGTTAGTCTTGGCTAGACCGATAGTTTTAATTCCGCATTTGTTTCGGTTAGCCGGTGCGTAAGTTTTTAGGAAGGACTATTCACCCCCTCTAGTCCATCTCGACCCTACACCCGGCCTCCGGCAGAATGTTGGCGCCGCGTGTCCTCCACGCGCCAGCTCCTCTCTGCCCGGCCAGGCGCATTACAAGCGATGGGGACATCTCCTTTACTCTCTCCCCATCACTTCTCTTCCTCCCCACTCCCTTCCTCCTCCTGCAACAGGCGCTGGACGCCGCCACCATTGCCGCCGTCGCGGTTCCGCTACCGTGAGCGCCATAGCGCCCACCACCGCACCATTCTCCTCCACGGAGCCGCCTCTGAGCTCGCCTACGCACCCGCTACTCTCGTCACCGCCTCAGGGATCGAGCCGAAGAGCGACGCGGCTCAATTTGGGCGAAAGCTCGCCGCCGGCCATTGTCACTGTCCCGAGTCTCGCCACCGCCCACTGTCGCCATTGTCTTCCCTAAACCGTGTCCGAGCTTCGCCACCATCTCCTCTACCCTCGCTGCCGCCTAGTTGCTCGTACCGACGAACGACGCGGTCCCACCGAACGATTCCGCCGCCGCCATCGCCAAGCTCACCTCTCCGCCGCACCATCCTCCACCACAACCCCGCCATCGAGTTCGCCACCTCGCTATGCCTCTCCTGCACCACCTTCCCGTCCTCACTCGCCGTCGCAGGCCGCTGCCGGCGAGCAGCCGCGCCGCCGGGCCACTACCGCGCGGGGCCACGCCACTACATGGCATCGCGCGCCGCTTGGTGAACCCCGTGGGTGCGCAAGGTCGCCCGCATGCTCCGGGCCGCTCCTCCCAAGGCCTCCGGTGAGGCCCACGGCCGCCGGAACGGCGAGCCGCCCGCTCCCCGTCTCTCCTCGCCTCGAGGACCGTAGGATCGACTAGGTAAAGCCCGGTCCTACCCGCAAAAGCGCTAGGCACAACTGTTTACAAGTATGGGCTCAGTTAGTTTCAGGAAACTTCAGGGGCCTAACTGCAAATGCCTTGTCTTATTCGGATAAAGAAAATAGATTTCTAGTAAATCGGTTTAATCTTGCAAAATTCATAGAGGGCTAGGAATGTCCAATTGCGGTGATTCAAGTTGCGTATTTTTCTTATTAGATGAACTATGCTTGGAAAATATGAAATGCCATGTTTGAGATACTTTTTATATTGAGTTTAGATTTAATTCTTGAAATGCTTTAAATCTTAGAAAATGCATAGTAATTCATAGGTTGCTCAGAAAAAATGTGATTCTTATCTTGTTAGCCTTGTATTGTCATGCTTTATCCATGATAATTATATCATGCATGTCTTCTGTGTAGGATTATGGAGTTGTAGTTCAAGTGGCCTCATTGCTTGTTTCTTGGGAAAATTCATAAATGATATATAGAGGTCTAGTTTGGAGTTGATAATCTTTGTAGGCACATTATATGCCAGTAGGTAGCTCTGTATGTGAATGATTTCATGGCTTGGTCAAGTTGGTAGTGTAAAGTATTTTTAGGTCCCACTATTGGTGCTGCCATGTCATTTTTGTGTAGGACAGTAGGATCATCCAAATAGGGTGAAATTTGGATGATAGGATTGTATTTCCATGTGTATCCTACTGTAATTTTTATAGGATTTTAGGATGTGTCTAGATATGGGTTGCTTTTCAACCCATAGGTGGTTAAATTAGAGTCAATTCCTAGATGCCATGCCTAACCTAATGATAGGTTGGTTTTCTGGGAAACATGTCTTCATATGATAGGTAGCTGATTAGTGTATCCATCTACTGTTGAAATTTGGTGGTCATTGGATCAATAATCTAGGAGTTATAGCTGTTACAATATGGTTGGCAGAAATGTTCAAATGCTGTTTTGTCAGGATCAGTCCTGATGTCCCCTGTTTTAGGCCTAGTTAACTTGAGAATTAGGCTCTTATGTCTTGATATGATTTATGGGAAATTTTATAAGCTTTCCAGATTGTCCTCTTTTGTGTCCATAGGATTTATAAATCTACAGTTATGATTTATTTACTATACTGCCAGTTGTAGGTCTAATTGCTACTGAAGCTTAAATAAGTGTTGCTTGTATGTAGGGCTAAATGCTAACGACTTATATTGATTAGTCTATGTATGAATGATTGTTTATTAGTATGTCATGAGGATTGGGTTAGAATGATTGAGTAAGTATAGGTCTTTGGCTTTACTGGCTTGTTTGCTAGTGATAGGTGTAGGATGATTAGACAAGCTACTTATTCATGAGCATCTATCATCCTTGATCATACATAACACCGACAATCATGTATTCATACATATGCATGTGCATCATTCCAGATCGCGCGTAGAACATTCATCGTGGAGTCAAGGATCCAAGGACAAGTCACGAACGGAGATCCGCACGCGGTGATCCAACACCGAAACCCGACAAGGAATAGTCGAGTACCTGGGGCTCTAGCCACGATCTTCTAAATAAGGCAAGCCCCGGAGCATCCCTCCTAAGTTTTCAAATGATTTACTTTGCGTCCTTTTATTCCTTATGATGCATTAAGTTTATAGGCGTTGCTTGAAAACGTAGTTGCATTAGGACTACCTTGCCACCGTAAATATCCTACTTTTACGCAGATCGACTACATGCTTAGGCCTCGCTTCTCTTAATCGGTAGAGAAGCCGAGTGATCGACTATCACTCGCGATGGTGGGTGTTACTACCCCTTTGGATTGAGATTAGTGAGATGTTGGATATGAACATAACCATGTGGCCATGATAAATCACCTCTAATATACTATGGCACACGAGCGTCCTCGGATTATTTTGAACAATGCCTCACAGATAGCTGGAAGGGTGTGTGGTGCCCAACCGAGAAGCCTAGAATCTACTTGGGCCGGGTTTCAACTTCCAGGTATCCATGCTGGCGATGGTTGGAGGGGTAAACAAGGGCCCGGTTTGTGAGTCCTTAAGATGGGGCGGTGTCATTTGATGGGCACGCTTACTGTTGGCAGGGAGTTTCCTTAGTCATGGTGGTGAGTTGTTGATCCCGCGTCTTTTCCCGAGTAGATCAAGGTGACTAAGGCTGCTCTTGCAAAGCATGCCCGGTTTGTGTGAGGAATACCCCGCCACCGGTTTGCAATCGATTATAATCGCCATCGTTCCCGGATAGCGAATAACTTGACCGGGAGCGATTCGGTGCCGCAAATAAGATTTGAAATGCGAGTTGGTTATGTTCTCTCATGATGGTTCAATGATTACTCAATCAATGCGGTTATAATATAATGTTGATTGCTTCTACCTTCAAATGAAGAGGTAGTTGCTGGTGCTAATGTAGTAATGGCAGGATCCAACTCAATTGGATAAGCTAGAGAGTCCTTTTGGCACTAAATGATATTAATAAGCTCATCTTTTTGGCAAACAAAGGAGTCTACTAACCCACTATAAAGCCGGCATCCACCAAAGAGTATTTATTTTCCTTTAGTTGGGTAAGTCTTGCGAGTACAAATGTACTCGGGTGCAATTCCCAATGTTGTTGTAGGTTTTGGAGACTACGCCGTGGCGACACGGTGGACATATATCCCACTACGGAGGATTAGACTTGGGGCAAGTCAACTCTTATACCTCATCTACATGCTATTGATGGAGTCGACCCGAGTCGGCAATCGTTTTTAAAAGAATAGGTGTGAGTGTGTATTATCAAAAGTGTTTTCTTCCGTTTTTATTTATGCTATGGTTTGTCACAATCCTATGTGCAAAATGTAATTAAAAAACAGTGAATGGGAACCGCCGAACCGTGGATTCAGGTTTGTTGTAGAGTGGTTTGAAATCCTTCGAGATTTCACGGACTACCGGGCTGGTTTGGTTACTAAGTTCTAATTAAGTTGCCACGTCAGCTTGATTAGCGCTTCGTAATTAAATTAGTTGGTCGGTTCTGCTACAGGTGGCGTGGGCGGCCGCCAGCGCTTGTGTCCAGCCACGATGAGGGAGCAGATACAGCGGGGATGCAGCGGCGAGGATCCCATCGGCGAGGATGCAGCGGTTCCGGCGGTGAAGGAGAGGAGCCTGGATCTGGCAGCTGGGAGGCCGGATCTGGTGCCGGGGATCTGGACGCGGGCGAGGCGGCAGCGGCGGTGATGACAGGTGGATGGGCTCAGCAGGCATATCCACGGTTTTTTTGTTTTTTAGTTGACTTACCGATGCAGGCAACAAACTGCCTCGGAAAAGGTCACATTAACCGTGACCTTTGATCCGAGGCGGTTGCCAAAACCACCTCGGTAAATCCTTTTTGCCCGTCTTCGTTAACTTTTTACGTAGTAGTGCTTGTTTCTTTGCTATATTTTTGTCTCTTCTCTGATATCCCTAGGACCTAACACATCTTTACCGTTAAAAACATGTTAATCCTAAACTTTGATAGGGTCATGTGTCCATGATCCTTGCACAAGTGGGTAAGGTGTCCCGATATAGCGAAAGGGTATGTAGCTTAGTGGTTAGAGTACCTGAGTAGCATTCAATAGATCTGGGTTTGACTCCCCGTGGGAGCGAATTTAAACAGGTCTGCATTATCAAAAACTTTAAAAAAATAGGATGAGATTTCCCTTGCTAACTTCGGTCAAAAAAGGTGTCGTGATGTACGGCATAGCCAAAACTGATGGCCGGAATCCAACATCAGTCATATCCACTAAAATGACATGGGTAACTATCGGAGGATAAACTCAACTCAACGTTCGCCAATCACTTTTTAGTTACTCAGGAACCCCCGTCCTGTTTTTGCGATTAAGAACACCCATCTTTTTGACATAGTAAAACTGATGGTTAATTTGGAGATGTCTGTCTTCAGGTCTAATTCAAAGTCCATAATGGTGATACTTTTGCAAGAACTTGTCAACAATGAAAAAAAAAAAAAAAAATTCTTCTCCAAAAAAAAAAAACAATGAAAAATTAGCGACGCATAATCCTAATGCCGGTCACGCATCTAGCGTCACTAAGTTTTCGTGTAATCATGTAGTGTCCGCGTTTTGAGGGTGAGATATGCTTAGCCCCTAGAAAGTCCAAACATGTACACACAGCGTCGACATCAAATCTATCAGTGGGCTCTATTTGGTCATCACTATTTTTGTTTAACTTTCTGTACATATATTTTATTTTACAGATGGAAAGGCTCGAAAATTTCACTCAAGGATGGTGCTGGCGGGTATTTATTTTCATAATCTTCTGATGACTTATTAGCATAATGTAAAATAAATTTATATTTTCATATTCTTGATGGGAGTAAATGTAACAAATACTAAAATATAAATATAAAAATATTTTTTACCATATTGGATAGTAGTAGTTACCATACTTTTAATGGATGATATTTCATATTCACTTTCTATAAGTGAACATTCTTTTAATTTAAAGGATTTTCATGTATGTAGTGAGTTGGCATTCATACTAGAACCATTATTATTGCAGTGACATCAATTGCTTTAATTTTGAAGGCCATATATTTAGTAGTCAGTGGCAAAATTTCAATGTGTCCAGTACTAATTCATTATTCAATAAAGATAATAAGTACTGATTTCATGACAAGTTATGTTTATCTAGTTTTTACAAAGCTTCATGCTATATAATCTTCAGTCAATTTTTAAATATATAATCTTATGTTTCTTATATCATTCGCACATTTTCTTTTTGCCAGTTTCAACTGTTGGATCCATTCTCTTGATCATGGTCTGTGTCATTTTTTTCTTCAAGATCCGTAGGAGGGAAAAATTTCAACAAACTGTTGGACGCAATATTGAGGAGCTTCTAGAAGATGGCTCCGCGGCTCCAAAGAGATATAAATATTCACAGCTGAAGGAAATAACAAGGCATTTTAGTGAAAAACTTGGAGAAGGTGGCTATGGCATGGTTTACAAAGGTACATCACCATGTGGCATGCTTGTTGCAGTGAAGTTCCTCCACGACTTCACAAGAAATGGAGAAGACTTTATCAATGAAGTTATCAGCATCAGAAGGACAGCTCATGTTAATATTGTTACTCTGCTTGGTTTTTGCTTGGAGGATCCAAGCGAGCTCTTATTTATGAGTATATGCCTAATGGATCACTGGACAAATTTATCTATGATGATAATTCAAAAACAATTATGGGATGGGACAACCTCTATGAAATAGCAATTGGTATTGCAAGAGGTTTGGAGTATTTGCACCGTGGCTGTAATACACGCATCATACACTTTGACATTAAACCACACAATATCCTTCTTGCCGATGATTTCGTACCGAAAATTGCTGATTTTGGTTTGGCCAAGTTATGCAACCCAAAGGAGAGTTACCTATCAATGGCAGGCATGCGAGGGACAATTGGGTTCATCGCGCCTGAAGTTTTCGCAAGGAGATTTGGAGTAGTTTCTACTAAATCAGATGTCTACAGCTATGGAATGATGCTTCTTGAGATGGTGGGAGGAAGAAAGAACCTGAAAGAAAGCGTGAACAATTCCAGTGAGATGTATTTTCCAGACTTCATCTATAGTCATTTGGCTGAAGTGGGAAGCCTGCATTCATTTGATATGGCAGGTGAAACCGAAGAAATGGCAAGGAAAATGGCCACGATTGGCTTATGATGTATACAAGTGTCTCCTATGTCCCGTCCAACAATGACCAAGGTTTTAGAGATGTTCGAGAAAAGCGCGGATCAACTCGAGATACCACCAAGGCAACACTTTTATTCAGCTATGCAGTATGTTTTTCTGCAACTTCATACCTTTAGATAGTTAATGAAAATATATTTAACTTAATCCGTTGTTCCTGTTTTAATTGGAACAATAGTCCATTAGTTTTCTACATTATTGCACTGATTCTAACAACGCCAGCCTGCCTAAATACATAGAATGTGTATTATGTATTTACAGGCGGTTCCGTACAATCTACAGGCAACACCAGACACCCTAAAGAGATACAATACATATTTTCCTAGATCTGTAGACAAGTTTTGAATGCTAAATTGCATTCTTTTTTGACTGAGGAAGTACTGTATATATTGCGTGTATAGAGTTTATATACAAAAGTATAGTAGTACATTTGTTCTCATATTATTATTTGTGCTAATTTGCTAGTAAATGGCATGTAGGGAGAATTCATCAGAGTCTACTGCGACACTGTAAACAGAGAAAGCTATGAGCACCTGATTCAAGCAAAGATCACGGGTACATTTAATAAAGTGCTCCCTTGTGTTGACCTATATATATATATCTGTGAAACGAATTCATATATATCTAGTTTTATGGGTAGATTCAAATTACGTAAATATGAAAAATGTCATATTTACGGAAGGGACTAACTGAATTGTAGCCTTCCATGGTTCAATAAAATATAAGGACTCAAATAAGAACTGTTATTGTGTTTTCTAGCTTGGTGCTTTTGGACATCAATGGAGGGCTTAGATTATTTTACACAGAGTTGAATCTGAGGCAGGTTTTCATCATCATGTGATTGGCAGTGGGTATGTTAGATGAAGCAACTTAATCTATCACCCCTTGTGTTAATGGTGGTACACATATTGTGCCTATAGCGAACTGGTTTATATGAGTTTATGACAAATACCGAACTTCCAGTATGTGATGCAACATGCATGCTATTCGTATCATCTCCAATGCACATGGTCTCGACACCGAACCAGATTTTTGTGTATCGGAGGATTAGGGACAGCAATCGATGCAGAGCTCCGTTTGTTGGCAGAAGGGACAACTTTGATTTTAAGTTTCAGATGCAAGTTACTGAGAAAATACACATTGAAATGGATAAAAAGTATAGTTATGATCAATAGTCGCCCTTGCGTGTTAGGATTCAATTTAATTGATGGTTTTATTGAACACAAAAAATATGACAAGGCAATTAATGCAGTACAAATTAAAGCTGGTACATCAGAGGGAACAAAGCTTGGAGCAAAAAGCGATTTCTATACATCTCATTTGAAAGCTCAAAGATTGGATAAATAATAAAACCTATAGCAGTTGGAAAAGTTTCCAAGTCTTATTGTCAGTTTGATACTATCAGGTTGGCAAGCCTTGTTCTCAATTCTTCTTTAGCAGCTGTTAAAAATGAGTCCTCGGAGTTGTCCGTTAAGCTCCATCCACGAAAGCTTGGACGACTCCGTAACTAAAACCGAAGCCTGAAACATGCTGGCAAAAGCGTTGCCCTCCGCTGCCTCATGGTTGAGCCGCATTTGCCAGAAGAATGTTCAGGTGTCTCCACGGTTCAGGGGCACCTAAGCACCATTAGTTATAAAAATAATAAAAAAAAGAACTAATCAAAGGGAATTGAGAGGGATTCAATCCCTTATCCCTTATACAAGTCAAAATTGTCGTCAATCCCCTCTAGTCAAACCGAACAAGCCTAGTTGAGATTCTAATTTCTACACTACGATCATTGATATGAATGTTTCTGAACTTGTATACATCAGTAATCTACATTCGCTTCAAATCACATTCCTTCTACGGATCATTTACACTTGTCAGAACACAAATGCTACAGATATTCAGGAACCACCGTCTTTTTCTTCGCCCAAAGCACTCCTCAGTAGATTGGCATAATTATTGGCACGCGACACCTTAGCTTCTAGCTCTTCCTTTTCTTTAATGAGCTTACCAGCCTCCTCCCTGTGGCGGTTGAGCTCTGTGCATTTCTGGACCAAGGCCCCTAGGGTTGACTCGTTTTGCTTACTCAGCTCCTCGATCGTCTGCTTCTGGCCTGCGAATGAAAAATTGAAATGAACATATATTAAGCCTAGACTAAGGGAAAACTGAACTTCAGAAACAAGACACGGTTTAACTACCTTTATTCTCATCTTTCAGCTTTAAATTTTCTTCTACTATTTTGAATGCCTCCTGTTCAGCTTCCGTCATCCTTCCTGCTAAGAGCCTCCTGGCGTCTTCGAGTTCTAACATAAAAAGAAATATAATGCATTATGATGACTAAATGACCCATCTTACAGATAGCATAGTATGAAATTCAATCTTACCTTTCACAATGCACAATCATGTCTAGCCTAAGGGAAAATTGAACTTATAAGACAAGAGACGATTTAACTACCTTTGTTATCATCTTTCAGCTTTTTATTTTCTTCTATTATTTTGAATGTCTCCTGCTCGGCTTTCTCCATCTCTTCTGTTAAGAGCCTTCTGCTGTCTTCGAGGGCTAAGATTAAAAAAAAGAGAATATAATGCAGTATGATGACTAAAGACCTATCTTTCAGATAGCATAGTATGAAATTGAAACTTACCTTTCATTTGTGGCTCCAGCATTCTCTGCCTATCCTTAAGGCGTTCGTTCTCCATGACCAACTTCTTTATTTGTTCTAAAAGCTCAGAGGAGGTTGCCACACAGAATGACACGCACTACAGGAAAGGGAACATATGAAGAACAGATACTGGGATGTTAAATATCCATCATAATATCAAGTGGCTTGCAAGAAAATATCAGATCAAGTGTATTTGACCAATCATAAAGTTCTTGGCGCTTCAGCTATACACAAGAACAAGATTGAACTCGCCACTAAAATTCATACTTTTGAATACCTTTAAAGCATTATGAGAATAAAAAAAAATGTACAACAACAATATCACTTTTGATTCTCCTTAATGTGATGGTTGTAGTTGGAAACAAATCTTATCAGGGTCTGCAGTTCTCAGTTAACAAAAACTATACAGCAATGTTCAACGCTACTATCTATGTGCAGCGCAAACTGAGGATGACCCTAGAGTGTTATTCTGAATGGATAAATTGAGTAGTAGTCAGGTTCTTAACAACGAGTCGCGTTCGCCACAGCTGCTGGCTCGGTGCATCCTGGAGGAGGTGGCGCTCTGGACCGCGGCGGGCTACCGTAAGCTGGCGGTCCTGGAGGCTAGGAGACAGCAGGCGTAGTGCCTTCAGTTTTTGCTCTTTTAGCGGCTGTTTTAAGTTTCAACCATGTAACGCTTATTTGTAATCCAGTAGTTTAGGTTGTGGGTAACCTTCGGTTACCTAGTTGTCCTGGACTGGAACTTCGGTTCACTTCCTCTTAATGAAACACATGCAATGCATGTTCTCCAAAAAAAAAAGTAGTAGTCAGGTTCGTAGTATAAGTTGCATAAACTAAGAATCTGAATCTGGAACTGCAAAGCAATTGCAACATGGATAGGATTGCTTTATCTTGAAATGGACTTATTCAGCTAGCTCAACTTATTAAGCCTTCTTCCCACCTAGGATTGCAAGAGAAGAATTTCCTTTGTGCCAAATTGTTTTGGAAGAGTTAAACACCTTTACAATCTGTACATATTACAGAAAAAAGATTTGGGCAATGAACAGGCCGGTGCAGAGGTATCAGTATAAGGGATAGTAAATGAGTTTTATTTTATTTATGTGTGATGGGTTTGTTGTGTTTATGTGTAAATCAGGCAGAAAATTAAACCATGATTCATTCAGTAGCTGGGAACTTGAATACTGGAGAGGTAGACAGGGGGAATTAATTAGCAAGTACTGTATCTCAGAGCATGGTGACATGGTTGCTTATGTCTAACCTAAGGAGATCCCCTAATCCTTCCAGTATGTTTCAGCAGAAGCCGAAGTCATGCGTGAGGGCACGTGTTGTGCGCTTCACGCACCTCCCTCCTTCCGCCTATGGCACCCCACACTGTTTATAGTCTTCTGGGAAGTCCAGAAAGAAAGAAATATCTAGGTTTTCACAGCATCTGGTAGAGGCATTAAGGGTGGACATGCAATTGGTGGAGCGTAGATGGCAGATTATTTTTGTAGCATCTCTCTTTCAACTATTTATTGGTTATAGATGTAGTTGGTAGTCCCTGTTTTTTTTTTCCTTGTAAAGCTTTGTGACCTATCAAGATTTCTTTGCACCAATTGTATACTGGACCTTCAAGCAAAATTCTTGAATGGATGGAACTTCTCTTTTTTTAAAAGGAATCACTAGGGAGCCGTTTTGAGTTTCCAGAAATAAGGGAGATATGAAAGGACACAGTGAGTTAGCACTTACATCACTCTGAAGTTTGTGCATCCGCCTCCAACATCACCTCACTGTTTATTTCCTCACTATTATGCACTGGAATGGCAGCTGATACGTCAATGGCCTCCTGGTCTCTGACTATCTGAGAGATAGATTGTACAGGATCAACCTCCTTGCAAGAAAAATCTCTAATAGGTTGACTAAGGAGTACATTCGACATGGAGTCCACAACAACCTTAGGCCGTGAATCAACAGCATTGGCAAGCATGAACAGTGCACCATTCCCTGCCTCTTCTGCTAAAGAGGGCACTAACACTGCCTCTTTTGTTGAGGAAGTCCCATTTATAGATTCTTTGTCCAAAGACGACATCCTGCATAAATGATTCAATCAAATACCGTAGACAAGGTTTTCTAAATGAAAATTTTGCAAGACTTACCTGGTCTTTTTAACAATGGAAAGTAGTGAATACTTTGCCCTTCTCGCAGAACGAGATCGGGGGCAGAGGCCTTTCTTTGGCACCAATGACTGAAAACATAGGTTTCGTCAACTCTGCTATTCTCCCCTCTTTTAACCTCAGCAGGGCGCTCTACAGATCTTTGTTCTACGGCCTGGTTTGGAGAAGCTCCGGTTGTTATATTTGCTCTGGCATCAAGAATCTCTTCTTCTGGATCCGAACCTTGGAGTGGGGAGGATCAATTTCAAGAGGTGGAGGTACCACAACCTTCCTGGCAGCAGCAGATTGCCTTGTGTATCTTCGCAGGGAGGCACGACGAACTTGAGATGCATATGTGATCATGGAAGATTTCCTTGTCTTTATGGAAGCTGTAATCTCCTCAAGTGATTTCTTCTTAGCTTCTTGAGTTGAGGAAACATTCAGCAAAATTGGACCAATTCGTGAAGTCGTGTTCTAGAAAAAAAAAATAAATTGGACCAATTTTTTTTTTAGATTCCGTAATAAGTTGGTCCATTTACAAGGAAAGCATTAGCAAATATCCTTCACATAACTACTGCTGTACTTACAAGAGGTTGATTGGCATGGCCATTAGCTGATGCTCCGACCAGGCTGGTTGGACCTTTAGGTCTATTTGTGGGCTGCTTCGCAGCCATCTTCTTAAGATCTAGAAGGTAGCTCAGCTTGCTCTCAATGTCTTCCAGAGAAAGAGCTACATAAGAAAATAAAAGACAGAAAAAACTTAACCAGATAAAAAAATGTTTGTTGTGCTAATTGAAGACTCCTAAATAGCCTTGATGGAAAGGCAAGAAATTTCTAAATCAGCGCAGAAAGAAAAAAAAAATGTTTCTTCTTTACAAATAACACAAAAAAAATGATAAAGAGCAGAGCCTCCATCAGAAGTACATTTCATTACAAATTGACCGAAATAAATGCATAATTTGGAATTGTGGCAGACTGTGATGGAGGTAAGGTGCATGAAAGAAATATATGCATCCTTGCAGCCACAATGTAATTTTACTGGAGCAGTTGTTTCTATAAACTGATAACAAGTCATCATAAGAAAATTGGTAAAAGTAGCCTATTCACCTTTATCTGAATCCCTGGTAGGATCTGACGGACCAGAACAATGGCACGCCAAATGCGTCCTTCGGCGCAAAGGGCTAATCCGGTGCTTGAGGTAATCGTGAACAATGTCTGTACCAGTCAAGCCTCGGTTACTCAAGTCGGTGATTGTGAGGACCTGCTTCTCCTGCTCACGGGAAAGAGGCAAAAGATCCTTCCAATTGCTCTCCTCCTCCAGCGCATCACACCTGAAAGTCAGGCAGCAGCTGCGCGGCACCTTGGCATAGAACCACAGAGAGACCCAATTGAACTGCGAGGCCTTCAGGTAGTAGAGCGGGTAGCTCTTCTTCATCTTGTCCCTGAGGCGGAAGTAGACGGAGCCGAGCGTCGTCGTCTCGCCCTTCATGTTGTGGTAGAGGCTGTAGAAGTGCGTGAAGACCTCCACGGTCGGCGGCACCCCCATGTAGGCCTCGCAGAGGTGCGCGAACATGCTGAGCACGGTGATGGAGTTGGGCGTGAGGTGAGACCACTCGATGTTGTAGTGGCCCAGCACGCTGACCAGGAACTCGCTCGCGTCCAGCCTCAGGCCGCAGATTACGTGCATCAGGGAGAGGATGACGAACCGATCTTTCAAGGTGGAGAGCGTCGGCGTCTCGTCTTTGGCGGGGGCGCGCCACTCGATCAGCTCCCCGGGCGGAACGCGCCGGTCGCCACGCACTTCTTGATGGCGTCCTCGCTCCGGATTGCCTTCCCCCACTCAAGATTCGACATTTGCGGGAGGGATTCTGGAAACAAGAAGACCAGGGTGACCACTGACCAGTCTGGATACATACATGGGAACTGCCGAAAGGCGGAAGAACAAGAAAATGGGGGAACGAAAGAAATGCTTGCCAAGAATCCTCACCCGTGGTCGCCGCTGTCCGATTTAGACCGCCGCCGGCCGCCGCCAATGATTCCCCCTCAATCTCGTCCCCTTCCTCCGCCATCCTTGGTCAGAAAGAAGCGAACAGCGCAGTGGAACACTCGTCTGGCTGTAAAGGCGCGCGGGTGCGGACCGCGGAGTGGAGATAAGGTCGCCGCCCAGCTTCTTGCGGCTGCGGGGCTGCTCGCTACAGCTTGCTGCTTTTGATTCAGACAAGGTCGCAGCAGAGAGAGAAAGGGGAAATCCAAGAAGCCTCACCACCATTCTCTCTCCATTGATGTTTTAGTGTAGCAGCAGCATCTCCTCAACCGCCCGCCCGCCAGCCGCCAGGTCCGCCGCCACAAGGGAATCAGCCACAGTGTACAGGGGGAAGGACTGGACTAGACCTGATGTTTTGGGCCGCCCATAAACCTTTTTTCCCATAAAACTTAGACATCGCTTAGACATAGAGCCTGTGGGGGAAAAAGCAGCCCACTAAAATACTATTTTTAGTATTTTCAGCAAATATACTGTTTTTTATAGAATTACAGTACAATGCACACGTTCGCAACACGCACGCACATATCATTAAACTAAATAAAAGTTTTACAAGAAATGTTAACATTTACTGTACAAAACAACTAACATTAGATTCATTAAATATATTTTATAATAAATTTAGAAATATAGGCGTGAACATTAGTCACTTTAAACTCGGTTAAACTCGAATTACTTTAGGGCACGTAACGGGTGTGCCGGCCGTCGTCTGGAGCCTGTAATTTTGCAAAAATGCACCCCGTTCGGGCTGGAGAGAGAGCGTAGCCGTCGCGTCGTGATACGACAACCAAGGCTCGTGCTCCAAGGCGAAGTCGACGGCTGGCTTCGTGTTGTAAGGAGCTGTCGTCTTGAGGCGACGCCGCGCGGATCCAGCTGCACGCGCGAGGAGGAGAAGGAATGGCGCCAAAAATCCTCACCAAAAGTCGCCGTTTCGTGCCTTAATCCTCAGGGGCGCGCCCGCCCTACAACGGGGCAAGGCGGGCGAGCAGGGCGCCGGCACCCGCAGCGGGGCGGGGGTGGAGCAAGCGGGCAGGGCGCCGACATCGGGCGTGGCGCAGCTATCCGTGGCATCGTGCGGGCGTGGTAGAGCCTATCTATGGCGAGCAGGCAGCGCCGGCATCCGGGCAGAGCAGGGCACATCTCATGGAGGCATGGACATGGCGGGTGGCCTCGTCCATGGAAACTAATACTGAATGTTTATGCATTGCAATTCTATTTTTTAGTTACCTGCTCACAAATCTTAATTCATTTGTCTTGATCTAAGAAACTTGTGCAAGTCAAGGATACAGATGATCCTGATGGATACGAACATAAGAATGGAACTGCGGTTCTATCTTTCTGCAATTCTATTTTTAATGCCTCCTGAATGTTTTGTAGCTACTGAAAATTGAATGTTATATGGTTCACTAGAATTGATAACTCAGATACTGAAATCCGTAAAAAAGTATTAATCCGTTCCAAATTGTAGTTCGTTTGACTTTTTTTACCACAACTTTGACCACTCATCTTATTCAAAAAATTATGTCAAATATCATTTCTTTGATGTGGCTTGCTTTACTAACATAAGACCTTCAAAAATGACTTAAATTTAACCATATTTGCACTAATTTTTTGAATAAAACGAGTGGTCAAAGTTAGGGGTCTAAAAAGTCAAACGAACTATAATTTGAAACGCAGGGAGTAAAACTGAATGTTTTCTAGCTACTGAATGTGTCACTTTCTTATTACTTTGTTCAGTTCACTAGAATTGAAATATCTAGCCATTTTATACTAGCAAGGAAAAGGAGGAAGATAAAGAAAGAAGCCTGTCTTTGGACCCTTATTCGTGGAAGCTACTGAAATGTTTCAGTTCACTAGAATTCATGACTGGATGTTTTCACTTAGTCCAATTCTGAATATTTTCAGTCAACGACACTATTCTTGCTAGTTTTGAATTTTTTTCTAGCTATACTGAATGTTTCATATTTCAGTTACTGATCATTATCAGTGTACCTATTTGCTCACATAAATTGGAGATCTTCACACAATTATTTTCACTTACTGATGAGGTTTGAAAACTTGTCTATAGAATGTGTGAGACTGAGCCTCCAGATGGTTGATCAGGAGTCCCTTTTGCGGTTTTCTTGTCCGATGTGCGAGTTGTTGCAAAATGTCATGGCTATTCGTTCGTGACTAGTATTCGTGCATTGTGTTCATGACCTGATGGCCAAAGCCTCCCAGGTTCAGTTTTGTATTGGGCAATCTTTCACTTAAACTTTGTATGAAACCTGTTCTTTTTTTAGATGTATGGAACCTGCTATTATATAGTGTATCTTGTGACCTATCTCTTTTTGTTTTGCTTGTGAGCATCGACTTGTATGTGATCCTATCTCTTTGTGTGAATATGTTAAACGTTTTAAATCAATTAGCAACACAATGGCATATAGAGACAATATTCATGGTTGATCATGGCTATGTGCAAGCATTAAACGATTTGTGTAGACAGCCAAACAGCATAGTTGGTTGTGGGTTGTACGAGCCGTGGGTTGTACGAGGATCAGATAGCTGTTTTGTGTTGTTAATTTCGAGATCTTACTTACAACAACCGTCTCTCTCGGCCATGCCCTTAGTAAGTTACATTCTTTTTGTGGACGGAGATGGCTCTCCGTTCGCCGGAACTTATCGACTTTGCTTATCTAGCATGGTACAATGTTTTCTTCTCATAATAAAACAAATTCTTGCAGCAAGGTGCATATATTTTAGGGTGTTGTTCATATCTCGACCAGCTTTCGATGGAAACATATGCCTACTACTGTCCCGAAAAGAATACAATTATGAAATTCATGCCGATCAAATTTGTTAAAGTTTGACCAAATTTATTGTGATTAGTATTAGTAGTAATGTGTCAAACAAGATTTATTACAAAAACAAAAATATATTTCATCATTCTATTTACACTTATTTTGTATTTTAATTGCTAGTAATTTTTATACAGTTTTTACTAAAAATTGAAATCAACCGACTTTAGTAAGTGAGAATTGGCATTCTGTTTGGGACCGAGGGGTCTGTTTTTTAGAGTAAAAATGCACCCGTGTCCTGGAAACTATTTTGCTCTTCCCATTTACATCCTCAAACTTTCAAACTGACTATCCAGATTTGTCATCTTTTGCCATGACACATAGACGGTCCAAAGACAAATACGCTAGCCTCATAATCTGACGTGGCCACGCCAGTGTGCCTAATGGATGATGAGCCTGTGCCTATTTAGTAAAAACCTTGAACGTTGTGACCGTGCCACAGCCTAACGTGGGCGGGCCACTGT
>JAENPR010001762.1:0-113456 GCA_018135685.1 Themeda triandra | reverse complement strand
TCCTTAGCTGCGCTATCGCCCCATTGTTGTCACAATGTAGATTCAATGGGCTAGCCGCATTAGGAAACACCAAGATCAATGAGGAAAGCGCCTCATCCAAACACCTTCCTTTGCGGCTTCGGAAGCGCAATGTACTCGGCTTGTTGTTGTAGAATCGGACCACTGTCTCCTGCTTGGAACTTTTCCGGCTTACGCACCACCATTTACCGTGAACACAAAACTGATTGAGATTGTGAATCATCTACATCGGTTTGGAAGCTAGCATCGGTGTAACCATTTACAACGAGCTCCTCCTCACCTCCATAGATCGAACTCATCCTTAGTCCTTCTCAAGTACTTAAGGATGTTTTTAACGACGTCCGGTGACTCTCACCAGGATTGCCTTGGTACTGCTCTAACACTTAGAGCATATGAGACATGCGGGCGAGTACATATCATGGCATACATGATGGAACCGGCTGCCCGAAGCATATGGAACCTTACTCATGCGTTTGCGCTCTTCATCGATGAAGGACATTGCTTGTCGCTAAAGCGCATACCATGTGACATAGGCAGAGAACCTTTCTTGGATTGCTCCATGTTGAACCGTTTCAACACCTTGTCAATGTATGTATCTTGGCATAATCCTATTAGCCTCTTCGACCTATCTCTATAGATCTTAATGCCCAAGATGTATCTTGCATCTCCTAAATCCTTCATAGAAAAACTATTATTCGGTGAAGTCTTTGATTGCAACATTGGAATGTCATTCCCAATCAATAGTATGTCATCCACATACAAGATTAGAAACACAACGCGCTCCCACTAGCCTTTTGGTAAACACAAGGCTCTTCTTCATTACGACGGAAGCCAAACCCTTTGACCACCTCATCAAAATGAATGTTCCAACTCAGAGATGCTTGCTTTAACCCATAAATAGATTTCTTAAGCTTGCATATTTTTTGACATTATTTGGATCAGCAAAACCTTCGGGATGTATCATATACACGTCCTCCTCTAAATTTCCATTTAGAAGAGTACATTTTAACATCCATACGCAAATCTCATAATCGAAATGGCCATTATTGCTAGAATGATCGGATAGATTTAAGCATCGCCTCTTTTGGAGAGAATGTCACCGTCGTAGTCAATTCCTTGAACTTGCCGAAAACCCTTTGCGACAAGTCGAGCTTTATAGACGTGAACATTTAGTCCATATCCTTCTTCTTTTTATAGATGCATTTGCTCTCGATGGGTCTAACACCATCGAGGCGGGTCAACCAAGTTCCAAACTTGATTATTTCCCATGGAATCTATCTTGGATCTCATGGCACTCTACCATTGCTCGAGTCTCGAGTCCATCATAGCTTCTCGCATATGTTGCAGGTTCGTCATCGTCCAACAATAACAAGATCCCCACGCAGTGCGCGAAGTCTGCGATCTTCGTGGTTGTGGAGGTGTTTCAAAGAGCCATGGGCATCTCAACTTGTTCTACTACATTAGCATCACTCGTAAGAGTCCTTCTCGATGGCTCATCTTAAACTTCTTCAAGATACACCTTTTGTCCACTCTTCTCTCTTTGAGAACTCTTTCTCTAAAAAAACATAGTTTAGAACAACAAACACTTTTTCCTCCGAGCGGTTGTAGAAGTAATATCTAAAGTTTCCTTGGGATATCCCACGAAAAAAACATTTATCCGATTTGGGTGTTAGCTTATCGATATAAGCCGCTTGACATAAACTTCACAACCCCAAATTTTTAGAAAAGACAAACTAGGACTCTTCCCAGTCCATATCTCATATGGTGTCTTAACTACGAGACTTAGATGGTACTCTATTCAATGTGAAAGCGTCGTTTCTAGAGCATATCCCCAATACGATAAAGGTAGGTCCGATCGGCTCATCATAGACCGAACCATGTCCAACAAAGTCCGATTACGCCGCCGGACACGCCATTTCTCTCGTGGCGTTCCAGGTGGCGTAGGCTGTGAACAAGTGGAACAATTCACAACTCTTAAGATGATTGCTAACCGTGACTCAAATATTCGCCTCCACGATCGAGATCGCAAGGCCTTAATTTTTCTTGCCACGTTGGTTCTCTACTTCATTCTGAAATTCTTTGAACTTTTCAAATGTTTCGCACTTATACTTCATTAGGTAGACATAGCCATATCTACTAAAGTCATCGGTAAAAGTTATGAAGCATGCGAAAACCGCCTCTAGGCAAGTCGTGCTCATTGGTCCACATACATCACTATGTACTAGTTCAATAAGTCGACGCTCTCTCAGAAAATCTAAGAAAAGGCATCTTGGTCATCTTGCCCAATAGGCAAGCCTCACATGTCTCGTAAGATTCAAAATCAAACGAAGTTAGAAGCCCATCATCATGGAGCCTCTTCATGCGATTTTCACTTATATGACCCAAACGACAATGCCACATATATGTAGGACTTAACTCATTAAGTCGAGGCTTTTTAGCATTAACATTACAGACAATTGCATCATCAAGATTTAAAATAACTAATCCATTCACAATGGATGCAAAAGCCACAAACATATCATTCTTTGAGATAACACAACCATTGTCTTTACTCACAATTGAATAACCATCCTTCATCAAACATGAAGGTGACACAATGTTTCGACTTAGGCTAGGAACAAAATAACAATTATTCAATTCCAAGATAAATCCTGACGGAAGGTGAAGTTGCATCATCCCGACGTTCAACACAGCAACTCTTGCATTGTTGCCCACACGGAAATCAACCTCTCCCTTCTCCACGCTTCTACTTCTTATCATTCTCCCGCATCGAATTGCAAATATGAGCAACCGATCCGGTATCAAATACCCAAGATATATAAGAGTTAGCGAGAAAAATGTCCGTAACATAAACAACAAGCGTATGAGCGGGAGTACCTTTACTAATGGCAGTCCTTCTCTAAGGACGCCAAGTACAAACTTGCGGTTCTTTCCAGTTGACCATCCTTACCCAATGAAAACATTTAGCATGCGGCCGTGTGGTCCAGCTTTGGGGGCGGGCGGAGCCGAAGCAGAGATCACATCTTTAGCCTTGCCCTTTTCTTCCCCAAATTTCTTTCTCTTAAAGTTAGGCTTGTTACGGGACAGCCAACACTTGGCCACCAACACCTTCTTAATACCGCCGTTGTTTTCAGCATGCCACACAACTCATTCAAGCCCCTCTCCGCACCATGCATATGGTAGTTCGCAATGAAGTTTCCATAGTCAGGGCGAGATGAAAGAATGAAATCGGTAATAACTCTTGGCCAATTGGAAAGCCCTAGCTTCTCCAAACCTTTGAGTGTAACCAACCATCTTGATTACGTGTGTAACAACAGCACTTCCGCTAGCTTGGTTTCAAGAAGCGCCTTCGAGACATTGAACCTTCTCTGGGTCCTAGCTTGAGTTTGGAACATCTCTTCAAGCGCCACGATCATATCGTTCATTTGAATGATTGTTATCGAACCGCATCTGAGATCGGGTTCCATACACGCAAGCATAAGCAGCTTATTTCAAGATCGATCACATGCTTTCTTGTAAGCATTTTTCCGCAAAGCAGATGCATTATCGGCGAGCTCATGCGAGTAAAGGGGTGTCTAGATATTCCACCTTTTCTCAAACGAGAACAATTCTCGGGTGGATCCAATCCGCATAGTTTGTTCCATTCAACTTATCTTTCTCAAGAATCGAACGCAAAGTAAATGGTTTAGAAGACGCCATTTAATCTACAACAAAAGTAATGCAAAATACTAAGACAAAGTATCCATGATAGAGTAAATAATATCAAAATATAATCTACTCCCACTAAAATCAATATCCCTCGATTGAAATTTAGTGATTCAAGACCCACAACTAGCAGAGTCGACTAGTGAGCTTTAGCATCACGCTAGAAGACATGAGTAGATCGGTAAGCAACTCTTTGCTAATCATATCCCATATGACTCTTGTTGGATAACATCTCTATGCTTGGGTTACCAACTTCTTAGCCAAGGTCCCCTAACCTAGTTAGGATGACCTTGTTCAAGCAACCACAAACCTTCCTAAGTATCCGTCTGAACTGTCTAGTCGAAAATCGGTGGCACCCTAATTTCATAGACCCACCACCGATTGTACAAGGCATGCTGGTGCAAGGTTTGGGGGAGCATGAACTCAAACATTCGAGGATCGTTCTTACTTCACTACCGCACGAATGTAGACAAAAACATTATAGCATGTGAAAGTAGAACATAGTAAGAACGACATAAACACGTAGATATGACTTGGTATAGCCCATTGTTCTTTTTGAGATCTCCATCTCGTCGTCAACCGTTCATCATGGTGATCTCCATCTCCACGATCCATGATGCCATCCTTCGCTGATGAATCCGCCATGACTATCTCACCACTAACGCCAAAGCTAGTGAATTAAAATTACATAGTCGCGATAGTATCATCACAAAATTATGCACAGCCATTACAATAATTTTGACAATATCTATATGGCTCCAGCCCATATTGTCATCCTCATGACATGCAAGCCATGAATTAATTACATACATGCATCACATACACATAAAGGGCTATACGTCATGAAATCCCACAAAACGAGAGTTAACCGATTTCGACTACTAAAAGTAAATCACTTAAAAACTCTATCTTACGGACCTCTTTTGACAATTCTAATCTTATCGAATCCGATGGTGTGGGATTGATTGATCCATCTTGAAATTGTCTACATTTTGGCGTAAAGATCGTCTCCATCCGAGTTACGGTTTTAAAAGTTACGGCCGTTTTACGAATAGAACTTTTCTCGGCAACTCGGCCCGACGGCCGATCCATGTTACTGCCGCCGCGCATCTCATGCGCCGGCACTTGACCTAGGGTTCAATTTGATCAATCTGATTGATCTCAAACTCGCCGTGATTGGATTTACATCTATCACTTAACTCGGATGGCGAATTCCGACCGGTACGAGTAGATCGTTACAAGACCAACGCGGCAAGACCATGAACCAAGATCGGAAACTCATCTAAAACCGCGCATATCACATATGCTACATCCAGAACCTATAATGACACGGATAGAGCTGATACCACGAAGGGTTATGAGGGGTCTTCGCTAGCCGGAAAACAAAACTTTTCTACCTCATATCCCGGGATCTACCGCTAGTTACGGGTTACGGGATTACCACTAGACGCGGATGCGCGGAAGATGACTCGATGTAGTCGAACGCGTACGCGTGCCATGCAGTTGCGTGGTCGTCAGGCTCCTCCCACCACTTGCGGTTCGTCCTCGTGCTCCGGATGTGGCACCTCCGAGGTATCACACACGTACGAGGGAGAAGCGATGCGCCTCACGGGACCGCTAGGTCCGCGAAGAGCGGCGAGAGCGTGGAGGGCGACGCGGCCGCTGCAAGGCGTGGATTCGGACTTGGCCGCGCCCCTCCTCTACTTATATAGGTGTCCCTCATGTGCTCCCGAGTTGGAGGCCCATTAGAAACCCTAAGCCTTGTCTAATTCGGGTCCAACCCGAATTAGGCTTCCCGGCCTCTTAAGCGTGCGACCCTATGGGTTCACGCACACATAGACATGGGCCGAATACTCCTATTCACCCAATAGCCGACCGAGCGGCCTCTAGCAAGGTGTGACAACTCCTATGTGCACGCAAATGATCATATCGACGAACCACTACGACCATATACATGTTACTCCCTTGCCACATGATATTTGGTTCAACTCGTGGGTTAACACTTAACCCAAGCACGGCCATGCATTTGTTGATCCAATCACTTGAGTGATCCAGAAGATATCACTCTCATTAGAGAGGGCAAGTCCCATCTTGATTGTCTATGTCTCGCGGAAGATGCTTCTCGACAAACCCGAAGACATCCTTTATAACTACCCAAGAACGGAGTAGCGTTTGTCATCCCTAAGTAAGTCGATACACATCTCGAGTACATACAACAATCTCGTCGAAGGACATAACGTATATGATGTGTATAGAGACAATCTCATGTCGGGTCGGGTCCGGCCTACATTTCATACATGTGCCCACATTATTAGTTCGACATCTCCATGTCCATAACTTGTGAAACATAGTCATCAACTAATAATGTGCTAGTCTAATATTCATGTGTGTCCTCACTTGAACTCCGACCAGGGACAAATATAGAATAACCATACAAGTAAAAGAGTTCCACAAACAATTCACATAATTACCAATCAATACAAGTTGTCTTTAATGGATATTCAATGGACATATTACATATCATGGATACAAGCGGAATATCATCATCTCTATGATTACCTCTAGGGCATATTCCCAACACTAAGGGCCGTTCGGGCTCTCGGGTGATGACAAACATTGTGGTGGTGAGGCCGGTGGCATGAAAACACCTTAACCATGGCATACGATCGTGCTTGAACTAGTGTCGAGAGCCGTAGGATGCGAGGGAACCGGGCGTGCGGTAGCATAGTCGTGTGTGCAAATATGGCGGTTTTAGAGCCAGAGCCATGGTTAAGGGCCATTCGGGTTCTCGAAAGCGGCAACAAACACTATCTTCCGGAGAGGCCAGAGGTGTCAAAACACCTTAACCAAGGCGCATGGGCGTGCTTGACTTGGTGCGAGGAGCCGTAGGACGCGCAGGAACCGGCCGTGCGGCAGCAAAGTCGTGTGTCCAAATATGACAGTTCTGGAGCCGTGGAGCCGAGGTTAAGGGCCGTTCAGGCTCTCGAGCTATGGCAAATGCTATGGTAGAGAAGCCAGATGTGTCAAAATGCCATAACCGTGGCATACGGGCATGCTTGACTCAGTGCCAGGAGCCATAGGATGCGTTGGAACCGACCGTGTGGCAGCACGGTTGTGTGTCCAAATATGGCAGTTTTGGAGCCGTGGAGCCATGGTTAAGGGCCCTTCAGGCTCTCGAGTGATGGAAAACTCTATGGTCGAGAGGAGAGAGGCATCAAAATGGCTTAACCATGGCGTACGGGCATGCTTGACCCAGTGCCGAGAGCCATAGGATGCACAGGATCCGGCCATGCGATAGCACAGTCGTGTGTGCAAATATGGAAGTTCTGGAGTCATGGAGCTGTGGTTAAGGGCCGTTCGGGCTCTCAGGTGATGACAAACATTGTGGTGGTGAGGCCAGAGGCATGAAAACACCTTAACCATGGCATACGGTCGTGCTTGACCTAGTGTCGAGAGCTGTAGGTGTTGACACCAGATGTGGCAAATGGGATTACCGCAAGCGGACGGGTAGTCAATGTAGCACTTCACCGGGAGTATTCCAGGTATCGTATTTTCCACAGAGAACGAGAAGTGGACTAACTAGGCCAAGGGATGCTGTTAGGCAATGATCAAAGGGCTTAGGATGGGTTCAAGAGGTAATTCTAGTATTCGGTTCTAACTTAGCTTATCCTAAGGGTATGTGAGCACTAACTCTATCTTTCTGCTGCGGCCGAAGGACGAGACAGGATGCTAAAATAACGCACCTGAAGCGACCCCCAAAGTAGGCCTACAATCTAACCTAACAACACGCTCGGGAGAGCTCCAAGGTCCCAACGGAAGGCCGTCACACTACACTTGTGGGCGTTCTGGGTGCGGCCCGACGTTCACACCGGGAGATCTAGTCTAGACACCGCGTCTACACTATCTCTACTACTCTAAACATGGCCGGGTTTAAAGTACTTCACTCAAGAGCACGACATACACCCGCTCGGAGAGAGCAATGTGCCAGAAAGTGTGTACACTTAAGATAAACTAAGGACAGAAAGTAAATACTGAAAGTACTCGGATGAAAGCAACTAGATAGTAAACTTACTAGAAGACAAGCATCCGCCGAGGTGCTCTTGGAAGAAGACTCCCGACAAGGCCGACTCCTCCGGAACTCCTCACTCTCTTCCCTCTATTCTCACACTATAGCTTAATAGTAGCTCTTCCTATGGTTGGTCGACGGTGGGTCCCACCGGCCTTCTAGAAGGTCCAAGTGGCGGTGGGAAGTGCCAAGGTGTCCGCCACCAAGGGCGGGTCGGCCGACTCGGAGGGGTGCCGTACGAGGCACGGTACAAAGCATGGCTTAACGTGAGCGCCCGCCATCCTCGAATCCGGAGATGGGCGGCGTAATGGTGAAGCGACCGGCGTACGCTCCACTACTTCGGGTTCTCAGTAGCCATGGGGTTAGGTGGTGTCGGCCGTACGTCGGCGCCGCGTTCGAGCCCTGTAGCCATGTGCGAGCTCTGGTCGGGCAATGATTGAGAGCGGACTCGAGCGACTGCTCGCTCGAGCGTTCTCCGTCCCGCTCGAGTGGTTGCTCGCTCGAGCAGTTTGCGTCATCGTCTCGAGCGGTCGCACGCTCGAGCGGTTTCCGTACTTCTCTCTCGAGCGGGTGAGTGGCCACTGCTCGAGTTTAGGAGGTTCTGAGGCTTTGTGGGCCTGATAGTGGGCTGGCCCAGCTCGAGGGGGATTGGGGGTTTCTCTGGTCAGTTAGTTTTTGGGATTTTTAGACAGGGATGAGGCTGATTTGCTCGTCTCTAATTCACCCAATTTAGGACCCCCTAATCCAGGTATGCGACAGTAGCCCCCGAGCCCTTGCTTGATTGTGAAAAACTTCAAGCAAGGGATTATGAAGTGGAGTTGAAGTACCTAGACTTAGGGTCATGTTGTCTCGAGGAGTTATTTCGTCCTTTCTCCGTGGGGGGCGCGCGAGCGTCCCCCGTGGGGGTAGCCCCTGAGGCCCCAGAGGAATGAGGCATTCCTCTGGGGGGCTTTGAGATGAACGATTTTGAGTAAGAGTATTATTAACCTGGAGTTGTAGCAGCTCGAGGCGGAGATTCACCACTCCTCGAGCCCCGAGCACCTCCCCTTTTCCCCGTCGATGGGGGTCGTTTAGGCGACTCGAGCCCCCAAGCCTCGAATGGCGGGCCGGAGTAGCGATCCGTTCCTCGCTTGATCTCTTGGATCGATCCAAGTGGTGAGAGGTCGACACTACTCGCGACCGAGCGAGCGCCACACCTCCCTGTGAGCTGATGGCGGGTAGTCCAAGTGAGAGCTCGTCTCCTTTCGAGGGGAGACGGCATCGAGGCCCGGGGGCGCTCTCATTAGAGCTGGGCGCTTAGTTTCCGCAGGACCGGCCCCGTTTGAGGGGACCGGGCGGCTCGAGTGCCTCCCCCTCGACGGGATCTCTTGGATACCTAGTGCCCCGCCTTGGACACGCCATCGTGTTCGAGGATTCGTTCTCGAGTGGAACCTTTCGAGGGTTCCTTCCCATAGGCGCCCCTAACTCGGGTGCTCGAGGGCGGCCGTTCGAACCCGTCCGTGGGTCAGCCTCCGCTCCTCGAGATCGACTTGTGGGACCGGGGTCCCCGGTTTTCTTACCGTGTAAGGAACCGTCTCGTCGAGACGTCCGTCATCGCGCCCTGTTCGAGCGCATCCGTCCATTGCAAGCGGCGCGCCTTTTTAGCGAAACCGGCGTATCGTGATGATCATGGCTTGGCGACGGTTCCGCTCCGTCTCGCGACGCGTGCGCCTGTAAGTGGTGGTAGGTGGCGGTTTGTCAGGGCAATAAATGCGGTTACCGTTTTTTGGCCGAGTCCGGCCGGGGCGCGCGGTCATTGGATGGTGCAATCTCGGGCCGTCGATGCGATTCACGCGGATCGGCTTGAGCTCTATAAATTCGAAAGAGTGGGCTCGATTCTTCTTCCCCGCATTCTCGCCCCTTCTCGCCGCTCACGCCCGCGCGCGCCGCTCTAGATTCAATCCGCCGCCACCGTCATCTGCAATCGCCGTCGCCGCCGCCCGCGACCGTGCCTGCTTTCTGCGCCACCGTTCCCCGCGCCACCGTTCCTCGTGCTCTGCCGCCGTCGTTGCTCCACCGTCCCGCTCCCGTCGCCGACATGAGGAGGTCAGTCAGGAAGACGGGTCAGGGCTCCGGTCAGGGCGCCGGTGGAAAAGGCAAGGGCAAAGGCAAGGAGGCCGCCAAGCCTCCCACGCCGGTGGTGATGGAGGAGGCGCTTCCGTGGCCTCGGTCCACGGTGACCGAGGCGATGCTGATCAACCTGGTCAATGGCGGATTGCTTCCGCCCAATCCGGCGGAGGGGACACCGGAGTGGCGGGTGCCGGACGACGACCACTTCGAGCCCAATCCCCCGCCGGGCTACATCCTGAGTTTTATCAGGTTCCACCGGCGGGGACTTGGTGCGCGGCCGAGCCGCTTCATGCGGGCACTCCCCCACCATTTCGGGGTTGAGCTCCAGCACTTCAACCCCGCCGCCACGCAAGAGGAGGAGAAGGCGGAGGAGCCGGTGGAGCAGCAGGCGGAGCCGGTGGTGTAGCCTGCCGCCGCAGGCGTCGAGGAGCGTCAGCCGCAGGTGGAGCAGCGGGCTGAGCTAGAGGAGCAGCAGCTGCAGGCGGGGCAGCGAGCGGAGCAGCCCACCGCTGCAGGTGGCGATGAGCGCCAGGGCGGCGAGCAGGAGCACCACCTGCAGCCGTATGAGGCGCCGCCGCAGCCTCCGCAGCTGCTGGGGGACCTGGTGCCCCACCTCGTGCCTGACTCGAAAACGGGCGAGGTGTGGTTCGAGGGCATGACCGATGCCGACCAATGGGAGGAAGCCCAAAGGAAGCAGACGGCGGCGGCCATCGTCGGCCCCACACCGATGTCACCATCGAAGAAATGGAGGCGGTCGAGGCGCGGCGCTCGCCCGAGGCGTCCTCCTCCTAGAGCCGGCCGCAACGCCCGACAACCTTGGCCGAACGGGTGGTGACGGCGGGCGTTGATTTGGAGCGGTGAGGAGACTCCACTCCTCCGTCGACAAGGAGATGCGGGAGGAGTTCCCCTTATGGGAAAGGCCGCCGCCGGTGCTCCCGACCCCTCGACCACGAGGCTCCTCCGATCGTGATGAACGATCGAAGGAGCTCGAGGCGTACACAGAGACCGAGGAACGCCGGCAGTGGCTCGAGAACGCCTTGAAGACCGCCCTGTCGCTTGTTTCTGAGGACATGCCCCGGCTTCTCTCTGTGAGTACTTTAGTTGCCCTTCTTTTTAGTTTATCGTGTTTTATGATCTAATGCTTCCCCTTCATGGTTCAGACGACGCAGAGCCGCTCATATGCCAAATTAACGCACATCCTTGCTACGCAAGAGAGCGAGCACGAGATCCGGCGGTACGTGCGGATGGGGTAGGAGGCCAAGGGCGAGCGGCACCGCTTTGCTCGGCTCCTTCGAGAGGCCAATGCCGCCCTGGACGCCGCCAAGGAGGACGCCAAAAAGGCTCAAGATGAGCTTGCTCGAGTGGCGCAGGGGGCCGAGGTGGCACAGCGGGAGGCGGGCGAGAGCTTGCCCAAGCCGCGCGGGAGGCGGAGGCCGCTCGTCAGAAGTATGCGCAGCTGCACGAAGTCTTCGAGCAGCTCAAGAAGGACGCAGCTACGGCGCTGCAGAGCTACAGGGCCAAATGCCGGGACATGGAGCAGCTCCAGAAGGATAAGGCCAACGTCGAGGCGTTTGCAAAGGAATTGCAGGCGGCGATCACCCGGGAAACTGCCGAGAAGGAGGCCCTTGCCAGCGCGCTCGAAGCGGAGAAGGAGCGGGCGAGCGGTCTCCAGACGGAGGTGGTCAACTTCCATCGAGTGGTGACGGACAAGGACCTCGCCATCCGGGCGCCGGCAAGGCTTATGAGGAGCTGCGGACGGAAAAGCTCGACGTCGAGCGTGCCTCCGAGGAAGGAAGCCGAGCTCGCGGGCGCGAGTGCGAGCAAGGGCTCTCGACCCGCTGCACCCGTAAGTGCTCAAGTCCTTTAGTCCTTTTTTCGTGCGTGATTCATACGTGTTGCTCGAGCACTTGATTGAGTACTTGATTCTTGTCGTCCTTTTTCAGGTTTGGAGGCGGACCTGGTGGACGCGCGTGAGTACGCAAAGTCAACCCATGCGGCGGGCCGACGGCGTGCTCTCGCCCAAGGCCCACATCACCGGCGCCATCGACACCCTTAGCGCCAACCGGGCTTCCCGCCGGTGGTGGACGTCGAGGGGCCGGATGCGCGAGCTATGCTAGCCGGGTCCGTGAGTTCGGCGCCTCTGCGGGGTCGTATCCGGGAAGCCCTCGTCTTCGGCCATTTAGCGCGCCGGACGATGGCCATCTTCTACTCGGGGTTTAGCATCTCGAGGGAGGACGCCCGGCCGGGATGGAGGCCGTTGCGGCGGCTTCACCTACGCCGAGGGCGAGCAAGAAGGAGGGGTCAACCCCGGATCGAGCGGCTCAAGGCCGAGGCCGAGGAGCCGGGTGCCCGTCTTGGAGGCGATCTCGCTGCGAGAAGTCCTCCGCCCGATGCGGAGTAGATTTTATCCGGCCTGCGAGCCGAAATCTGGGCAACAAGGCCCTTGTAAGAAAACAAGTATTTTGGTCATGGAAATGGCCCAAGTGGCCTTAAATCGTGATACTCAGATGTTTATAATCGTTATGCTCTTCGCGCTTCCTGCCTTTATTTCATTTTAGCTAAGTGTTGGCGCTGCGCTCGAACCACTTCGAGAGGGGATGAGTTAGGGTGCCGTAGCTCGGAAGCGTGGGAAGCCTTGTGCTCGATCGCCCTGGCTCGACGAGCTCGAGGTGACGCAAATACTTAGCTTAAGAAAAATTTCGAGGCGAGGAGGGGAAAGATTACGTCGAGCGTTGTTTTTGAAAAAACTAGGTGCGTTTTTCGAGGACTTCGGGGTCCCCCCTGTCTAGCTCGAGGGGGCTTGACTTTGTGGAAACAAAGTCGAGCCCACCTTGTGTATGAACAAAAAGTAAGAAACTGACTCATTTATTCATACTAGCGGTACATTTAGACGAAATATGTACAAGGTATCGAGGCCTAGGGGAAAAAGCGACGTAGCTGTTCGATGTTCCACGCGTTGGTGAGGGTCGAGCCGTTCTCGTCGGCTAACTTGTAGGTCCCCGGTTTCAGCACCTTGACCACGATGAACGGGCCTTCCCAAGGAGGAGTGAGCTTGTGGCGCCCCTTGTTATCTTGGCGTCGACGGAGCACGAGATCGCCGACCTTGAAATCCCTCTTGCGCACGTTCTACTCATGATACTGCCGCAGCTTTTGTTGGTAGCGCGCAGAGTGTAGGAGCACCATGTCTTGAGCCTCTTCAACCTGGTCGACGGCGTTAGCTAGTCTTTCCTCGTTAGTTTGCTCGTTGTAGGCCTTAAGTCGAGGGGACCCGTACTCGAGATCAGTGGGGAGGACGGCCTCAGACCCATAGACCAGGAGAAACGGGGTGAACCCAGTGGCTCGACTTACGGTCATTCGTAGACTCCACGGGACGATGGGAGTTCAGCTACCCACTTCTTGCCGTGCTTGTTGAGGCGGTCGAAAATTCTTGGCTTTAGCCCCTGCAAAATCATGCCGTTGGCACGCTCGACATGACCATTAGTTCGAGGGTAGGCGACTGCCGACCAGTTCACACGGATGTGGTACCGATCGCAGAAGTCCAAGAACTTTTTGCCTGTGAACTGGGTGCCATTGTCAGTAATGATGACGTTGGGGACTCCAAAGCGATGGACGATATCGGTGAAGAACTCGACCGCTCGTTCCGAGCGGATGTTAGTGATGGGCTTGGCCTCGATCCACTTGGTAAACTTGTCGATGGCCACGAGCAAGTGGGTGTAGCCTCCCGTCATCTTTTTGAGGGGTCCGACTGCATCAAGCCCCCGGACCGCAAATGGCCACGTGAGGGGGATCATCGGAGCGCGTGTGCGGGAAGATGCGTTTGCCCGGCGTAGAACCGCATCCTTCACACGCTCGAACTAACTTGATGGCGTCAGCTGTAGCCGTGGGCCAGTAAAAGCCCCGACGGAAAGCGTTACCGACAAGGGTTCTTGGCGCAGCGTGGTGGCCACAAGCCCCCGAGTGCATGTTTCTGAGCAATTTTCTGCCCTCCTCGATCGAGATGCACCGTTGGAGTACGCCAGTCGGGCTGCGGCGGTAGAGCTCTCTGTCCTCCCCGCAAATGACGTACGTCTTGGCTCGTCGTGCCAGTCGTCTCGCCTCTGTTTTTTCCTCTGGCAGCTCCCCTCGAATGAGATACTCGAGGAATGGTGTACGCCAGTCAGATGGAGGGCTCGTAACCTGGTCGATCTCGATGACTGTGGCCCCCGTCGAGGGGGGTTCAGTCGTAGGAGCAGGCTCAACGGCTGGTCCTGCCCCAGCCCCCGGGTCCCACTTCACGGATGGCTCGTGAAGATCTTTCGAGAAGACGTCTGGGGGTAGCGGCGCCCGAGATGAAGCGATTTTGGCCAGTTCGTCCGTAGCCTCGTTAAAGCGCCTTGGGATGTGGTTGAGCTCGAGACCATGGAAGTCGGCTTCCAACTTGCGCACCTCATTGCGGTATGCTTCCATCTTTTCATCATGGCAGCTCGAGGCTTTCATCACTTGATCGATAACGAGCTGCGAGTCACCTCGGGCATCGAGGCGTCGGACCCCAAGCTCGATGGCAATGCGCAACCCGGTAACGAGCGCCTCATACTCTGCCATGTTGTTCGAGGCGGCAAAGTGGATGTGCACCATGTAATGCATGTGTACTCCGAGGGGTGAAATGAAGAGCAGGACCGCGCCTGCTCCTGTCTTCATGAGTGACCCGTCGAAATACATGGTCCACAGCTTGGCCTCGGATCTCGGGTACCGGGGGAGTTGGATGTTGGATGTCCATTCGGCGACGAAATCAGCCGGCACTTGAGACTTGATAGCTTTTCGCGGGCGTATGTGATGGTCTCGCCCATGAGCTCGACCGACCACTTGGCGATTCGACCCACGACTTCCCGGTTTTGGATAATTTCACCAAGTGGGAATGATGACACTACCATCACCGGGTGGCTTAGGAAGTAGTGCTGGAGTTTTCGACGGGTGAGGACGATGGCGTAGAGCAGTTTCTGGATTTGAGGGTACCGAGTTTTGGCATCTGAGAGCACCTCACTGATAAAATACACCGGCCGCTGAACGGGGAGCGCGTGCCCCTCTTCCTGCCTCTCGACCACTATGACTGTGCTGACCACCTGAGTGGTTGCGGCAACATAGAGGAGGAGGGATTCGGCGGGTATGCCGTCTCGAGCCGGCCGAGGCGGCACGAGCACGGAGGAGATGTGAGCATGCTCTTCGGCTTTGAGAGGGCCTCCTCTCGCCCGGTGTCCATGCAAAGTGCTCGGATTTTCGAGGAGCCGGTACGAGAGGCAAGGCTTTTTCTCCCGGCGCGCAATGAACCGGCCGAGTGCGGCTAAGCATCCAGTGATCTTTTGCACCTCTTTCATGTCTCAAATTGGCCCCATTCTCATGATGGCCGCGACCTTCTCGGGATTGGCCTCGATGCCGCGCGGGAGACGATATACCCTAACAACATGCCTCGAGGCACACCAAAGACACACTTCTCGGGATTCAACTTGATGTTCTTAGCCGGAGGCATCCAAACGTCAACTTGAGGTCCGCGACAAGGTTTTCTACCTTTCGAGTCTTGACAACGATGTCATCGACGTAGGCCACAACGGTCTCTCCTATGTGTTTCTCGAAGACACGGAGCATGCGGCGATATGTTGCCCGGCGTTTCGAAGGCCGAAAGGCATTGTGACATAACAATACATGCCCATGGGGGTGATGAATGAAGTCGCGAGCTGGTCGGACTCCTTCATTTTGATTTGGTGGTAGCCGAGTAGGCATCGAGAAAGGAAAGTACTTCACAACCCGCAGTGGAATCAACGATTTGATCTATTCGAGGTAAAGGAAATGGGACTTTGGGACATGCTTTATTTAAACTAGTGTAATCTACACATATCCTCATTTTTCCATTCTTTTTCTCTACTAATACAGGATTAGCTAACCACTCGGGATGATGTACCTCCTTGATGAATCCGGCTTTCTCGAGCTTCTCGACCTCCTCGCGGATGATCCTGCACTTCTCCTCGTCGAAGCGGCGCAGGCGTTGCTTGACAGGTCTCGGACCGGGACGGATCTCCAAGGCGTGCTCGGCGACATCCCTCGGTATGCCAGGCATGTCCGAGGACTCCACGCAAACATGTCGGCATTTGCGGAGAAAGTCGACGAGCACCGCTTCCTATTTGCTTTGTCGAGGGAGGCACCGATGACCAGCGTCTTCTCCCCGAGGAGCTTGGATCGAGCGGGATCTTCTTGGTGTCTTCGGGGCTCGAAGTTGCCGGCTGTCGCTTGGGCATTGGAGCGAGGGCTCGGCCGCCATGTGATCGAGCATCAAGGCTAAGTCTTCGATGCTCCCATCACGTTCGTCAGTGATTCCCCGTACTCGACGCACTCCACATCACAGTGGTAGGCGTGCTCGTACGTGGAGTTGACGGTGATGACTGCTTTTGGTCCCGGCATCTTGAGCTCGAGGTAGGCATAGTTGGGGATCGCCATGAACCGGGTGTAGCACGGCCTGCCCAGGATGGCGTGGTAGGTCCCCTCGAAACTGGGCACGTCAAAAGTTATGACCTCTCGACGGAAGTTCGAGCGTGTCCCAAAGACGACGGGGAGGTCAATGCGGCCGATCGTGAGCACTTTCTTGCCAGGGACCACTCCGTGGAAGCCCCCGGTGCTCGGCTGGAGGTGAGCTCTTGTGAGGCCGAGCAGCGTGAGGGTCTCCATGTAGATGATGTTGAGGCTGCTGCCTCCATCCATGAGAACTTTGGTGAAGCGGGCGTTGAGGATGATCGGGTCGACGACGAGAGGGTATGCGCCGGGATTGGTGACGTGCTCTGGATGATCATCACGGTCGAACGTGATGGGAGCATCCGACCAGTCGAGGAATTGAGGCGTGGCGGGTTTCAGGGCGAAAACCTCCCTACGCTCGGCCTTCCGCTCTCGACGTGTCATCTGGGTGGTTGGGCCGCCGTAGATCATGTAGCACTTGGTGATGGGCGGATACCCATTGTCGTCGTTGTCGTTGGCTTGATCGTCGCCACCCTTATCCTTCTTGCCATCGTCCTTGTCAAGGCCAATTTTCTTGAAGTAGCCTCGAAGCATACGGCAGTCCTCGAGGTTATGCTTGACCGGCTCCTTATGGTACGGGCATGGCTGCTTAAGCATTTTGTCGAAGACGCCCCCATCCGGAGGGGGTCTAGGCTTCTTGCGCTCGGCCGCGCCACCTCGCCTTCCACGACCGCGTGCTTGCCTTGCTTGGTTGCCTTTCTTCTTCTTCCCGTTCTTCTTCGGGGCCTTGCTCGGGCCCTCACCGCCTCCCGAGGACGGCGCGGGCTTGTTCCCGCCCCACCAAAGAAGGCCCCCACGGCCTCGTCGCCGGCGGCGTAGTCGGCGACGACGTCCATGAGCTCGTTCACCGTCTTTGGGCGATTGCGCCGAGCTCCCGCACGAGCTCTTTGCAATTGGTGCCCGAGACGAACTCCGGGATGACGTCGTGATCCGGAATGTGTGGCGCTCGGTGCGCGGCTTTGAGAAACGTCGAGCAAAGTCCCGAGAGATTCCGTGGTATTTTGCTTGCGCTTAAGGAGATCCCACGAGTTGCCGGGTCGGATGTAGGTGCCCTTGAAGTTCCCCTCGAAAATCTGGACCAGTCGGCCCAATCGTAGATCCGATTGGGGAAGCTCCTCGAGCCACCGTCGAGCGGTGTCAGAGAGAAAAAGAGGGAGCTGGCTTATGATCGCCTTATCTTCTCGAGCCCCTCCCAGCTGGCAGGCCAGCCGGAAGTTGGCCAGCCAGAGCTCTGGCTTGGTCTCCCCGTTGTACTTGACCACGCTCGTGGGGGGTCGAAATGGGTTAGGTAATGGTGTGTTGCGGATTGCTCGACTGAAGACTCGAGGGCCCGGCGGCTCAGTAGCCTGCCGGTCCTCATCGCCGTCGTAACGCCCCCTCGATGGGCCTTGTCGCCACGGTCCTCGGCACCCGCAGCCTTGCGTCGTCGGTTGTCATTGATGTCATGACGCGCATCTTGAGGCGCGCGGTTGTCGAGGATGCGATCTCGAGCAGGGGCTCTACCACCTCGAGGGGGTGCCTCTTGGTGGATGGAACCCTCCCGCTCGTGCCGTGGTTGTTCTGGGGCTGCCTCACGCTGTCTCGAGGCCGAGCTTTCGGCCTGCTGGACAGCCGTGACTTGGAGGAGCCCTTGGATCTCATCTCGTATCCGCAATGCATGCGGATTCGAGGGCGCCGGCATGTCCCGCAGCAGCATGGCTGCCGCAAGTACATTCTGGCTTGCTCGAGGGAAGTGGGCTGGCTCGGGTGGCGCTTCTGGTCGCCCGTCGTTGACGATGCGGTTGAGGACGTCTCGGGCCTTTCCTCGAGCGCCAAGAGGTCGAGGTGGAGGGAGCTGGCTTAGCTCAAGGGTCCTCTTGAGCAAGTCCAAGTTCGCGCGCTCCGTCTCCATCTTGGTCTCGATTTCCCGGATCTGGGCCCATTGAGCTGCTAGAGCGTCGTCTTCAGGTCGTCGATTATCTTGGGCTTGCGGTGGCGGCCCACGCGGCTCGATCACCTCGCAAGGCTCCGGTACCGCCGACGTCCCAACCGCCGGCCGGCGTAACGTCTGCTCGGTTGGCTGTAGGGTCGGCCACGGCGGCGCCATCTCTGGTCTCCTCATCCGACGGGACGTCATCGTTGAGATGAAAACACTCGCGAGCCGGGTCATAGCACCCTGAGTCCGAGTCATCGGAGTCTGGGTTAGCGCTGGACGGCGTCCAGCGCCTCCCCGTGCTCTCTTCCTCGATCCAGCGGCGCATATCCCCGACCGTGTTGTGGCGTTGCGAGCCAGGTGCTCTGTCAAACCCGCGGTCTACTGATGCCGGCCATACAATCTCCAAGTCCATGGTGCCACGTAGGAGGGGGACGGGGCTGCCCTCTTGCGGTCCCATGGCCGTCCGGATCTCGTTGGCATACGTAGTGGCGGCGTTGGTGAGCCCAAACGGGAGCCTGCGACGAGCTCGGTAGAGCCCGTGCGGCAACAGGTTGGGCGACGTCGGCCGTGCGCGCGCTCGAGGTGCCACGCCGGGCTCTCTTGGCGAGCGCATGGCGAACGTGAAGCCAGGGTCCACGTCAAGGACTCCCTGTCCACGTGCTACCCCCTGCCGTACACTTGGCACCCCGGCTGGGTGCATCGTGGCGTCTGGCTGGGAGGGTACACGAGCAGGGTGCTCAAGGCCCTGTGCCTGCTGGCGGTGAGCCGTGGTGGCGAGCCGTGGTGGCGCGGTCGGCGCGCGGCCCCACCAGCGCGTGGGGGTGACGAGCGTCCCCCTCCTGGTTCACCGATCGAGAGTAGAGCCATGTCGTGGCCTGGGCCGAGCGACACGAACTCTAGACTCCCAAACCAGATCACCGTGGCGAACGGAAGCGAGGAAGTGGGTGATGCCATCCGGAAAATGGCGGGAATCGAGCGAAACACGCAAGTACCCTACCTGCGCGCCAACCGTCGGTGTTTCGTACCCCGGGGTATAACACCAACGAGTAAATTTCTATGCGTGCTCCCTAATCCGGATGGTGATGCAAGAAGGACACAAGTGTTTATCCTGGTTCAGGCAAAGAATGCCCTACGTCCAGCAGAGAGAGAGAGCTTGTATTATCTTGCACCGAAGTGCTTGGGTGAATACAAGCGAGTCCTGAGACTTAGCGTGCGTGGAAGTGTGTTGTGAATATGAAGATTGTAACGTGTGAGTGTGTGAACCCGCCCTAGGCTAGGTCCTGGCATCCCCTTTTATAGGCCAAGAGGAGGCTCAGGAGTACAGAGTAGATAGGGCTATCGTATGTGTGACGTCGAGATACAGTCGTTGGGTCGAGTCATCGGGACTATGGACGCCTTCCTTGATCCGGTACGAGCCTGTGGATCCCTGTTTTTACCCGGGTTGAGCAGCAACCAGCGGCGTGGGCGATGATGGCCCGCTCGTCCTCCCCGATCGTGGGCCGACGTAGTCGAGGTATGGTGCGGCGTAACTGAGCACGTGCGCCCGGGAACCCAGCGGTATGGTCGTCGAGGTGGGAAAGACAGGGCACTGTGCGCCCCATGCTCCGGTCGCGTCCATCACCGCTCTTCGAGTGGTTGGGGGCTGCCTCGAGAGGGCAACGATCCGAGCGACGGGACGGGACGACGTAGTTGGTGGTACGGAGAGTTGACAATGGTGTTTGGAGGGAGTGCCGTACGAGGCACAGTACAAAGCATGGCTTAACGAGCGCCCGCCATCCTCGAATCCGGAGATGGGCAGCGTAATGGTGAAGCGGCCGGCGTACGCTCCACTACTACGGGTTCGTAGCCATGGGGTTAGGTGGTGTCAGCGTACGTCGGCGTTGTTCGAGCCCTGTAGCCATGTGCGAGCTCTGGTCGGGCAATGATTGAGAGCGGACTTGAGCGACTGCTCGCTCGAGCGTTCTCCGTCCCGCTCGAGCGGTTGCTCGCTCGAGCGGTTTGCGTCATCGTCTCGAGCGGTCGCACGCTCGAGCGGTTTCCGTACTTCTCTCTCGAGCGGGTGAGCGGCCACGCTCGAGTTTAGGAGGTTCGAGGCTTTGTGGGCCGATAGTGGGCCGGCCGGCTCGAGGGGGATTGGGGTTTCTTCCGGTCGGGTTAGTTTTTGGGATTTTTAGAGAGGGATGAGGCTGATTTGCTCGTCTCTAATTCACCCAATTTAGGACCCCTAATCCGGTTATCCGACAGAGCCATAGGACGTGTTGGAACCGACCGTGCGGCAACATGATTGTGTGTGCAAATATGGCAGTTTTGGAGCCGTGGAGCCGTGGTTAAGGGCCCTTCAGGATCTCGGGTGATGGAAAACTCTATGGTGGAGAGGTGAGAGGCATCAAAATGGCTTAACCATGGTGTACGGGCATGCTTGACCCGGTGCCAAGTGCCATAGGATGCACAGGATCCGGCCGTGCGACAAAGATAGTCGTGTGTGCAAATATGGAAGTTACGAGTTGTGGAGCTATTGTTAAGGGTCGTTCGGGCTCTCGGGTGATGACAAACATTGTGGTGGTGAGGCCGGAGGTGTCAAAATTCCTTAACCATGGCATACGATCGTGCTTGACCTAGTGCCGAGAGCCAGTAGGACACGCAAGAACCGGCCGTGTGCGGTAGCATAGTCGTGTGTGCAAATATGGCGCTTCTAGAGCCGTGGAGCCATGGTTAAGGGCCATTCGGGTTCTCGGGCATCAACAAACGCTATCTTTGGAGAGGCCGAGGTGTCAAAATGCCTTAACCATGGTGCGGGGGCATGCTTGACTTGGTGCTAGGAGCCGTTGGACGAGCAAGAACTAGCCGTGCGGCAACAAAGTCGTGTGTGCAAACATGGCGCTTCCGGAGCCGTGGAGCCGAGGTTAAGGGACGTTCGTGCTCTCGAGCTATGGCAAACGCTATGGTAGAGAGGCCAGAGATGTCGAAATGCCTTAACCATGGCGTACGGGCATGCTTGACTCAGTGCCGGGAGCCATAGGACGCGTAGGAACCGATAGTGCGGCAACAAAGCTGTGTGTGCAAATATGGCAGTTTTGGAGCCGTGGAGCCGAGGTTAAGGGCCATTCAGGCTCTCGAGCGACGGCAAATGACATGGTAGAGAGGCCAGAGGTGTCAAAATGCGTTAACCATGGCGTACGGGCATGCTTGACTCAGTGTCGGGAGCCATAGGACGCGTTGGAACCGACCGTGCGGCAGCATGGTCGTGTGTGCAAATATGGCAGTTTTGGAGCCGTGGAGCCGTGGTTAAGGGCCCTTCAGGCTCTCGGGTGATGGAAAACTCTATGGTGGAGAGGTGGGAGGCATCAAAATGGCTTAACCATGGTGTGCGGGCATGCTTGACCTGGTGCCAAGAGCCATAGGATGCACAGGATCCGACCGGGCGGCAGCACAGTCGTGTGTGCAAATATGGAAGTTCTGGAGTCTTGGAGCTGTGGTTAAGGGCCGTTCAGGCTCTCGGGTGATGACAAACATTGTGGTGGTGAGGCTACATATGTCAAAACACCTTAACTATGGCATACAGTCGTGCTTGACCTAGTGCCGTGAGCTGTAGGATACGCAGGAACCGGCTGTGCAGTAGCATAGTCGTGTGTGCAAATATGGCAGTTATAGAGCTGTGGAGCCATGGTTAAGGGCCATTCGGGTTCTCGGGTGGCAACAAATGCTATCTTTGGAGAGGCCGAGGTGTCAAAATGCCTTAACCATGGTGCATAGGCGTGCTTGACTTGGTGCGAGGAGCCGTAGGGACGCGCAGCAACCGACCGTGCGGCAAAAAGTCGTGTGTGCAAATATGGCGGTTACGGAGCCGTGGAGCCGAGGTTAAGCGCCGTTCGGGCTCTCGAGCGATGGAAAACGCTATGGTAGAGAGGCTAGAGGTGTCAAAATGCCTTAACCATGGCGTACGTGCATGCTTGACTCGGTCGGAGCCATAGGACGCGTTGGAACCGGCCGTGCGGCGGCATGGTCGTGTGTGCAAATATGGCGGTTTTGGAGCCGTGGAGCCGTGGTTAAGGGCCCTTCAGGCTCTCGGGTGATGGAAAACTCTATGGTGGAGAGGTGAGAGGCATCAAAATGGCTTAACCATGGGGTACGAGCGTGCTTGACCCGGTGCCGAGAGCCGTAGGATGCACAGGATCCGGCTGTGCGGCAGCATAGTCGTGTGTGCAAATATGGAAGTTCTAGAGTCGTGGAGCCGTGGTTAAGGGCCGTTCGGGCTCTCGGGTGATGACAAACACTGTGGTGGTGAGGCCAGAGGTGTCAAAATGCCTTAACCATGGCATACGGTCGTGCTTGACCTAGTGCCGAGAGCTGTAGGACACGCAAGAACCGGCATGCGGTAGCATATTCGTGTGTGCAAATATGGCGGTTACGAGCCGTGGAGCCAAGGTTAAGGGCCATTCGGGCTCTTGAGCGACGGCAAACACTATGGTAGAGAGGCCGAGGTGTCAAAATGCATTAACCATGGCGTACGGTAATGCTTGACTCGGTCGGAGCCATAGGATGCGTTGGAACCGACCGTGCGGCGGCATGGTCGTGTGTGCAAATATGGCGGTTTGGAGCCGTGAAGCCATGGTTAAGGGCCCTTCGGGCTCTCGGATGATGGAAAACTCTATGGTGGAGAGGTGAGAGGCATCAAAATGGCTTAACCATGGGGTACGAGCGTGCTTGACCCGGTGCCGAGAGCCGTAGGATGCACAGGATCCGGTAGTGTGGCAGCACGTCGTGTGTGCAAATATGGAAGTTCGGAGTCATAGAGCTGTTGTTAAGGGCTGTTCGGGCTCTTGGGTGATGACAAACATTGTCGTGGTGAGGCCGGAGCGTCAAAATGCCTTAACCATGGCATACGATCGTGCATGACCTAGTGCCGAGAGCCGTAGGACACGCAAGAACCGGGCGTGCGGTAGCATAGTCGTGTGTGCAAATATGGCGTTCTAGAGCCGTGGAGCCATGGTTAAGGGTCATTCGGGTTCTCACTCGGTAACAAACGCCGTCTTTGGAGAGGCCGAGGTGTCAAAACACCTTAACCATGGTGCATGGGCGTGCTTGACTTGGTGCCAGGAGCCGTAGGACGCGCAGGAACCAGCCGTGCAGCAGCAAAGTCGTGTGTGCAAATATGGCAGTTCTGGAGCCGTGGAACCGAGGTTAAGGGCTGTTCAGGCTCTCAAGCTATGGCAAACGCTATGGTAGAGAGGCCAGAGATGTCAAAATGCCTTAACCATGGCGTACGGGCACGCTTGACCCGGTGCCGAGAGCCATAGGATGCACGGGATCCGGCCATGCGGCAAAGACCACGGTCGTGTGTGCAAATATGGAAGTTCGGAGTCATGGAGATGTGGTTAAGGGCCGTTCGGGCTCTCGGGTGATGACAAACATTGTGGTGGTGAGGCCGGAGGCATCAAAATGCCTTAACTATGGCATACGGTCATGCTTGACCTAGTGCCGAGAGCCAGTAGGACACGCAGGAACCGGCGTGCGGTAGCATAGTCGTGTGTGCAAATATGGCGGTTCTAGAGCATGGAGCCATGGTTAAGGGCCATTCGGGTTCTCGGGCGGCAACAAACGCTGTGGTGGAGAGGCCAGGGGTGTCAAAACGCCTTAACCATGGCGCATGAGCGTGCTTGACTTGGTGCGAGGAGCCGTACGACGCACAGGAACCGGCCGTGGGGCAGCAAAGTCATGTGTGCAAATATGGCAGTTCTGGAGCCGTGGAGCCGAGGTTAAGGGCCATTCAGGCTCTCGAGCAACGGCAAACGCTATGGTAGAGAGGCCAGAGGTGTCAAAATGCCTTAACCATGGCGTACGGGCATGCTTGACTCAGTGCCGGGAGCCATAGGACGCGTTGGAACCGACCGTGCGGCAGCATGGTCGTGTGTGCATATATGGCAGTTTTGGAGCCGTGGAGCCGTGGTTAAGGGCCCTTCAGGCTCTCGGGTGATGGAAAACTCTATGGTGGAGAGGTGAGAGGCATCAAAATGGCCTAACCATGGGGTACGAGCGTGCTTGACCCGGTGCCGAGAGCCGTAGGATGCACAGGATCTGGCCGTGCGGCAGCACAGTCGTGTGTGCAAATATGGAAGTTCTGGAGTCATGGAGCTATTGTTAAGGGCCGTTCGGGCTCTCACGTGATGACAAACATTGTGGTGGTGAGGCTAGAGGCATCAAAATGCATTAACTATGGCATACGGTCATGCTTGACCTAGTGCCGAGAGCTGTAGGACACGCAGGAACCGGCTGTGCAGTAGCATAGTCGTGTGTGCAAATATGGCAGTTCTAGAGCTGTGCAGCCATGGTTAAGGGCCATTCGGGTTCTCGGGCGGCAACAAACATTGTGCTGGAGAGGCCAGAGGTGTCAAAATGCCTTAACCATGGCGCATGGGCGTGCTTGACTTGGTGCCAGGAGCCGTAGGACGCGCAGGAACCAGCAGTGCGGCAGCAAAGTCGTGTGTGCAAATATGGAAGTTCTGGAGCCGTGGAGCCGAGGTTAAGGGCCGTTCAGGCTCTCGAGCTATGGCAAACGCTATGGTAGAGAGTCTAGAGGTGTCAAAATGCCTTAACCATGGCGTACGGGCATGCTTGACTCAGTTCCGGGAGCCATAGGACGCGTTGGAACCGACCGTGCGGCAACATGGTTGTGTGTGCAAATATGGCAGTTTTGGAGCCGTGGAGCCATGGTTAGCGGCCCTTCAGGCTCTCAGGTGATGGAAAACTCTATGGTGGAGAGGTGAGAGGCATCAAAATGGCTTAACCATGATGTACGGGCATGCTTGACCCGGTGCCGAGAGCCATAGGATGCACAGGATCCGACCGTGTGGCAGCACAGTCGTGTGTGCAAATATGGAAGTTCTGGAGTCATGGAGCTGTGGTTAAGGGCCGTTCGGGCTCTCGGGTGATGACAAACATTGTGGTGGTCAGGCCATAGGCGTCAAAACACCTTAACTATGGCATACGGTCGTGCTTGACCTAGTGCCGAGAGCCGTAGGACACGCAGAACCGGGCCGTGCGGTAGCATAGTCGTGTGTGCAAATATGGCGGTTCTAGAGCCGTGGAGCCATGGTTAAGGGCCATTCGGGTTCTCAGGCGGCAACAAACGCTGTGGTGGGGAGGCCAGAGGTGTCAAAACGCCTTAACCATGGCACATGGGCGTGCTTGACTTGGTGCGAGCAGCCATAGGACGCGCAGGAACCGGCCGTGCGGCAGCATGGTCGTGTGTGCAAATATGGTAGTTTTGGAGCCGCGGAGCCGTGGTTAAGGGACCTTCAGGCTCTCGGGTGATGGAAAACTCTATGGTGGAGAGGTAAGAGGCATCAAAGTGGCTTAACCATGGGGTACGAGCGTGCTTGACCCGGTGCCGAGAGCCGTAGGATGCACAGGATCTGGCCGTGCGGCAGCACAGTCGTGTGTGCAAATATGGAAGTTCTGGAGTCGTGGAGCTGTTGTTAAGGGCCGTTCGGGCTCTCGGGTGATGACAAACATTGTGGTGGTGAGGCCAGAGGCGTCAAAATGCCTTAACCATGGCATACAATCATGCTTGACCTAGTGCCGAGATCTATAGGACAAGCAGGAACCAGCTGTGCGGTAGCATAGTCGTGTGTGCAAATATGGCGGTTCTAGAGCCATGGAGCCATGGTTAAGGGCCATTCGGGTTCTCGAGGCGGCAACAAACGCCGTCCGGAGAGGCCGGAGGTGTCAAAATTCCTTAACCATGGCGCATCGGCGTGCTTGACTTGGTGCCAGGAGCCGTAGGACGCGCAGGAACCAGCCGTATGGCAGCAAAGTCGTGTGTGCAAATATGGCAGTTCTGGAGCCGTGGAGCTGAGGCCGTAGGATGCGCAGGAACCAGCCGTGTGGCAGCAAAGTCATGTGTGCAAATATGGCAGTTCTGGAGCCGTGGAGCTGAGGTTAAGGGCTGTTCAAGCTCTCGAGCTATGGCAAATGCTATGGTAGAGAGGCCAGAGATGTCAAGATGCCTTAACCATGGCGTACGGGCATGCTTGACTCGGTCTGGGAGCCATAGGACGCGTTGGAACCGACCGTGCAGCAACGGGGTTGTGTGTGCAAATATGGCGGTTTTGGAGGCGTGGAGCCGTGGTTAAGGGCCCTTCAGGCTCTCGGGTGATGGAAAACTCTATGGTGGAGAGGTGAGAGGCATCAAAATGGTTTAACCATGGCGTATGGGCATGCTTGACCCGGTGCCGAGAGCCATAGGATGCACAGGATCTGGCCGTGCGGCAGCACAGTCGTGTGTGCAAATATGGAAGTTCTGGAGTCATGGAGCTGTGGTTAAGGGCCGTTCGGGCTCTCGGGTGATGACAAACATTGTGGCGGTGAGGCCAGAGGCATCAAAATGCCTTAACTATGGCATACGGTCGTGCTTGACCTAGTGCCGAGAGCTGTAGGACACGCAGGAACCGGTTGTGCAGTAGCATAGTCATGTGTGCAAATATGGCAGTTCTAGAGCTGTGAAGCCATGGTTAAGGGCCATTCGGGTTCTCAGGCGGCAACAAACGTTGTGGTGGAGAGGCCAGAGGTGTCAAAATGCCTTAACCATGGTGCAGGGGCATGCTTGACTTGGTGCTAGGAGCCGTTGGACGAGCAAGAACTAGCCGTGCGGCAACAAAGTCGTGTGTGCAAACATGGCAGTTCTGGAGCCGTGGAGCCGAGGTTAAGGGACGTTCAGGCTCTCGAGCTATGGCAAACGCTATGGTAGACAGGCCAGAGATGTCGAAATGCCTTAACCATGGCGTACGGGCATGCTTGACTCAGTGCCGGGAGCCATAGGACGCGTAGGAACCGATAGTGCGGCAACAAAGCTGTGTGTGCAAATATGGCAGTTTTGGAGCCGTGGAGCCGAGGTTAAGGGCCATTCAGGCTCTCGAGCGACGGCAAACGCTATGGTAGAGAGGCCAGAGGTGTCAAAATGCATTAACCATGGCGTACGGGCATGCTTGACTCAGTGTCGGGAGCCATAGGACGCGTTGGAACCGACCGTGCGGCGGCATGGTCGTGTGTGCAAATATGGCGGTTTTGGAGCCGTGGAGCCATGGTTAAGGGCCCTTCAGGCTCTCGGGTGATGGAAAACTCTATGGTGGAGAGGTGGGAGGCATCAAAATGGCTTAACCATGGTGTGCGGGCATGCTTGACCTGGTGCCAAGAGCCATAGGATGCACAGGATCCGACCGGGCGGCAGCACAGTCGTGTGTGCAAATATGGAAGTTCTGGAGTCATGGAGCTGTGGTTAAGGGCCGTTCAGGCTCTCGGGTGATGACAAACATTGTGGTGGCGAGGCTACATATGTCAAAACGCCTTAACTATGGCATACAGTCGTGCTTGACCTAGTGCCGTGAGCTGTAGGATACGCAGGAACCGGCTGTGCAGTAGCATAGTCGTGTGTGCAAATATGGCAGTTATAGAGCTGTGGAGCCATGGTTAAGGGCCATTCGGGTTCTCGGGTGGCAACAAATGCTATGCTGGAGAGGCCAGAGGTGTCAAAATGCCTTAACCATGGTGCATAGGCGTGCTTGACTTGGTGCGAGGAGCCGTAGGACGCGCAGCAACCGACCGTGCAGCAGCAAAGTCGTGTGTGCAAATATGGCAGTTCTGGAGCCGTGGAGCCGAGGTTAAGCGCCGTTCAGGCTCTCGAGCGATGGAAAACGCTATGGTAGAGAGGCTAGAGGTGTCAAAATGCCTTAACCATGGCGTACAGGCATGCTTGACTCAGTGCCGGGAGCCATAGGACGCGTTGGAACCGACCGTGCGGCAGCATGGTCGTGTGTGCAAATATGGCAGTTTTGGAGCCGTGGAGCCGTGGTTAAGGGCCCTTCAGGCTCTCGGGTGATGGAAAACTCTATGGTGGAGAGGTGAGAGGCATCAAAATGGCTTAACCATGGGGTACGAGCGTGCTTGACCCGGTGCCGAGAGCCGTAGGATGCACAGGATCCGGCCGTGCGGCAGCATAGTCGTGTGTGCAAATATGGAAGTTCTGGAGTCGTGGAGCTATTGTTAAGGGCCGTTCGGGCTCTCGGGTGATGACAAACATTGTGGTGGTGAGGCCAGAGGCGTCAAAATGCCTTAACCATGGCATACGGTCGTGCTTGACCTAGTGCCGAGAGCTGTAGGACACGCAAGAACCGGCTGTGCGGTAGCATATTCGTGTGTGCAAATATGGCAGTTCTGGAGCCGTGGAGCCAAGGTTAAGGGCCATTCAGGCTCTTGAGCGACGGCAAACACTATGGTAGAGAGGCCAGAGGTGTCAAAATGCCTTAACCATGGCGTACGGGCATGCTTGACTCGATCTTGGGAGCCATAGGATGCGTTGGAACCCCGCCGTGCGGCGGATGGTCGTGTGTGCAAATATGGCGTTTTGGAGCCGTGAAGCCATGGTTAAGGGCCCTTCGGGCTCTCGGGTGATGGAAAACTCTATGGTGGAGAGGTGAGAGGCATCAAAATGGCTTAACCATGGGGTACGAGCGTGCTTGACCCGGTGCCGAGAGCCGTAGGATGCACAGATCCGGTAGTGTGGCAGCACGGTCGTGTGTGCAAATATGGAAGTTCGGAGTCATGGAGCTGTTGTTAAGGGCTGTTCGGGCTCTTGGGTGATGACAAACATTGTCGTGGTGAGGCCGAGGCGTCAAAATGCCTTAACCATGGCATACGATCGTGCATGACCTAGTGCCGAGAGCTGTAGGACACGCAAGAACCGGCTGTGCGGTAGCATAGTCGTGTGTGCAAATATGGCAGTTCTAGAGCTGTGGAGCCATGGTTAAGGGTCATTCGGGTTCTCACTCAGCAACAAACGCTGTGCTGGAGAGGCCAGAGGTGTCAAAACACCTTAACCATGGTGCATGGGCGTGCTTGACTTGGTGCCAGGAGCCGTAGGACGCGCAGGAACCAGCCGTGCAGCAGCAAAGTCGTGTGTGCAAATATGGCAGTTCTGGAGCCGTGGAACCGAGGTTAAGGGCTGTTCAGGCTCTCAAGCTATGGCAAACGCTATGGTAGAGAGGCTAGAGATGTCAAAATGCCTTAACCATGGCGTACGGGCACGCTTGACCCGGTGCCGAGAGCCATAGGATGCACAGGATCCGGCCATGCGGCAGCACAGTCGTGTGTGCAAATATGGAAGTTCTGGAGTCATGGAGATGTGGTTAAGGGCCGTTTGGGCTCTCGGGTGATGACAAACATTGTGGTGGTGAGGCCAGAGGCATCAAAATGCCTTAACTATGGCATACGGTCATGCTTGACCTAGTGCCGAGAGTTGTAGGACACGCAGGAACCGGCTGTGCGGTAGCATAGTCGTGTGTGCAAATATGGCAGTTCTAGAGCTGTGGAGCCATGGTTAAGGGCCATTCGGGTTCTCGGGCGGCAACAAACGCTGTGGTGGAGAGGCCAGGGGTGTCAAAACGCCTTAACCATGGCGCATGAGCGTGCTTGACTTGGTGCGAGGAGCCGTACGACGCACAGGAACCGGCCGTGGGGCAGCAAAGTCATGTGTGCAAATATGGCAGTTCTGGAGCCGTGGAGCCGAGGTTAAGGGCCATTCAGGCTCTCGAGCAACGGCAAACGCTATGGTAGAGAGGCCAGAGGTGTCAAAATGCCTTAACCATGGCGTACGGGCATGCTTGACTCAGTGCCGGGAGGCATAGGACGCATTGGAACCGACCGTGCGGCAGCATGGTCGTGTGTGCATATATGGCAGTTTTGGAGCCGCGGAGCCGTGGTTAAGGGCCCTTCAGGCTCTCGGGTGATGGAAAACTCTATGGTGGAGAGGTGAGAGGCATCAAAATGGCTTAACCATGGGGTACGAGCGTGCTTGACCCGGTGCCGAGAGCCGTAGGATGCACAGGATCCGGCCGTGCGGCAGCACAGTCGTGTGTGCAAATATGGAAGTTCTGGAGTCGTGGAGCTATTGTTAAGGGCCGTTCGGGCTCTCACGTGATGACAAACATTGTGGTGGTGAGGCTAGAGGCATCAAAATGCCTTAACTATGGCATACGGTCATGCTTGACCAAGTGCCGAGAGCTGTAGGACACGCAGGAACCGGCTGTGCAGTAGCATAGTCGTGTGTGCAAATATGGCAGTTCTAGAGCTGTGCAGCCATGGTTAAGGGCCATTCGGGTTCTCGGGCGGCAACAAACATTGGGCTGGAGAGGCCAGAGGTGTCAAAATGCCTTAACCACGGCGCATGGGCGTGCTTGACTTGGTGCCAGGAGCCGTAGGACGCGCAGGAACCAGCAGTGCAGCAGCAAAGTCGTGTGTGCAAATATGAAAGTTCTGGAGCCGTGGAGCCGAGGTTAAGGGCCGTTCAGGCTCTCGAGCTATGGCAAACGCTATGGTAGAGAGTCCAGATGTGTCAAAATGCCTTAACCATGGCGTAGGGCATGCTTGACTCAGTTCCGGGAGCCATAGGACGCGTTGGAACCGACCGTGCGGCAACATGGTTGTGTGTGCAAATATGGCAGTTTTGGAGCCGTGGAGCCATGGTTAAGGGCCCTTCAGGCTCTCAGGTGATGGAAAACTCTATGGTGGAGAGGTGAGAGGCATCAAAATGGCTTAACCATGATGTACGGGCATGCTTGACCCGGTGCCGAGAGCCATAGGATGCACAGGATCCGACCGTGTGGCAGCACAGTCGTGTGTGCAAATATGGAAGTTCTGGAGTCATGGAGCTGTGGTTAAGGGCCGTTCGGGCTCTCGGGTGATGACAAACATTGTGGTGGTCAGGCCATAGGCGTCAAAACACCTTAACTATGGCATACGGTCGTGCTTGACCTAGTGCCGAGAGCTGTAGGACACGCAGGAACCGGCTGTGCAGTAGCATAGTCGTGTGTGCAAATATGGCAGTTCTAGAGCTGTGGAGCCATGGTTAAGGGCCATTCGGGTTCTCAGGCGGCAACAAACGCTGTGGTGGGGAGGCCAGAGGTGTCAAAACGCCTTAACCATGGCACATGGGCGTGCTTGACTTGGTGCGAGCAGCCATAGGACGCGCAGGAACCGGCCGTGCGGCAGCATGGTCGTGTGTGCAAATATGGTAGTTTTGGAGCCGTGGAGCCGTGGTTAAGGGACCTTCAGGCTCTCGGGTGATGGAAAACTCTATGGTGGAGAGGTAAGAGGCATCAAAGTGGCTTAACCATGGGGTACGAGCGTGCTTGACCCGGTGCCGAGAGCCGTAGGATGCACGGGATCGGCCGTGCGGCAAAGCACAAGTCGTGTGTGCAAATATGGAAGTTCTGGAGTCGTGGAGCTGTTGTTAAGGGCCGTTCGGTCTCTCGGGTGATGACAAACATTGTGGTGGTGAGGCCAGAGGCGTCAAAATGCCTTAACCATGGCATACAATCATGCTTGACCTAGTGCCGAGATCTATAGGACAAGCAGGAACCAGCTGTGCGGTAGCATAGTCGTGTGTGCAAATATGGCAGTTCTAGAGCCATGGAGCCATGGTTAAGGGCCATTCGGGTTCTCGGGCGGCAACAAACGCTGTGCTGGAGAGGCCAGAGGTGTCAAAATTCCTTAACCATGGCGCATCGGCGTGCTTGACTTGGTGCCAGGAGCCGTAGGACGCGCAGGAACCAGCCGTGTGGCAGCAAAGTCGTGTGTGCAAATATGGCAGTTCTGGAGCCGTGGAGCTGAGGCCGTAGGATGCGCAGGAACCAGCCGTGTGGCAGCAAAGTCGTGTGTGCAAATATGGCAGTTCTGGAGCCGTGGAGCTGAGGTTAAGGGCTGTTCAAGCTCTCGAGCTATGGCAAATGCTATGGTAGAGAGGCCAGAGATGTCAAGATGCCTTAACCATGGCGTACGGGCATGCTTGACTCAGTGCCGGGAGCCATAGGACGCGTTGGAACCGACCGTGCAGCAACAGGGTTGTGTGTGCAAATATGGCAGTTTTGGAGGCGTGGAGCCGTGGTTAAGGGCCCTTCAGGCTCTCGGGTGATGGAAAACTCTATGGTGGAGAGGTGAGAGGCATCAAAATGGTTTAACCATGGCGTATGGGCATGCTTGACCCGGTGCCGAGAGCCATAGGATGCACAGGATCTGGCCGTGCGGCAGCACAGTTGTGTGTGCAAATATGGAAGTTCTGGAGTCATGGAGCTGTGGTTAAGGGCCGTTCGGGCTCTCGGGTGATGACAAACATTGTGGCGGTGAGGCCAGAGGCATCAAAATGCCTTAACTATGGCATACGGTCGTGCTTGACCTAGTGCCGAGAGCTGTAGGACACGCAGGAACCGGTTGTGCAGTAGCATAGTCATGTGTGCAAATATGGCAGTTCTAGAGCTGTGAAGCCATGGTTAAGGGCCATTCGGGTTCTCAGGCGGCAACAAATGTTGTGGTGGAGAGGCCAGAGGTGTCCAAACACCTTAACCATGGCACATGGGCGTGCTTGACTTGGTGCGAGCAGCCGTAGGACGCACAGGAACCGGCCGTGCGGCAGCAAAGTCGTGTGTGCAAATATGGCAGTTCTGGAGCCGTGGAGCCGAGGTTAAGGGCTGTTCAGGCTCTCGAGCGATGGCAAACGCTATGGTAGAGAGGCCAGAGGTGTCAAAATGCCTTAACCATGGCGTACGGGCTTGCTTGACTCAGTGCCGGGAGCCATAGGATGCGTTGGAACCGACCGTGCGGCAGCATGGTTGTGTGTGCAAATATGGTAGTTTTGGAGCCGTGGAGCCGTGGTTAAGGGCCCTTCAAGCTCTCAGGTGATGGAAAACTCTATGGTGGAGAGGTCAGTGGCATCAAAATGGCTTAACCATGGGGTACGGGTATGCTTGACCCGGTGCCGAGAGCCATAGGATGCACAGGATCCGGCCATGCGGCAGCACAGTCGTGTGTGCAAATATGGAATTTCTGGAGTCATGGAGCTATGGTCAAGGGCCGTTCGGGCTCTCGGGTGATGACAACCATTGTGGTGGTGAGGCCAGAGGTGTCAAAATGCCTTAACTATGGCATATGGTCGTGCTTAACCTAGTGCCGAGAGCTGTAGGACACGCAGGAACCGGCTGTGCAGTAGCATAGTCGAGTGTGCAAATATGGCAGTTCTAGAGCTGTGGAGCCATGGTTAAGGGCCATTCAGATTCTCGGGCGACAACAAACGCTGTGGTGGAGAGGCCAGAGGTGTCAAAATGCCTTAACCATGGTGCATGGGCATGCTTGACTTGGTGCGAGGAGCCGTAGGACGCGCAGGAACCGGCCGTGCGGTAGCAAAGTCGTGTGTGCAAATATGGCAGTTCTGAAGCCATGGAGCGGAGGTTAAGGGCCGTTCAGTCTCTCAGGCGATGGTAAACGCTATGGTAGAGAGGCCAGAGGTGTCAAAATGCCTTAACCATGGCGTACGGGCATGCTTGACTTAGTGCCGGGAGCCATAGGACGCGTTGGAACCGATCGTGCGGCAGCATGATTGTGTGTGCAAATATGGCAGTTTTGGAGCCGTGGAGTCATGGTTAAGGGCCCTTTAGGCTCTCGAGTGATGGAAAACTCTATGGTGGAGAGGTGAGAGGCATCAAAATGGCTTAACCATGGGGTACGAGCATGCTTGAACCGGTGCCGAGAGCCGTAGGATGCACAGGATCCGGCCGTGCGGCAGCACAGTCGTGTGTGCAAATATGGAAGTTCTGGAGTCATGGAGCTGTGGTTAAGGGCCGTTCGGGCTCTCGGGTGATGACAAACATTGTGGTGGTGAGGCCAGAGGCATCAAAACACCTTAACTATGGCATACAGTCGTGCTTGACCTAGTGCCGAGAGCTGTAGGACACGCAGGAACCGGTTGTGCAGTAGCATAGTCATGTGTGCAAATATGGCAGTTCTAGAGCTGTGAAGCCATGGTCATGGGCCATTCGGGTTCTCGGGCAGCAACAAACATCATGGTGGAGAGGCCAGAGGTGTCCAAACACCTAACCCATGGCACATGGGCGTGCTTGACTTTGTGCGAGCAGCCGTAGGACGCGCAGGAACCGGCCGTGCGGCAACAAAGTCGTGTGTGTAAATATGGCAGTTCTGGAGCCATGGAGCCGAGGTTAAGGGCCGTTCAGGCTCTCGAGCGATGGCAAACACTATGGTAGAGAGGCTAGAGGTGTCAAAATGCCTTAACCATGGCGTACGGGCATGCTTGACTCAATGCCGGGAGCCATAGGACGCTTTGGAACCGACCGTGCGGCAGCATGGTCGTGTGAGCAAATATGGTAGTTTTGGAGCCGTGGAGCCATGGTTGAGGGCCCTTCAGGCTCTTGGGTGATGGAAAACTCTATGGTGGAGAGGTCAGAGGCATCAAAATGGCTTAACCATGGGGTACGGGTATGCTTGACCCGGTGCCGAGGGCCATAGGATGCACGGGATCCGGCCGTGCGGCAGCACAGTCGTGTGTGCAAATATGGAAGTTCTGGAGTCATGGAGCTATGGTTAAGGGCCGTTCGGGCTCTCGGGTGATGACAAACATTGTGGTGGTGAGGCCAGAAGTGTCAAAACGCCTTAACTATGGCATATGGTCATGCTTAACCTGGTGCCGAGAGCTGTAGGACACGCAGGAACCGGCTGTGCAGTAGCATAGTCGTGTGTGCAAATATGGCAGTTCTAGAGCAGTCGAGCCATGGTTAAGGGCCATTCGGGATCTCGGGCGGCAACAAACGCTGTGGTGGAGAGGCCAGAGGTGTCAAAATGCCCTAACCATGGTGCATGGGCGTGCTTGACTTGGTGCGAGGAGCCCTAGGACGCGCAGGAACCGGCCGTGCGGCAGCAAAGTTGTGTGTGCAAATATGGCAGTTCTGGAGCCGTGGAGCCGAGGTTAAGGGCCGTTCAGGCTCTCGAGCGATGGTAAACGCTATGGTAGAGAGGCCAGAGGTGTCAAAATGCCTTATCCATGGCGTACGGGCATGCTTGACTCAGTGCCAGGAGCCATAGGACGCGTTGGAACCAACCGTGCGGCAGCATGGTCGTGTGTGCAAATATGGCAGTTTTGGAGCCGTGGAGCCATGGTTAAGGGCCCTTCAGGCTCTCGGGTGATGGAAAACTCTATGGTGGAGAGGTGAGAGGCATCAAAATGGCTTAACCATGGGGTACGAGCATGCTTGAACTGGTGCCGAGAGCCGTAGGATGCACAGGATCCGGCCGTGCAGCAGCACAGTCGTGTGTGCAAATATGGAAGTTTTGGAGTCGTGGAGCTGTTGTTAAGGGCCGTTCAGGCTCTCGGGTGATGACAAACATTGTGGTGGTGAGGCCAGAGGCATCAAAACGCCTTAACCATGGCATACGGTCGTGCTTGACCTAGTGCCGAGAGCTGTAGGACACGCAAGAACCGGCTGTGCGATAGCATTGTCGTGTGTGCAAATATGGCAGTTCTAGAGCTGTGGAGCCATGGTTAAGGGCCATTCGGGTTCTCGGGCGGCAACAAACGCTGTGGTGCAGAGGCTAGAGGTGTCAGAACGCCTTAACCATGGTGCATGAGCGTGCTTGACTTGGTGCTAGGAGCCATAGGACGCGCAGGAACCGGCCGTGCGGCAGCAAAGTTGTGTGTGCAAATATGGCAGTTCTGGAGCCGTGGAGCCGAGGTTAAGGGCCGTTCAGGCTCTCGAGCGATGGTAAACGCTATGGTAGAGAGGCCAGAGGTGTCAAAATGCCTTATCCATGGCGTACGGGCATGCTTGACTCAGTGCCAGGAGCCATAGGACGCGTTGGAACCAACCGTGCGGCAAAGATAGTCGTGTGTGCAAATATGGCAGTTTTGGAGCCGTGGAGCCATGGTTAAGGGCCCTTTAGGCTCTCGGGTGATGGAAAACTCTATGGTGGAGAGGTGAGAGGCATCAAAATGGCTTAACCATGGGGTACGAGCATGCTTGAACCGGTGCCGAGAGCCGTAGGATGCACAGGATCCGGCCGTGCAGCAGCACAGTCGTGTGTGCAAATATGGAAGTTTTGGAGTCGTGGAGCTGTTGTTAAGGGCCGTTCAGGCTCTCGGGTGATGACAAACATTGTGGTGGTGAGGCCAGAAGCATCAAAATGCCTTAACCATGGCATACGGTCGTGCTTGACCTAGTGCCGAGAGCTGTAGGACACGCAAGAACCGGCTGTGCGATAGCATTGTCGTGTGTGCAAATATGGCAGTTCTAGAGCTGTGGAGCCATGGTTAAGGGCCATTCGGGTTCTCGGGCGGCAACAACCGCTGTGGTGGAGAGGCCAGAGGTGTCAGAACGCCTTAACCATGGTGCATGAGCATGCTTGACTTGGTGCGAGGAGCCATAGGACGCGCAGGAACCGGCCGTGCGGCAGCAAAGTCGTGTGTGCAAATATGGCAGTTCTGGAGCCGTTGAGCCGTGGTTAAGGGCCCTTCAGGCTCTCAGGTGATGGAAAACTCTATGGTGGAGAGGTGAGAGGCATCAAAATGGCTTAAACATGGGGTACGAGCATGCTTGATCCGGTCCCGAGAGCCGTAGGATGCACAGGATCCGGCCGTGCGGCAGCACAGTCGTGTGTGCAAATATGGAAGTTCTAGAGTCGTGGAGCTGTTGTTAAGGGCCGTTCGGGCTCTCGGGTGATGACAAACATTGTGGTGGTGAGGCCAGAGGTGTCAAAATGCCTTAACCATGGCATATGGTCGTGCTTGACCTAGTGCCGAGAGCTGTAGGACATGCAAGAACCGGCTGTGCGGTAGCATAGTCGTGTGTGCAAATATGGCAGTTCTAGAGCTGTGGAGCCATGGTTAAGGGCCATTCAGGTTCTCAAGCAGCAACAAACGCTGTGCTAGAGAGGCTAGAGGTGTCAAAACGCCTTAACCATGGTGCGTCGGCGGTGCTGACCTAGGCGAAGGGCGCTGATAGTCAATTTCGAAATAAAACCCTTTTATCTCGAAATTGAGGGGGCATGTGTTAACACCAGATTTTGGTCAGGGATATGACAGGTGGGCCCGCGAGCGGCAAAGAGAGCAATTCGGCAAGCACGTGTGTGGTCGGCTAACTTTCTATATATTCGGCAAGCACGTGTGCGGTCGGCTATCTTTCTATATGTTCGGCAAAATGGTCAAGCGGTCGATTGAGCAATGGCTTCATGAAAAAGGGAAGAGGAAGCTGGCCAGAATAGGAAGGAGTCGTAATAGTCAAGGACTCCAATTATGGTTAGAGTTGGCATATTTGTATCTTTCCAATTTTGTTTAGATAATTCATAAACACTTAGGATTCATGTTTTGTCCAGGGTATAAATATAAGCCCTCGACCATTGTAATAAGGGTTCACAACCAAATCAATACAACCAGCTACGTGCCACCCTTCGAGTCCTTTTAGTCGTGTCGTCGAGTTCTTCGAGAGGGCCAATCGATCCGTCGACCTCCGTAAGTCCCGGCAACCTTGTTATCATGTCTAGTATCATGCGGTGGATTTAGATGTGATGCAAGTAGTCTTGTTTGTCTCGACGGGATGGCCGTGCGGCAGCGTACGCGCTTGACAACAGAAGTCTTTGCTTGTGCTTTGCTTATCTCGACTAGATGGCCGTGCGGCAGGCGTCCGCTTGATAGCTTAGTATAAGCGAGATAGTTATCGGCTCTTTTAGATTTGGCAAGATCTAATAGATTCATTAAGCTACCAAGTGTTGCACGTTTTATTTAATGTTTATTTATTTGCAACACTCTTTTTGCCCAATCTAGATTGATGCTCTTTTCGACTCTCGATCATCCTTTTATGTTCATTCAATGTAGAGTAGATCGAGTTCATATAGCCGAATTAGATCAATCAAGATTGTTACATGTTGTGGGTTCATGCAAGCTAGTGCGTCTAGGTCTTTGTTAAAGCTGGGTATCGTGCGGCAGATGTAGGCTTTTGCTTTGCTCTAGATCATAATAGTTCTGTTTGTTCCTTCTTCATGGACCCCGATTCGGCAATCTTGCCGATACGGTTATGCTTACACGTGTAATGAGTATTTATAGATCTACTTAGGCAATTACGTGCTTTTAGCTCTTTATTGTTAGATTGTATCATGCGGTGGATTGATCTAGTAGTAAGGAGTGGTGTAAATTCATAGTAAGTGGTATCATGCGGTGGATTAGCTTGCTTGAGTTTATGCTCGACGGGTTTATGAAGGCTAGACGTGCGGCGGACTAGTTGGAGTAGCCTATGCATGTGTTGTTTAGTAGATCTATATTTATAAGTTACTTATCCTTAATTATTAGTGCTTGATGATGCTTTAAACCCTCGAGATATAGTTTGATATGCTTTGATGATTAATTCTTGTTCAAACATGTCTTCGTTTATACTTATTCGGCAGTTCAGTTCTATTCATATTATTTATACATCATTAGCCGAATGAATTACAAACATGTTGGCGAGATAGCTTCTATAGCTATATGTCGTCGTAAGTGGCTTCGGGGCCGTAAAGATGGAATTGTCTCGGTCTCATCCAAAGCATGTTCCGAGTTTTGATCTTACCGTTTTATCCCTTGTCGATTTTCGAGTCAAATCGACCGGCACGCTTCCGGATTCAACGCCGGGCACCCGATTGAAGCTAGGCTTTCCAAATTTGCTTGTGTGAGACGCAAAGTGCGTCACTTTTTGTGTCAACACACTTTTTGGCACGCCCGGTGGGACCGCTTTTCAGTCTAAGATGGGATCGGAGATTGACAACAACCACGTTCTGAACGTGACCATGGACGAACTGCAGCCAGAGCAACGCCAGATAGTGGAGCAAGCGATAGAACGAGATCGTTGCGAAGTGTCTAATGTCTTTCTCCAAAAACAAGAGTGGCTAAGTGATCGTCAAACAATCAACGCCACGAGTTCTTCTTGCCGGTCGATCCGATATTACCGATGAAGAAGAGATGCAGAGGGTAGTTCAAGTCATCTATAAAGCTGTGGGAGATACCATGTTAAACCACAACACAGCTTTTTTGGGCACCTTTCGCAAAATCATGGTTGACACCTTCGGTCCATCAGTAGATAAGTGCTTTGAAGAGAAGTTTGGAGAGCTTGGTGGACCAGTGTTCTTTAACACCCAGCAATCTTCAGGGAAGCCAACTGGGGGAGGAGAGATGATCGGTACAAGCAAGGATGGAGCTGTTCATGATGAAAAAGAGAAGCCTCCTATGACCGAGCAGCAAACTCATGGTCAAGTAGCTTTTGGTGCGACAACGGATATACCTGCATCTGCTTACAAGATCTCTCCAGTGGCAAACAGATTGCAGAAGAGTGTTTATGGAGATGGATACAATGAATTTACCGATTACAGTGCTCTGAATGCTTTGCCAAATCCAGGGTATATGAGTGCGTCAGGAATACCTTCTGGAAGACAGGGGGCACAGGATGCCAATGATGTTCTCCTAAGCAGAATGGATGATATGATGCAGAATCAGTTCGGCCTTAAACCAAAGAATCAGACATATGCATATAAATCCCCTTTTCCGAAATGGTACAACGAGTAGCTCTTCCACCAAGAGTAAAACCACCTACAGATTTGACCAAATTTTCTGGTCAAGATGACACCAGTACCATCGAACACATTAGTAGGTGCTTGATGCAACTTGGAGAGGCTGCTAGTGACGAAGCTTGGAGAATTAGATATTTTCCTATGTCTCTGACAGGGCCGGCTTTCACATGGTTTGCATCACAGCCGGCCAATTCCATTAGAACATGGGCAGAATTGGAACAAAAGTTCCATGCATACTTTTATACAGGGACCAATGAGAAGAAGATGGTTGATCTATGGGCTATGAGGATGAAGACTACCGAAACACCAATGGAGTATCTTCGCAGATTCAGAGAAGCCAAGAACATGTGCTATTCTCTGAACATACCCGATGATCAACTCCCACAGCTAGTCATTGCAGGCATGTTGCCACACATCAAAGATAAGTTGTTCGGCATGGAGTTTGAAGACCTGGGGCAGCTTGCACAAAGATTGACAGCGATGAGTAACCAAGCCCAGGGATTCATGAGAGATGCTCGTTTTCAGAAGAACAGTGCAACAATTGATATGTATCAAGGTTTTCTGGAAGAAGCATCTGAATATGAAGATCAGGATGAAGTAGCTGCTGCGGAGTTGAATTGGACGAAGGAGCCTACTTTAGTTAGTCAGCGATGGGTGAAACAGCAGAAGGGATCCTACAATTTTGATGTCAGCAAAGCAGATAGACTTTTCCTATATCTGATAAAAGAAGGACACATCAAGCTACCAGAAGGACATCCTATGCTACGCCCTGAAGGGGTAAAGGATAAGAAGTATTGTGGGTTTCATGATACAAGCTCTCATCATATTAATGACTGCCGAGTGTTCAGAGTGAAGATTCAGAAAGCTATCCAAGATGGACACTTGAGGTTCGATGGCAAAATGAAAGTGGATGATCGGCCATTTCCCGTAAACATGATCTCTTTCTCTATAGGCATGGTTGATGCTGGTGAGTCCAAAGAGAAGGGAAAGGTGAAGGTTTTAACCTCTGAGAGAGCCAAAGAAAATGGTGCTGTTGACCCTGATCGGCAAGTTACCAAGGAAGAGGTGCAGCAAGTTCAGTTCAGAAATAGCCGAACAGAGAAGGGCCAGACTTCAAATGCAGCCAAAGGGAATTGCCGAATGCACACTGAGCCGAAGCGCAGAGTCACAGCACAACATTTGTTGAATAAGTGGCAGAGAGAGAGGAAGATAGAGTATGATGAGGAGCGGCAGTTCATTGAAGAAGAGCGCAGGTTCATGGCAGAACGTCGGAGATATGAAGCGAGAAGTGCGCCAAAGAGAACAAGAAGAGTACGGGAGAGAGCAAGAGCGCCTCATTGAACTGTTCCTTCTTCGGTTTCTTGTTGGAATGAAGGCTTGAAGTTGCTGCTAGGAACAATTGCCCCGAATGCGGTGATCAATATTCGAGTACGTGGCAATCTCGAGTCAACCGTCCCGTTCATGATAGACTTGGAATGAGAGTTCCGAGAAAACGATCGGCGCTTAAAAATAAACGGTTTTGATGGACATCGGAGGAAGAGATTTGCGAGACCAAGCTTGGGCTCACAAAGCCGGTGCCCATAATGCGGAAGAGAGCTCATACAGGTGGCAAAGAGGTCAATGGTGCCCTCCTGGTTTGAGGAAAAGCCAGAAAAGATGGGTTCAGCATTTGAGGAACCATGAGATGAAACAAGAATTAGCCGAAAAGAAGCCAGTGTGGCGTCCTAAGAAAAAAGATGATGGACAGGGTCCTTCGGCTGATGCTAATATGGTGTTCTTTATCCCATTGGAGTTCAGAGCTCCTGAAGATCAAAATGTTCAAGATGAAGTATATTCAGACTTTGATGAAACTGAATGCCGAGACCTAATGGCTCAACTTGTGTTGACTCGGCAAGCAGTCTTTGACAAGCCAATTAAAAATCGCCATCTAAAGCCATTATATCTAAAAGGATATGTCAACGGCAAACCTTTGACCAAGATGCTTGTGGATGGAGGGGCCGCTATCAATATTATGCCCTATGCTACTTTCAGAAAGCTTGGAATGACAAGTGAAGATTTATTGCAGACAGACATGATCCTTAGAGATTTTGCTGGCAATGCTTCTGACACTCGTGGAGCTGTACATGTGGAACTGATGATTGGATCCAAGACTTTGATCACTACTTTCTTTGTCATTGATGGCAAGGGGCATATAGCATGCTTATGGGAAGAGATTGGATTCATGCCAATTGCTGTGTACCCTCGACTATGCATCGATTCTTATTCGATGGATTGGAGACGATGTAGAAGTTGTTCAAGGCGATGATTCGATAAGTGTTGCCACTTTCGAGCCTCGCTTATTGGGAGTATGATGGACAAGATTGCCTTTCGGGTAAAAAATGGAAAGAAGGTCCTGTCAATGTGTTCGACAGAGATCAACAACGATCCAAGCGTCGGCTCGACGATGTAATTTTAATGGGCAATCCAATCGATGGCAACAAAGGCAACCGGGTCGTGGTTTCATGTCGGCCGACAAGTTAGAAGAGATCGATGTTGGTGATAGCACAAAGTCAAGGCCGATGTATATCGGTGCAAATTTAGACCCGAATATAAGTTGAAATTAGTAGAGTTGCTAAAAGAGTTTAAAGACTGTTTCGCTTGGGATTACACGAGAGATGCCTGGATTGGATCGATCAATTGTTGAGCATAAATTGCCTATCAAACCTGGGTTTCGTCCTTTCAAACAACCTCCACAAAAGATTTATAAAGAAGAGGTATTGGCCGATGTAAAGAAAGAAGTTGAAAGACTGATTGAAGCAAACTTTATTCGGCCATGCAGGTATGCAGAGTGGATTTCAAACATAGTACCTGTCTACAAAAAGAATGGAAAGATGAGAGTATGCATAGACTTCAGAGATCTCAACAAGGCTACTCCTATGGACGGTTATCCAATGACAGTTGCCGATTTGCGGGTTGACGCAGCAGTAGGCTATGAGGTTATCAGTTTTATGGATGGCAATGCTGGCTATAATCAGATTTTCATGGCAGTTGAGGATGTTGCAAAAACTGCATTCAGATGCCCTGGTCATATTGGATTATTTGAATGGATAGTTATGACATTCGGTTTGAAAAATGCTGGTGCAACTTATCAGAGAGCCATGAATTATATTTTTCATGAGTTGATCGGCAAAATTGCAGAAATTTACATTGATGATGTGGTGGTCAAATCCAGAAATCATGAAGGCCATTTAGCCGATTTGAGAAAGACTTTGGAGTGCACAAGAAGACATGGTTTGAAAATGAACCCAAATAAATGTGCCTTTGGAGTCTCGGCTGGTGAGTTCTTGGGGTTTTTGATCCACAAAGGAGGAATAGAAGTTGGGAAGAAAAGCATGGAAGCAATAGACAAAATTGTGCCCCCAACTAACCTCACAGAGTTGCAATCATTGTTGGGCAAGATCAATTTCGTGAGAAGATTCATATCCAATTTATCAGAAAGAGTATTGCCTTTCTCTCCATTGTTGAAGCTCAAGAAGGATCAGAAATTTGTTTGGGGTGACATACAAGAAAAGGCTTTTGATGAGATCAAGCAATATATGAAGGCACCACCAGTGTTGGTACCTCAACAACTTGAGAAGCCTTTCAAGCTGTATGTGGCGGCCGATAGCCTAACAATAGGATCGGCCCTTATGCAAGAGTTTGATGGAAAAGAGAGGGTGATAGCTTACCTTAGCCGAAAACTGCTAGATCCTGAAACAAGATATTCGGCTATAGAAAAACTCTGCTTGTGTGTTTATTACTCATGCACCAAATTTCAGCACTATTTGTTAAATGCCGAATGTGTGGTGGTATCTAATTTTGATGTAATTAAGCACATGTTATCAATGCCGATTTTAAATGGAAGGATCAGCAAATGGGTATTAGCACTGTCAGAGTTTAATCTGAGATATGAGTCGGCAAAAGCAGTGAAGGGACAGATAATTGCCGATTTTATTACTCAACATCGTGATTTATCTGTTGATATGGTTAACATTGCCCCATGGGCATTATTTTTTGATGGATCATCATGTGACAAAGGTGGTGGTGCTGGAATTCTTTTGATATCCCCACGTGGAAAGACATTTGAGTTTTCTTTTTCAATTGAATATCCTGTCACTAATAATCAAGCAGAGTATGAAGCTTTGCTTAGAGGGCTTCGGCTGTTAATAGAGATGAGAGCCGTCATTCTTTGTCGAGGTATTCGGTGATTCTGAATTGGTGATCAATCGCTTAACGACAATATGAATGCAAAAATGATGTACTGCAAGGGTACCATGAACAATGTCGGAACTTCTAAGAAGCTTTTCGGGGTTACTTTGCATCATATACCCAGAGCACAATGGAGAAGCAAATAAATTAGCTCAAGCAGCCTTTGGATATCGAGAGAATCATGAAGTTTTTACAATAGAAGAAGGTGCTTTCAATACTGATCAAGTGGATAATGATTGGAGAAGTGATATTATCAGTTATCTGAAAGATCCATCTCAAAAAGTTTCTCGAAGGCTCAGGTATAAGGCCCTTAAATTTGTACTTCTTGATGATCAATTGTACCACAAGTCTATAGATGGAGTGTTCCTCAAGTGCTTGAGTCAAGAAGAGGCTAAGAAGATTATGTTTGAGGTTCATGAAGGGGCTTGTGGTGCACATTAGTCGACTTACCGAATGAAGTGGATAATCAGGAGAACAGGGTACTTTTGGCCGACTATGTTGGAGGATTGCTTTGAATATTACAAAGGGTGTTGAGATTGTTAGATATTCGGTAATGTTCAGAGAGCACCTGCATCTGTTCTGAACCCGATAATCAAACCATGGCCGTTCAGAGGATGGGGCATAGATTTAATTGGACAAATTAATCCTCCATCCAGCAAAGGACACAAGTTTGTGTTATTAGCTACTGATTATTTTACTAAGTGGGTTGAGGCTATCCCTTTGAAAAAGTTACATCGAGAGAATATGGTCGCTTTGTCAAGGAGCATATAATTCATAGGTTTGGGATCCCACGAGACCATTACAACCAATCAGGGAACTCAGTTCACTTCTTCAGAGTTTTGTGACTTTGCCGAAAGCATGGGAATAAGGTTATATAATTCTTCCCCTTATTATGCACAAGCTAATGGCCAAGCAGAGGCATCAAATAAGATCATGATCAAGATCATCCAAAAGAAGATCGATGAGAAGCCAAGGAAATGGCACTTGGTCCTTAATGAGGCATTATGGGCTTACCGAATGACTTGCCATGGGTCCACACAAGCACCTCCATATGAGTTAGTTTATGGACATAATGCTGTGATGCCTTGGGGGTTGCAATCGGGATCAAGGAGAGTTGAATTGCAAAAGGACTTGACAGATAAAGATTATAAGGATTTGATGATGGATGAATTGGTGGATTTGCATTTGATTCGTCTTAAAGCTTTGGAGAACATTGAGAAGAATAAAATGCGTGTTGCCAAGTACTACAACAAGAAAGTTAAAGTTAAACAATTTGCAGAAGGAGACTTGGTTTGGAAAACGATATTGCCGATTGGTACAAAAGATAAAACATTCGGCAAGTGGTCTCCAAACTGGGAAGGACCTTTTCGAGTGGTTAGTTGTGCACCGGCAACGCATACATATTAAAAACATTATTTGGAGAAGAATTTACAAGGGCTATCAATGGCGATACCTTAAGAAGTTTTATCCAAGTGTTGAAGTTGGATCTTAATTGCAACCGTGACTCGAATGCAATATAGCCGATTGAATGAAAAATCGCCTTCGAGTAAAGGAGAGAAGTTGGAGAAAGCAAAATGATATTATTGTATCGCCTCTAGCGCAAAATAGCCGATATCGTGTATATCGTCTTTAGAACAGAAATAGCCGATGCAGTTGTATCATCTTTAGCCAATTTTTAAAGTATAAATGAACAGTTTTGTCTCTCAGCTGGTAGGTTTATCGGAGAAGATAAAGAGAATTGAAGTGCTACGCTACAAACCATCAAGTCGTAGAACAGGACCGAGATCTAATCGGCTAAGGTGACGTCACGTGTTCGGGAAGATTTCGTTCGGCAAGAATGTTGCAGTCGAGTTCTAACTAAAGGGATGATAATTCAAGCAAATGCAACAAATAAATATCATCACAGATAAGCAAGAACCGGGAGAAGACCAACATTCTTCATTAAAAGTTTTTATTACAACCCGCGCCAGTCCTAATACAAGCTACTCCTCTTCCTCGGTGAAGAGCTTGTTGAGGACGGACTCCGGGTTGGTGGCGTTGGCCATGGTGTCGTCAACCTCATGGGGGAGACCACCCCGGAAGCCGACCGGCATGGGAGCGTAGTCGTCTCCGGTCCAGGACGATATCCCCGCCAAGCCAAGAGCAGTGCCGAGGCGCACCCCATGGAGGGCTGCCCGATCAATCTGATCAGGCACCGCCTCCAGACGATCCACCACGGTTGGCCCCCTGGCGTTCACCTGGTTGGCCACCGCCGTTGCCGCCAACTTCAGGTGGTCCAGCTCCGCGTGAGGTCTGCAAAGAAACATAAGATAGACCAGTGAACAGATGAATCAGGAAGAACGGGGATCGAAGCAATTGTTGAAGAGCAAATACTGGTGATGGCCTCACTCAGCTGCCGGCAGTTGTCCTCCAACTCTAGCTTGGCGACCCCGAACTTCTTGGTTTCTTCACCAAGAAGCTCCCGTGCCTCGTCCCTCTCGCGGCGGTATGCGGCGGCGTCATAGCGGGTGTACGCCGGGATCTCCTCGTCGTTCCTATCCCATATAGGACGGTACGAGCTGGAGGAGGAGGACCCCGACGAGGATGAGGCAGAAACCGGCGCCGAAGCAGGAGCAGGGGCCGGAGCAGGGGCCGGAACAGGAGCAGGCACTGCGGCCGCCGCGGCTGGCTGCCAGGAAGCGCCATTGGCCGGTGCTGATCCTCGCCGTCCTACAAGCAAGGTGCAATCAAGATCGGCTATATATACAAAAGAAACGCAGACATGGAGAGGTTATTTTATTACTGCAGACGGCGGCCACCACGGTTACTTCCCTCCGCCACATCCACCGCAGGAGCGGGAACAGCAGGAGGAGGAGGAGTGTGAGTGCCGGCCCGGGTGACCTGCCTCCGGAAGTTGGCGGCGTAGTCGTTGGCGACCCTGGTGCCCCTGAAACAAGATCAAGGAGGTGAACAACCGCAAGGGGGCAAGGCCCAGATCGGGTGAAATGAAGCATGATCTGTGGCAACTCGACTCGAAGAGATGAAGATTTCTCACCGCCGGCGCCGGGCATTGCTTCCCTCCGCCTTGTCCTCGGCCAAGCGCTTGCCGCGATCGCCGCCGCTCGCCATTGGTGGTGATGGGGTTTTTTGGCTTGAAGGTGGAGAGGAAGTGGAAGAGATTGGAGATGGCAACTGATTGGCGTGGTGATGATGGGAGCCGAGTGGCCCTATTTATGAATGTTGGAGCCGTGGCGGAACCTGCGGGAAAACCAATCGACAGATTAGGGTTTTCACACTTCTATGGGCCGGTATTGAGTTGGACCAAGCCCATTACTGTGGTCGATTCGGTTACCGATGCGGTCGGCTAAATAGCCGAATGAGAACCATTCGGCTAAAAGCGTGTACTTGAGTCTACAATGGGTTGTGTTCGGCCGATTTGCACAGGTGTGAGTATAGTCATACTCAGGAACAGCCGAATGATAACAGAAGCAGAGAAGAAAGAAGAAAACGAAAATTTCCCATGATTCAGGGAAAGGAGATTGTTCTCAGGTATAACAGGGCCGGACCTAAATATTTACACCTTCAAAATACAAGCCAAATATCTATGCGTTCAGAAAAGAGTTAATGACATCAAAAGCATCAGCCTTGATTCGGTTAACTTCATCAAGAGCTTTTTGATCCTCTTCTTCAGAGTCTTGGATCTTTGATAATTTGCTCTTGATCTCGCGCGTCTCCTTGATGACGATCAATTTTGGACTTAGCCAAGTCAAGAGGTGGCAGGTTGGCAAGCTTGGCTTCATGAGACTGAATATTGGCATTTAATTGAGCTAGCTGAGCTTCAAGCTTGGTTCTTTCATCTCTCATAATTTGCAGTTCTGGTCCCAAGGTGCTCAAGAGGTGCTCGGTTGACTTGATGTCAGAGTAAAGCTCCTTGACCTGCTGTTCTTTAGCCACTTTATCTCTCTCCAAGTCAGCCTTGGTGGATATATTCTTATGTGCCCTCTTGATAGCAGCAAAGTGATCATCGAGGTGGGATAAGGCATCTATAGCAGCTTTAAGATTGGTAGGAAGCTCTTGATCAATGAGCTCGCTATTTCCCTTATCTTGTCCGAATCTTGGGTCAAAGCAACAACATCCTTTTTCGAAATAAAATTATATCCTTCACTTGGCTTGATTCTCCGACGATAACCGCTGGCGATTAGAAGAAATTTCATCATCCCCAAAGCAAATTCTTCAAAGAATAAGGGAAAAGCTGGCTTGTGGGTGAGCAGTATCCTATTGATGAAACATAAAAAAGTAGTTTAATCAAGTGATTCGGTCTAAGTGAAAAATAGCCGAATGGAGTAAGAGTGATACCTCTTCGGCAAAAACTTGATCAATTGCATCCATAGTGGAATCAATATCCTGGGTGATTAACATAGTGGATGCCTTAGAATTAACATGGCTTGTTGAGGCAACCTGTATAGCCGGAATTGAGGGAACTGTCGCCTGATGAGGAGTGAGTGCTTCTGTTGCTTTTCCTTGCTCATCTAAACCATGAAACACATGATGAATACCAGTACATTATTTAGAAGAGAGAGGCATAAAATGCAAGGATATACCAGGATTGCCAACGGCTCATCGGCATCTGCCGACCGGTGGATGCATCAGGAGAATCCTCCAAAGTCACTGTTTTCTCAAAGCTCAAGATTGGCTTGTACCCGTAAAGGGAATGATAAATATGGGCATCTTAACAAGTAGAGACGAAAGACCGGGGCATTCATACCCGAGGAGTTGGTTTAGCTTTCTTTGACCTCATCTTCTTGGGAACAGCAGTGTCTTTGGGAAAGGAAGGAGTCTTCCTTTTCAGGTCCTTCAAGAGCACTATCTCATCGGCAGGGGTCCTGTTGAAGACTGCTAAAGTTGGAGCATCATGTCCTAATGCAGCAATCGGACTAGGTTGCCAGTATTGAACTTCTGGGGGGCTTGGAGGAGCATTGTCCTGTTCAAAGAAGCAATTAGAATAAGGGTAAAAGCTCAGGAATAGGAGAAGTTCTGAGAAAGAGAAATACCTCATCATCAGAAGTAAATTGAGGCATGAGGACTTGGCATAGAAGGTGGGCTTGAGTGCTGAAAATGTGAGAATGCCATTCTTGCCACCGAGGATTTGAATAAAGGATGGGCAACCTCGGTTGTTACCAAAGGATCAGGTCCATATAATGGAAATTTACATCCCAAGTTGAAAACTTTGTTGGTTTCAGTGATGTTTGACAGAACCTCCCTAGGTTTTATGATGCTTGAAAAATATAACCTCGGAGGCAATTGACCAAATCCTAGTTGCCTGGCAACCATATTGGGATTATAAAATTCATAAGTTGGGATTACCAGCCTGCCATGATGGAATTCTGCTGGCAAAGCACAAGGCCTGATGAAACAGTTGAAAATCTCCTTGGATTCATCATCTATGCAGCCCAATTGATAGCTGAATTTGCAAGGCAGAGTCAGGTTTTCATTTCCTCTGTAGGGGAACCAGATTATTTGGTCAAAACCCTTATAAAACAGCTTGAAGAGATGGCCAATATCTATATCAATAACAACAGAAGATGCAGCTTCACCATATGTCTGACAGGCCTTTTGTCGTGGATTCTCACCTTCAGCATAGTTGACAGATGGAAAGCCCAGGCTGTGGAGGTCGATTGATACAATCCGATGCATGTACAATTGCAACCACATCTGAACCAGCCACCAAGGGCCATTGACGCAAGAAATTTCACCTTGATTCCTGATCTGAACAGTGATCTGATGCATCATATGGTAAACAGCGCCTAGGAGGTATTTGCCCAAGGGGATCAATTGACCTGCAGCTAAGTCTTCAGCCATCACTATATGGTTCAAAGTGGGCTCATTGGACTTGCTGCAGAAGATGAATCTGCATAACCACATATTCATGAAAGCCCCGTATTCCTTGTCGATACAAAGACCGGTTGATGCATAAGACGAATATGCTTGACCCATCCACCTCCCGACTTAATGATTTCGAGTACTAGTGCCCTTGTACTTAGTCGGGTATGCCGGTTTGGTGATATTCAATCCAATCATCATGAAGACATCTCGCCCAGGTGATTGACATTGGGCCATGGCCGAAGATGAATGCATTGACAAGATCGGACCAAAAGTGAAGCAAAGAATCGGCAAGGAATCATTTCTGGGCATTTCGGCTAATGACAGTTCCAAGCAGTGTTGGATGTCCTGTGCCTCCCAAAGATCACTGTTCTTGGCTTGCATCCTACGGTACCAATCACGCCAGCCTGCAATTGAGGGAAGAGGCCATGTTTTGAAGGTGTTCGGCCACCTGTTTGGGGGGCAATCCTGGATTTGAATGGGATCCTCAAAGTTTCCTTTTCAATAAAATCCCTCGGATTGGGGTCTCCCATCGGACCAAGGAAAAATGACCCAGGATGAGCAAGATTGGGAATCAAAATCTCGTTCTTCATTTCCTTCAGAAGAGGTGAGAGCGAGTAAATCAAGAACACATCTGAGAACTAATTCAGGAGAATTGCCGAAAGGGTAATACGAGTAGGGTTACCTCTAGAAGCTCCTCTTGAGTTCCTGTTGCCATGATGGAGCTGGTTGAAGTCTCCGTCGCCATTGAAGACAGTAGCAAGCACAGATCTCAAGAGGCGGCTGCGGGCGTCGGCGGTGCTGACCTAGGCGAAGGGCGCTGATAGTCAATTTCGAAATAAAACCCTTTTATCTCGAAATTGAGGGGGCATGTGTTAACACCAGATTTTGGTCAGGGATATGACAGGTGGGCCCGCGAGCGGCAGACAGAGCAATTCGGCAAGCACGTGTGTGGTTGGCTAACTTTCTATATATTCGGCAAGCACGTGTGCGGTCGGCTATCTTTCTATATGTTCGGCAAAATGGTCAAGCGGTCGGTTGAGCAATGGCTTCATGAAAAAGGGAAGAGGAAGCTGGCTAGAAAGGGAAGGAGTCGTAATAGTCAAGGACTCCGATTATGGTTAGAGTTGGCATATTTGTATCTTTCCAATTTTGTTCAGATAATTCGTAAACACTTAGGATTCATGTTTTGTCCAGGGTATAAATATAAGCCCTCGACCATTGTAATAAGGGTTCACAACCAAATCAATACAACCGGCTATGTGCCACCCTTCGAGTCCTTTTAGTCGTGTCGTCGAGTTCTTCGAGAGGGCCAATCGATCCGTCGACCTCCGTAAGTCCCGGCAACCTTGTTATCATGTCTAGTATCATGCGGTGGATTTAGATGTGATGCAAGTAGTCTTGTTTGTCTCGACGGGATGGCCGTGCGGCAGGCGTCTGCTTGACAACAGGAAGTCTTTGCTTGTGCTTTGCTTATCTCGACTAGATGGCCGTGCGGCAGGCGTCCGCTTGATAGCTTAGTATAAGCGGGATAGTTATCGGCTCTTTTAGATTTGGCAAGATCTAATAGATTCATTAAGTTACCAAGTGTTGCACGTTTTATTTAATGTTTATTTATTTGCAACACTCTTTTTGCCCAATCTAGATTGATGCTCTTTTCGGCTCTCGATCATCCTTTTATGTTCATTCAATGTAGAGTAGATCGAGTTCATATAGCCGAATTAGATCAATCAAGATTGTTACATGTTGTGGGTTCATGCAAGCTAGTGCGTCTAGGTCTTTGTTAAAGCTGGGTATCGTGCGGCAGATGTAGGCTTTTGCTTTGCTCTAGATCGTAATAGTTCTGTTTGTTCCTTCTTCATGGACCCCGATTCGGCAATCTTGCCGATACGGTTATGCTTACACGTGTAATGAGTATTTATAGATCTACTTAGGCAATTACGTGCTTTTAGCTCTTTATTGTTAGATTGTATCATGCGGTGGATTGATCTAGTAGTAAGGAGTGGTGTAAATTCATAGTAAGTGGTATCATGCGGTGGATTAGCTTGCTTGAGTTTATGCTCGACGGGTTTATGAAGGCTAGACGTGCGGCAGACTAGTTGGAGTAGCCTATGCATGTGTTGTTTAGTAGATCTATATTTATAAGTTACTTATCCTTAATTATTAGTGCTTGATGATGCTTTAAACCTGAGATATAGTTTGATATGCTTTGATGATTAATTCTTGTTCAAACATGTCTTCGTTTATACTTATTCGGCAGTTCAGTTCTATTCATATTATTTATACATCATTAGCCGAATGAATTACAAACATGTTGGCAGATAGCTTCTATAGCTATATGTCGTCGTAAGTGGCTTCAGGGCCGTAAAGATGGAACTGTCTGGTCTCATCCAGCATGTTCCAGTTTTGATCTTACCGTTTTATCCCTTGTCGATTTTCAGGTCAAATCGACTGGCACGCTTCCGGATTCAACGCCCGGGCACCCGATTGAAGCTAGGCTTTCCAGCTTGCTGTGTGTGAGACGCAGTGCGTCACTTTTTGTGTCAACAGTATGCCATGGTTAAGGCATTTTGACGCCTCTGGCCTCACCACCACAACGTTTGTCATCACCCGAGAGCCCGAAAGGCCCTTAACAACAGCTCCATGACTCCAGAACTTCCATATTTGCACACACGACTGTGCTGCCGCACGGCCAGATCCTGTTCATCCTACGGCTCTCCGCACCGGGTCAAGCACGCTCGTACCCTGTAACACCCTAAAAATTGATTTACAATTTAGTGATTAAATTGAGCATTTATATATTGTCTATGCATTTTAACATAGGAGAAATAATAATTTTTGGTTAATTAAAATTTACTATAAGGCTTAGAAACATGTATGTTGCATTCATGCCGAAGTATATTGTTTTTGGTTGAGTGTAGGGCTAGGTTGTTTGTGGTTGAATTCAAATTCCATTTGAATTTGGCCAGATTTCAATCTCTGAAAAATATAAAAGAGTTTTCGTCTAAAACTTTCTTTTCTTCCTTTGTAGCCCAACCACGAAGCTTGCCCAGTTTCTTTTCTTTTTCCTGCATCTGAAATCTGGCCTTGGGCCATTAGAGGTCAGCACGGTGGCCTTCTCTTTTCTTTTCTCCCGTGCACACACGAGCCCAGCTCCTTGGCCTGCTCGACTGCAGAGTGGAGCAGCCCATCCATCGATACCCTTCTCTCCTTTCTCGCTGTGCAGCACCAGGTCAACGCCACCCTCGCTCCTGGAATCCAGGCGCCGTCATTCATCGCATTCTTCACTCCTCCCCTTGAATCCGATTGATGGAGGCCATGAAGGAGGTGCCTTCAAGCTCTGCAGTGACGGCGGGCGAATTACGCCGCAGCCGTTTCCGTTTCTTTCGCCCTCGTCGCCCTATAAATCCCATGGCCGAGCTCTCACTCCCTCCCTTCCGTTCTCGGTCCCAAAGCGCACACACACTGCCACTTTCGATTCATCTTCCCAGAGCTCTACAAACTCCGGGGTTGTGCCTTGGAGTTTCGTCAGGTAATGACGCGACCATAGGTACTTTCAGCTCTCGATTTCATCTTGATTTTGCCCAAGTTCGTGCTCACCGGCGGCCGTTCCTCTTTCTCCAGTTCGCGCCGTTCGTTGCACGTGATCTTGGAGTCTTCCTGATCGCGTGAACACTTTCGTCGGACTCACGGTATACTCCTTTTGCTTTCGGTCCAATCAGCTTCGTGTTCTAATACACTGGAACGCCGTATCGGCGAGCTCCAGATCACACAGGCCATGACACTGCCTGCATCTTTTCCTGTACCGATGGCACTTCCAGTTCCTAGCACGATGGTCAAATTAAGCACACCAACGCTAACTGCACTCTCTCTGCACTGATGCACGCACGGGCAAGTTCACTGAACAGCCACACCAATGCCAGAACACCTTGCTTGCTTGCTTGCTGTCCTTCTGTAGCTATTTAGCCTGTTGATATCATCAGTGCGTCACACAAGTATGTGGTCGTTTTCCTGTAGAAAAGTATTTTCACAAATACAATGCAAATACTAAGGATCCAGGATCTGCGTAGAACACGTTAGAATTCAGGTTTTAAATCAAAATTCGAGTTCAGTTTTCAGCAATGCCTTTGAATCTTGTTTTATGCATAACTTTGACGTTTTAAATCCGATTAGAGTGATTCTTGCGCTCATGTGTTCGTAGCAGTACATAGATCAGTTTTATAACCTTTTTAGCCTTTGTTTATATTGATTGGTGTATTGTTCTAAAAGAAATATGTTTCTTTGCATGTAATGATTGGAATGGATGCTTGATTGGTGATGTGGATTGCGTTTAGAAGGTGATCAGTTTGAGTTCGTTGAGGAACCAGTGGGTGACCAGCAGCAGTACCAGGAGGAAGTTTTTGAGGAAGGCAAGTGTAATAATGGGTTTCCTTGCACCTATACAATTTTATAATTCATTCATGAGTCTAACTTGAAAAGCCCTTAAGGTCTGTACCTTGTTTACTGTTGATCTATATATCCTTGTTACCTTTGGGTTTGGGTGCATGGTTGGTTAGTTGCTGCTGCGCATAACCAAATTAATTAATAATCTTGACTAATGGTTTATGCAATCTGATAAAATGATGCTTTTTAGCAACTTCCAGGGGGCTAGAGTACATGGTTTTGTTGCTCTAGTGCCTCTCCATAAGGACTCAATCCTGAAGCGGCCACCCAGGATAACCGTACAACCCCGAGTGTCAAATGGCTCTGACTTTAATCGTATAACTAGTATGTCTCTAGCTTGTTAGTGGTTACCGAAAGGCGAAAAGGGGGGTGCCGAGTCGGGTATGGCTCTTGTCCTGCCGAGGTGTGTGCTGGGCTGCGGTCACAGATGTGCCACTCTCGGAGGAGAGCATCCATATCTGCTTGGTCAATCTGAAACCTAGCGGCTACTAACTTGTTAGAGTGTCTAGTGAAAGGTTATGTAGTGAGACCCTGTCGCACTTCCTTGGTAGAGGCGATGTGGGCTTTGCAAACCCCGACATCTGGGAATCACGGCTCGGTGGGTAAAGTTGTACAATTTCTGCAGAAATCAATTAACATGTTATAACACCGTGCTCACGGATAAGAGCGACCTGGATCCTTCTTGATTAGTGGTTACTTTGGTTCTTGGATGGTTTGGGAGATGATAATAATCTTGATTAATACTTATTCAATTGGGTTGGTTTATTCACTAAAGTAGTGTTACAAGTTTGAGCCTCATAACCCCTTTGTTATACTTGCTAAGCATGGTGCGCTTACACTTGTTTTATATACAATGAAAACCCCGGATGGGTAACAGATGCTTTTGAGGAGTTTCCTGAAGATGTCCAGGAGTTCTAGCTAGCTGATGTTCACCAGTTGGAGTCCCTGTGGCAGCTTGGGCTAGTTTCCGCTTTGTAATAATATTGCCTGTGAGCAAACCTTTGTGATAATTATGAGATGCTAATCGATGTAATAAAGTACTTTACTTTGATACATATACAATTTGATATGTATGTGAGTTTGGACATCCTGGGCGCACATATATGAGTACTTGGTTTTGCCTTGCAAAATTGGGTACTACATACCCCATGGTTAAGCCATTTTGATGCCTCTCACCTCTCCACCATAGAGTTTTCCATCACCCGAGAGCCTGATGGGCCCTTAACCATGGCTCCACGGCTCCAAAACTGCCATATTTGCACACACGACCATGCTGCCGCACGGTCGGTTCCAACGCATCCTATGGCTCCTGGCACAGAGTCAAGCATGCCCGTACGCCATGGTTAAGGCATTTTGACACATCTGGCTTCTCTACCATAGTGTTTGCCATAGCTCGAGAGCCTGAATGGCCCTTAACCTCGGCTCCACGGCTCCAGAACTGCCATATTTGCACACACGACTATGCTACCGCACAGCCGGTTCCTGCGTGTCCTACAGCTCTCGGCACTAGGTCAAGCACGACCGTATGCCATGGTTAAGGCATTTTGACACCTCTGGCCTCACCACCACAATGTTTGTCATCACCCGAGAGCCCGAATGGCCCTTAACAACAGCTCCACGACTCCAGAACTTCCATATTTGCACACACGACTGTGCTGCCACACTGCCGGATCCTGTGCATCCTACGGCTCTCGGCACCGGGTCAAGCACGCTCGTACCCCATGGTTAGGCCATTTTGATGCCTCTCACCTCTCCACCATAGAGTTTTCCATCACCTGAGAGCCTGAAGGGCCCTTAACCATGGCTCCACGGCTCCAAAACTGCCATATTTGCACACACGACCATGCTGCTGCACGGTCGGTTCCAACGCGTCCTATGGCTCTCGGCACTGAGTCAAGCATGCCTGTACGCCATGGTTAAAGCATTTTGACACCTCTAGCCTCTCTACCATAGCGTTTGCCATCGCTCGAGAGCCTGAACGGCGCTTAACCTCGGCTCCACGGCTCCAGAACTGCCATATTTGCACACACGACTTTGCTGGTGCACGGCCGGTTCCTGCGCGTCCTATGGCTCCTCGCACCAAGTCAAGCACGCCTATGCACCATGGTTAAGGCATTTTGACACCTCTGGCCTCTCCAGCACAGCATTTGTTGCCGCCCGAGAACCCGAATGGCCCTTAACCATGGCTCCACAGCTCTAGAACTGCCATATTTGCACACATGACTATGCTACCGCACAGCCAGTTCTTGCGTGTCCTACAGCTCTCGGCACTAGGTCAAGCACGACCGTATGCCATGGTTAAGGCATTTTGACGCCTCTGGCCTCACCACCACAATGTTTGTCATCACCTGAGAGCCCGAACGGCTCTTAACAACAGCTCCACGACTCCAGAACTTCCATATTTGCACACACGACTGTGCTGCCGCACGGCCGGATCCTGTGCATCCTACGGCTCTCGGCACCGGGTCAAGCACGCTCGCACCCCATGGTTAAGCCATTTTGATGCCTCTCACCTCTCCGCCATAGAGTTTTCCATCACCCAAGAGCCTGAAGGGCCCTTAACCACGGCTCCACGGCTCCAAAACTGCCATATTTGCACACTCGACCATGCTGCCGCACGGTTGGTTCCAACGCGTCCTATGGCTCCCGGCACTGAGTCAAGCATGCCCGTACACCATGGTTAAGGCATTTTGACACCTCTGGCCTCTCTACCATAGCATTTGCCGTCGCTCGAGAGCCTGAATGGCCCTTAACCTCGGCTCCACGGCTCTAGAACTGCCATATTTGCACACACGACTTTGCCGCCGCACGGCCGATTCCTGTGCGTCCTACGGCTCCTCGCACCAAGTCAAGCACGCCCATGCGCCATGGTTAAGGCGTTTTGGCACCTCTGGCCTCTCCGCCACAGCGTTTGTTGCCGCCCGAGAACCCGAATGGCCCTTAACCATGGCTCCACAGCTCTATAACTGCCATATTTGCACACACGACTATGCTACTGCACAACTGGTTCCTGCGGGTCCTACAGCTCTCGGCACTAGGTCAAGCATGACCGTATGCCATAGTTAAGGCGTTTTGATGCCTCTGGCCTCACCACCACAATGTTTGTCATCACCCGAGAGCCCAAACGGCCCTTAACCATATCTCCATGACTCCAGAACTTCCATATTTGCACACACGACTGTGCTGCCGCACGGCCAGATCCTGTGCATCCTACGGCTCTCCGCACCGGGTCAAGCACGCTCGTACCCCATGGTTAAGCCATTTTGATGCCTCTCACCTCTCCACCATAGAGTTTTCCATCACCCGAGAGCCTGAAGGGCCCTTAACCATGGCTCCACGGCTCCAAAACTGCCATATTTGCACACACGACCATGCTGCCGCACGGTCAGTTCCAACGCATCCTATGGCTCCCAAGACCGTGTCAAGCATGCCCGTACGCCATGGTTAAGGCATTTTGACACCTCTAGCCTCTCTACCATAGTGTTTGCCGTCGCTCGAGAGCCTGAATGGCCCTTAACCTCGGCTCCACGTCTCCAGAACTGCCATATTTGCACACACGACTATGCTACCGCACAGCCGGTTCTTGCGTGTCCTACAGCTCTCGGCACTAGGTCAAGCACGACCGTATGCCATGGTTAAGGCATTTTGACGCCTTTGGCCTCACCACCACAATGTTTGTCATCACCCGAGAGCCCGAACGGCCCTTAACAACAGCTCCATGACTCCAGAACTTCCATATTTGCACCCACGACTGTGCTGCCGCACTGCCGGATCCTGTGCATCCTACGGCTCTCGGCACCGGGTCAAGCACGCTCGTACCCCATGGTTAAGCCATTTTGATGCCTCTCACCTCTCCACCATAGAGTTCTCCATCACCCGAGAGCCTGAAGGGCCCTTAACCACGGCTCCACAGCTCCAAAACTGCCATATTTGCACACACGACCATGCTGCTGCACGGTCGGTTCCAACGCGTCCTATGGCTCCCGGCACTGAGTCAAGCATGCCCATACGCCATGGTTAAGGCATTTTGACACCTCTAGCCTCTCTACCATAGCATTTGCCATCACTCGAGAGCCTGAATGGCCCTTAACCTCGGCTCCACGGCTCCAGAACTGCCATATTTGCACACACGACTTTGCTGCCGCACGGCCGGTTCCTGCGCGTCCTACGGCTCCTCGCACCAAGTCAAGCATGCCCATGCGCCATGGTTAAGGCGTTTTGACACCTCTGGCCTCTCCACCACAGCGTTTGTTGCCGCCCGAGAACCCAAATGGCCCTTAACCATGGCTCCACAGCTCTATAACTGCCATATTTGCACACACGACTATGCTACTGCACAGCCGGTTCCTGCGGGTCCTATAGCTCTCGGCACTAGGTCAAGCATGACCGTATGCCATAGTTAAGGTGTTTTGATGCCTCTGGCCTCATCACCACAATGTTTGTCATCACCCGAGAGCCCAAACGGCCCTTAACCATATCTGCATGACTCCAGAACTTCCATATTTGCACACACGACTGTGCTGCCGCACGGCCAGATCCTGTGCATCCTACGGCTCTCCGCACCGGGTCAAGCACGCTCGTACCCCATGGTTAAGCTATTTTGATGCCTCTCACCTCTCCACCATAGAGTTTTCCAACACCCAAGAGCCTGAAGGGCCCTTAACCATGGATCCACGGCTCCAAAACTGCCATATTTGCACATACGACCATGCTGCCGCACGGTCAGTTCCAACGCATCCTATGGCTCCCGGCACTTTGTCAAGCATGCCTGTATGCCATGGTTAAGGCATTTTGACACCTCTGGCCTCTGTACCATAGTGTTTGCCGTCGCTCGAGAGCCTGAATGGCCCTTAACCTCGGCTCCACGGCTCCAGAACTGCCATATTTGCACACACGACTATGCTACCGCACGGCCGGTTCTTGCGTGTCCTACAGCTCTCGGCACTAGGTCAAGCACGACCGTATGCCATGGTTATGGCATTTTGACGCCTCTGGCCTCACCACTACAATGTTTGTCATCACCCGAGAGCCCGAACGGCCCTTAACAACAGCTCCATGACTCCAGAACTTCCATATTTGCACACACGACTGTGCTGCCGCACGGCCAGATCCTGTGCATCCTACGGCTCTCCGCACCGGGTCAAGCACGCCCGTACCCCATGGTTAAGCCATTTTGATGCCTCTCACCTCTCCACCATAGAGTTTTCCATCACCCGAGGGCCTGAAGGGCCCTTAACCATGGCTCCACGGCTCCAAAACTGCCATATTTGCACACACGACCATGCTGCCGCACGGTCAGTTCCAACGCATCCTATGGCTCCCGGCACTGTGTCAAGCATGCCTGTACGCCATGGTTAAGGCATTTTGACACCTCTAGCCTCTCTACCATAGTGTTTGCCGTCGCTCGAGAGCCTGAATGGCCCTTAACCTCGGCTCCACGGCTCCAGAACTGCCATATTTGCACACACGACTATGCTACCGCACAGCCGGTTCTTGCGTGTCCTACAGCTCTCGGCACTAGGTCAAGCACGACCGTATGCCATGGTTAAGGCATTTTGACGCCTCTGGCCTCACCACCACAATGTTTGTCATCACCCGAGAGCCCGAACGGCCCTTAACAACAGCTCCATGACTCCAGAACTTCCATATTTGCACACACGACTGTGCTGCCGCACTGCCGGATCCTGTGCATCCTACGGCTCTCGGCACCGGGTCAAGCACGCTCGTACCCCATGGTTAAGCCATTTTGATGCCTCTCACCTCTCCACCATAGAGTTCTCCATCACCTGAGAGCCTGAAGGGCCCTTAACCATGGCTCCACAGCTCCAAAACTGCCATATTTGCACACACGACCATGCTGCTGCACGGTCGGTTCCAACGCGTCCTATGGCTCCCGGCACTGAGTCAAGCTTGCCCATACGCCATGGTTAAGGCATTTTGACACCTCTAGCCTCTCTACCATAGCATTTGCCGTCACTCGAGAGCCTGAATGGCCCTTAACCTCGGCTCCACGGCTCCAGAACTGCCATATTTGCACACACGACTTTGCTGCCGCACGGCCGGTTCCTGCGCGTCCTACGGCTCCTCGCACCAAGTCAAGCATGCCCATGCGCCATGGTTAAGGCGTTTTGACACCTCTGGCCTCTCCACCACAGCGTTTGTTGCCGCCCGAGAACCCGAATGGCCCTTAACCATGGCTCCACAGCTCTATAACTTCCATATTTGCACACACGACTATGCTACTGCACAGCCGGTTCCTGCGGGTCCTACAGCTCTCGGCACTAGGTCAAGCATGACCGTATGCCATAGTTAAGGCGTTTTGATGCCTCTGGCCTCATCACCACAATGTTTGTCATCACTCGAGAGCCCAAACGGCCCTTAACCATATCTCCATGACTCCAGAACTTCCATATTTGCACACACAACTGTGCTGCCGCACGGCCAGATCCTGTGCATCCTATGGCTCTCCGCACCGGGTCAAGCACGCTCGTACCCCATGGTTAAGCCATTTTGATGCCTTTCACCTCTCCACCATAGAGTTTTCCATCACCCAAGAGCCTGAAGGGCCCTTAACCATGGCTCCACGGCTCCAAAACTGCCATATTTGCACACACGACCATGCTGCCGCATGGTCAGTTCCAACGCATCCTATGGCTCCCGGCACTGTGTCAAGCATGCCTGTATGCCATGGTTAAGGCATTTTGACACCTCTGGCCTCTCTACCATAGTGTTTGCCGTCGCTCGAGAGCCTGAATGGCCCTTAACCTCGGCTCCACGGCTCCAGAACTGCCATATTTGCACACACGACTATGCTACCGCACAGCCGGTTCTTGCGTGTCCTACAGCTCTCGGCACTAGGTCAAGCACGACCGTATGCCATGGTTAAGGCATTTTGACGCCTTTGGCCTCACCACCACAATGTTTGTCATCACCCGAGAGTCCGAACGGCCCTTAACAACAGCTCCACGACTCCAGAACTTCCATATTTGCACACACGACTGTGCTACCGCACGGCCAGATCCTGTGCATCCTACGGCTCTTCGCACCGGGTCAAGCACGCTCGTACCCCATGGTGAAGCCATTTTGATGCCTCTCACCTCTCCACCATAGAGTTTTCCATCACCCGAGAGCCTGAAGGGCCCTTAACCATGGCTCCACGGCTCCAAAACTGCCATATTTGCACACACGACCATGCTGCCGCACGGTCAGTTCCAACGCATCCTATGGCTCCCGGCACTGTGTCAAGCATGCCTGTACGCCATGGTTAAGGCATTTTGACACCTCTAGCCTCTCTACCATAGTGTTTTCCATCGCTCGAGAGCCTGAATGGCCCTTAACCTCGGCTCCACGGCTCCAGAACTGCCATATTTGCACACACGACTATGCTACCGCACAGCCGGTTCTTGCGTGTCCTACAGCTCTCGGCACTAGGTCAAGCACGACCGTATGCCATGGTTAAGGCATTTTGACGCCTCTGGCCTCACCACCACAATGTTTGTCATCACCCGAGAGCCCGAACGGCCCTTAACAACAGCTCCATGACTCCAGAACTTCCATATTTGCACACACGACTGTGCTGCCGCACGGCCGGATCCTGTGCATCCTACGGCTCTCGGCACCGGGTCAAGCACGCTCGTACCCCATGGTTAAGCCATTTTGATGCCTCTCACCTCTCCACCATAGAGTTTTCCATCACCCGAGAGCCTGAAGGGCCCTTAACCACGGCTCCACGGCTCCAAAACGCCATATTTGCACACACGACCATGCCGCTGCACGGTCGGTTCCAACGCGTCCTATGGCTCCCAAGACCGAGTCAAGCATGCCCGTACGCCATGGTTAAGGCATTTTGACACCTCTAGCCTCTCTACCATAGCATTTGCCATCACTCAAGAGCCTGAATGGCCCTTAACCTCGGCTCCACGGCTCCAGAACTGCCATATTTGCACACACGACTTTGCTGCCGCACGGCCGGTTCCTGCGCGTCCTACGGCTCCTCGCACCAAGTCAAGCATGCCCATGCGCCATGGTTAAGGCGTTTTGACACCTCTGGCCTCTCCACCATAGTGTTTGTTGCCGCCCGAGAACCCGAATGGCCTTTAACCATGGCTCCACAGCTCTATAACTGCCATATTTGCACACACGACTATGCTACTGCACAGCCGATTCCTGCGGGTCCTACAGCTCTCGGCACTAGGTCAAGCATGACCGTATGCCATAGTTAAGGCGTTTTGATGCCTCTGGCCTCATCACCACAATGTTTGTCATCACCCGAGAGCCCAAACGGCCCTTAACCATATCTCCATGACTCCAGAACTTCCATATTTGCACACACGACCGTGCTTTGCACGGCCACGTATCCCGTGCATCCTACGGCTCTCCGCACCGGGTCAAGCACGCTCGTACCCCATGGTCAAGCCATTTTGATGCCTCTCACCTCTCCACCATAGAGTTTTCCATCACCCAAGAGCCTGAAGGGCCCTTAACCATGGCTCCACGGCTCTAAAACTGCCATATTTGCACACACGACCATGCTGCCGCATGGTCGGTTCTAACGCATCCTATGGCTCCCGGACCGTGTCAAGCATGCCCGTATGCCATGGTTAAGGCATTTTGACACCTCTCCGGCCTCTCTACCATAGTGTTTGCCATCACTCGAGAGCCCGAATGGCCCTTAACCTCGGCTTCACGGCTCCGAACCATATTTGCACACACGACTATGCTACCGCACGGCCCGGTTCCTGCGTGTCCTACAGCTCTCGGCACTAGGTCAAGCACGACCGTATGCCATGGTTAAGGCATTTTGACGCCTCTGGCCTCACCACCACAATGTTTGTCATCACCCGAGAGCCCGAACGGCCCTTAACAACAGCTCCACGACTCCAGAACTTCCATATTTGCACACACGACTGTGCTGCCGCACTGCCAGATCCTGTGCATCCTACGGCTCTCGGCACCGGGTCAAGCACGCTCGTACCCCATGGTTAAGCCATTTTGATGCCTTTCACCTCTCCACCATAGAGTTCTCCATCACCCGAGATCCTGAAGGGCCCTTAACCACGGCTCCACAGCTCCAAAACTGCCATATTTGCACACACGACCATGCTGCCGCACGGTCGGTTCCAACGCGTCCTATGGCTCCCGGCACTGAGTCAAGCATGCCCATACGCCATGGTTAAGGCATTTTGACACCTCTAGCCTCTCTACCATAGCATTTGCCATCACTCGAGAGCCTGAATGGCCCTTAACCTCGGCTCCACGGCTCCAGAACTGCCATATTTGCACACACGACTTTGCTGCCGCACGGCCGGTTCCTGCGCGTCCTACGGCTCCTCGCACCAAGTCAAGCATGCCCATGCGCCATGGTTAAGGCGTTTTGACACCTCTGGCCTCTCCACCACAGCGTTTGTTGCCGCCCGAGAACCCGAATGGCCCTTAACCATGGCTCCACAGCTCTAGAACTGCCATATTTGCACACACAACTATGCTACTACACATCCGGTTCCTGCGTGTCCTACAGCTCTTGGCACTAGGTCAAGCACGATCGTATGCCATAGTTAAGGCATTTTGATGCCTCTGGCCTCACCACCACAATGTTTGTCATCACCTGAGAGCCCGAACGGCCCTTAACCACATCTCCATGACTCCAGAACTTCCATATTTGCACACACGACTATGCTGCCGCATGGCCGGATCTTGTGCATCCTACGGCTCTCGGCACCGGGTCAAGCATGCACGTGCGCCATGGTTAAGCCATTTTGATGCCTCTCACCTCTCCACCATAGAGTTTTCCATCACCCGAGAGCCTGAAGGGCCCTTAACCACGGCTCCATGGCTCCAAAACTGCCATATTTGCACACAAAACCATGTTGCCGCACGGTCGGTTCCAACGCCTCCTATGGCTCCCGGCACTGAGTCAAGCATGCCCGTACGCCATGGTTAAGGCATTTTGACACCTCTGGCCTCTCTACCATAGCGTTTGCCGTCGCTCGAGAGCCTGAATGGCCCTTAACCTTGGCTCCACGGCTCCAGAACTGCCATATTTGCACACGCGACTTTGCTGCCGCACGGCCGGTTCCTGCGCGTCCTACGGCTCCTCGCACCAAGTCAAGCACGCCCATGCGCCATGGTTAAGGCATTTTGACACCTCTAGCCTCTCCAACACAGATTTTGTTGCCGCTCGAGAACCCGAATGGCCCTTAACCATGGCTCCAAAGCTCTAGAACTGCCATATTTGCACACACGACTATGCCACTACACAGCCGGTTCCTGCGTGTCCTACAGCTCTCGGCACCAGGTCAAGCACGACCGTATGCCATAGTTAACGCATTTTGATGCCTCTGGCCTCACCATCACAATGTTTGTCATCACCCAAGAGCCCGAACGGCCCATAACCACATCTCCATGACTCCAGAACTTCCATATTTGCACACACGACTATGCTGCCGCATGGCCGGATCCTGTGCATCCTATGGCTCTCGGCACCGGGTCATGCATGCCCGTGCGCCATGGTTAAGCCATTTTGATGCCTCTCACCTCTCCACCATAGAGTTTTCCATCACCCGAGAGCCTGAAGGGCCCTTAACCACGGCTCCATGGCTCCAAAACTGCCATATTTGCACACACAACCATGTTGCCGCACGGTCGGTTCCAACGCCTCCTATGGCTCCCGACCGAGTCAAGCATGCCCGTACGCCATGGTTAAGGCATTTTGACATCTCTGGCCTCTCTACCATAGCGTTTGCCATAGCTCGAGAGCCTGAACAGCCCTTAACCTTTGCTCCACGGCTCCAGAACGGCCATATTTGCACACACGACTTTGCTGCCGCACGGCTGGTTCCTACGCGTCCTACGGCTCTTAGCACCAAGTCAAGCACGCCTATGCACCATGGTTAAGGCATTTTGACACCTCTGGCCTCTCCAGCACAGCATTTGTTGCCGCCCGAGAACCCGAATGACCCTTAACCATGGCTCCACAGCTCTAGAACTGCCATATTTGCACACACGACTATGCTACCGCACAGCCAGTTCTTGCGTGTCCTACAGCTCTCGGCACTAGGTCAAGCATGACCGTATACCATGGTTAAGGCATTTTGACGCCTGTGGCCTCACCACCACAATGTTTGTCATCACCCGAGAGCCCGAACGGCCCTTAACAACAGCTTCACGACTCTAGAACTCCTGTGCATCCTACGGCTCTCGGCACCAGGTCAAGCACGCTCGTACCTGTTGGTATTTCTTAACGTATGCAGAGAATTCGCAAGCGTACGGAAGTACCGTTGTAGCCTTCACCTGAAAGTATTCTGGGTATCGTAATTTCCACAGGGAACGGAGGTATTTCTCCTAGCTAATTCGTCCAAGGAACAACCCAAGGGTAGAGATAGAAAGGTAGGTGGAGATGGATTCCTATAGCTTTTAGGGTCCTAAGCATAGTGATACAATACTTCCACTGGCTCACTTCGGGCACCGAATCGCACCTGGACTCCCAGGTGATGCCGGCCTGTAGCTCTACGCCGCACCCGGACGTGGGGGATTACAAGGGACGGACAGGGCTGTCACCACCTACCGCCTACCACCTCAACCATGGAGTGCGAGGCAAACGAAGGCAGCCTCTAGCCTAGATACCACGTCTATGCCAGCGACTACTCCCGTCTCTATCAGGGGCCCTCTACTAGAGCATCCACTACAAGGACGGACGACGAACCCGTGAACAAGCATGGTAAAGCTCAACTACACAAAAGACACAAAAGACTATAAGAAACACGAATACTCACTTAGCCAAGATCCCGTTAGGGAGCCGAGTAGAATATCCGCAGAGGTACAAGGTCGGGGACACACCGACAAGCCCGGCGCTTCCCCGCTCTCTTCCCTCACATCTCTCTCTCTAACTCTATAGCTATTAGGGCATAGCCCTTTTGAATGAGGCTCTAGTGTGGTGCTCTTCTCCTTTGAATGGTTGATTGTGAATGAAGAGAAAAGAGCCCCTTTTATATGTGGAGAGGAGGGGGCTATTTGTAAATGTGACATCCCCACTTGGAAGGTGGAAACTGACCTCCCAACGTCAGTTTGAGGTACAATGCACCTGGACGCACCGCAGAACCGACCTCCCGGCGAGTTAATGCACCGACCTGCAAAAGTGGGTCTGGGTTGGCAGCCGCCGGGGCGCGAGCGCGCCCCTGGCGCGAGCACGCCAGGTTCTAGGCGGAATGGGCTGAAACTTGGTGAGTGGATGGGCCTCGTCGCCATCTTCGCAACGCATATTCGTTTGCCTCAATCGGAGTCCGTATGAGTGAGATATGGCCCGTTTACTGAGACCCACTCATCCAGCCCGAGATGAAGTTGGACCGGGTTTTGGTCTTCCATCTTTTGGGCTTATGTTTGGCATTTTGGCCCATGTATGAGACTCATAATTGTCAGGCAAATGGGCCACTCTCTTATTCATGGTTTTCTTGTGTGCTTTGGCCCATTTGTGTGCATTTCCGGAGTTGTCTTCCTGCAAGCGACAATCACCGAAACTCGTGGAATATGTTAGCGTAAAGTCCTATTTGCTAAGTTTGGGATAGATTTTATATTCTTATTGGTGGTCTAAAATGTGCGATAAGGACCGCCAAAAAGATCCCCCACACTTACTCTTTACTCGTCCTCGAGTAAAGCTTTGGGACTAAGAAGGCTCATCTCTTTGATGTATAACCTGCATACAAGTTATTCCAAGCTTCACCGCACTTGTGAACTTTTGAATTGTCTACCACATTATCTTGGGTAATTGAATAATGGAACAACATGGATTCAAATCCCCTTGCATTAGTCATATCGAAACTTGGGTTTTTTGAATGGTTTTATAAAAAGAAATGATAGCTTTGCTCCTCATATGATTCACTCAATCGCTCAATGTGTATAATACCTCACCAAAGGCATTTTGAATTTTTGCCTTCTTCCTACCACTAAAAAGCCGAGAGTGGAGTTTTGGGTAGGTATGTAAAGTGGGCATACTTGTATCACATATATTGTAAGGTCAAGGATCGAACCATACGGAGATTAAGCCATACACCTTGATTGAGACGTGCAAGTGTGTAGGATAAATGGTGGTTCCTAATCTTTGTGGTATTTTTGGCTACTCCATGCATCATGATTCTCTCTTTATTGAGGAATGGAATTTTTTTTGGGGGAGAGTATGGGCTACGAGAGGTATGCTAAAAATCTATGCTCTCTTTTTGTTTCTTCTTTTCTTTCTCTCTTTTTTCTTTTTTTTTTTCTTTTTCTTTCTCTTTTTTTATTATCATTTTTTTCTTTCCCCTTTTTTTTGAAAAATCATGGGACCTTCATGTGTCCCCTTCTTTTTTTTTTTCTAAGTCTTGGGACCTTCATGTGTCCCAATGTTTTTTTCTTTTAATTAGCATAGCCCATAACTCTTTATGAAGAATTTTGGAAAGGAGAGAGGTATCATGATGGAACGTGGGGAGTAGATTTTTGGTAGCTAAGGAATGCGCAACCCCGAGGGTGAGAGTCGGCATTTTTATTTGGTGGATCGGTGCGCAACTCTCGGTGTAAGAGTTGGCATTTTTGGTGGATGGGGTGCATGTTTGTGCGCAACTCTCAGTGTAAGAGTTGACACTTTATTTGGTGGGTGCAAGTGGATCTCAATCGTGGGTGTAAGGTCATAATCTCACGTCGGTAATAACGATCCGACCGAACTCAATGTACGAACAAGCAGCGTATGAAGGGTTTGTTCTATAGATAAATTATATGGCTCGTGGGTATTTCATAATCATTGAGGAGCATGCTATTAAATTTTTCTTTTGTAAAAATAAATCCCAAGTTCTTCACAAACAGAGCAAGGTTCAAATCATCCAGCTATATCACACACTCCAATTACTTAGATAACATGGGGTCCCTATGATAACTTGTTCACAAGGCATAGGCATATTAGCAAGGAATAAAGAGTATGCAAATCTTATCAAAGGATGGCACTGAGAAAAAGTTTTGTCTTTTTAATTTTAACAAATCTTAAACTTCAAAACTTTAGAGATGTGAGGGTAGAGTTGCACAAACCATCACCGAAGATGAGGGAGTGAATCAAAGAGTAGTTCGGTTGAACAAGAAGGTCAACCATTCTTCTCTTGAATCTTTTTCTTTTGTCCTCTTGTCTGCTTGATGTTGTGCGTTGTGTTGGGGAGATCTCGAATGCATGTGTTAGTATTGTTCAAGAGATCTCCCCCACACTTATTCTTGTACTGTTTTATTCAAAAAGAAAACAAAAAGAAACAAACAAGGGCCCTACCGGTTGGAAAACCAGGGGAGCCAGAATTTTATTGATCATAATAAACTTTTTTTAATTTTTGAAACCTTTCTTTTCATTTGCTCGCTGAACTCGTAACTCAAACAAGGTCAAGATTAAGTTGCATAGTAAAATAGACCTTGATTTATCTCCATAACATATTACTACTCATTGTTTACGGCAACAACTCAAGTTCATTAACCAAATTTCAACACCAAGCCGAAATTTGATTAATGAAGGTCATTTTAACCTAAGCACCACGCTTAATTTAAAACGATCTATGGATGCACTCATGAATACACCCAAACTTAGAGTGTATGACATAAACAAAGAAGCATGAATTCGTATGGTCATATGGAGACAAGCATGAGTAAACAAGTTAGTGAACATTTCCTTTGCTTTACCTGAGCGTACTCATCGATAGCGTAAGCTGGTCGACATTCTGGTCCTGTTATCGTTGTGCCACGGATTTCTGCTCAGGTGAACCACAAGGCCAGGCCACACACTCATGGCTAGTGTGTATGGACCATGGGCCTTGATAGTAGCAAAGGTCCAGAGAAGGAGAGAACCCTTGCTCTTTCTCTTCTTCTCGTCTCTCTTTTTTTTTAGCGAGGTGAAGCCGACATCAACTTCAATTCACCTATTATTATTTTTTTTCTATTTTTTCGGTGTCTCTTAGTGCGTGTGGAACATGGGCTTCTCACTTCCCTCCCCCCACACTTGGACTTTTGTGTAAAAGCCAAGTGTAGTGTCAGGATCCCCTTGCGAGTGTGTTCCATTGCCTAAGAGAGTCAAGGCTTGTACTGATGTCGCTTCTCATTTGCAAGTGTGGTATGACCCGTTTTCTTCTCAACCTGAGATGATTAGCAACAGGAATACCCGAGGGTGCATACTACTTGAAAACATGACCTTGCTTTTTTTCCAAAGATAATCCGGGGTATCTCCCGGCAGTGCTTAAGTTATGGTCTTAAGCTGGACCGCAGGAATTTATCTTGCAGCTCTCAAAGGTGGTGTTAGCCACCTCATATCTGGCAAAGGTGCTAAAGCTGCAAGGTTGATTCCATCGTGCTGCTATGAGATTTGAAAATGCTTATGATAGCCATCCACAACCATCCTCTTTAAAAATTTTGAATCAAGTGTTAAGAGGTGGTTGGGATTCTCGTAGGAGCATAAGGTCAGAAGCGGAACAAACTCTAGGGATCCCAAAGGCGAGCATGAAACATGAGTCTCAAAGAGACTTTAGCATGCTCGTTAGTGGATTCACTCTAGTGTTGTTGCTTCAGGCATGTCCATGGCATGGGAGTTTTCATCCTTTAAAAGATGTATCATGAAGGACTTAACATTGATTCTCGACAACTATCGGGAACAATGTTTTGATGGCCAGAGGGACATGTCTCCTGTTCGAGCATGGGCGAAAGTGAACATTCCATTTCACAAGGATGAAAAGGAAGCTCAAACATTGCCTGCTTGAATAGGTAGCCTTGCTTTGCCTTTGGGTCTCTGGGGCAAGAGATAAGGCTAGCAAAACTCTCATTTTCTCAGCAGGGCTCCTTTGAGATGGTTCTTTTAAAAGAGCGCCTTATGAGAAGATGAACATCGAGGATGGCATAAATATGAAGGTCTATGTAAACCTCGGTTCATTCATTTCAAATGGCACGGCCCTAACACAATCCCAAAACACTCGATGAGCTTTTTGAAGAGTTTTTCAGATCGGGGCTAGCGGCAATTTCCCAAAAGGGTTTCCGCAAGAAAAAAATGATAAAAGTCCCGACTTTGAGGTTGTGTAGGGCTTCTAAGGGAGTCTCATTTAATGAACAAAATATAGTTGTGGAAGGTGAAAGAATCTGAATTGCTTCAGAAGAGCATTTCACTTTCGACAACCATTCTCATGAATATTCTTTGTTAGAGGAGACTTCCTTAGAAATAAATGCTTGATTTATGTGCCATGACATGCTCGAGGTTTTGCCGTAATCCTCGAATGTTTATAGCGAACTCCAAAGGCTAAAACATTCCTTCCTTTGGTGTTCGTGGTTCGGGTGAGGGCTCAACAATTGAATCTAGCAAGGGCAAAGATTCGATTGATAAGAGCTCCTCAAAGCTTGACATGCCCTTTTATGGAGGGGTTAAGGCTCTATGACGGGAGAAGCATGCTTCTCTAGGATGTTAACAAAGATTTTCCTCTATTTTGTCATGGTTTGACATAAAACAACCCTCCAATGGTCATGTCAAAGCATAGGGCAGCATCTATGTCTATTCCCAAAAGATATGCAAATGCATGTCGTCAGGTAAAGACAAGTCTAGGCCTGTATGTGTTAACATTATAAACCTCACCTAGGCTGCACCTATGGGTTCCTTCTCGCTCCGCTTGAAATCGAGGATTGCCCTTGGTAGAGAGTTGATATGGGGCGTAAGGGAGAATGTGAGACAAAACTTGTCTTTAAGTTCTCCCTAGTCTCCATTCAAACTTCCTATGGCATTAGTGATCCATTGCTTCGCCTCCCCGTTTGAGGGAGAGCGAAAACAACTTCCACATAAGAATTTCATTGTGTTATGCCAGGAATGCTTAGGCATGAACACATTTCCTCAAAATCGTGTAGATGTCTAAAATGATTTTCATCATCCAGACTGAGAAAGGCTATGCCCGAACCAGGGTTCTGAATCCTAGGTGGAGTTCATAGCCGAATAAAAATTCTGGTTTTTGAAAAAGAATTTTGGCTCAAAGAACTCCTCCTTTTGAAGCAAAAAGATTCGAAATTAGGATTGGCTTCATGGTGGTAGGATCAGATAGAAAGTGTGTTTGGTTTATAAAAAGAAATATAAAATATTTTCTTTTTATAAAAAGATACGAGGACGAACTAGGTTCAAAGAAAATAGCAACCGTTCCCGGCAACGGCGCCGTAGCTTGTTGGTATTTCTTAACGTATGCAGAGAATCCGCAAGCGTACGGAAGTACCGTTGTAGCCTTCACCTGGAAGTATTCAGGGTATCGTAATTTCCATAGGGAATGGAGGTATTTCTCCTAGCTCATTCGTCCAAGGAACAACCCAAGGGTAGAGATAGAAAGGTAGGTAGAGATGGATTCCTATAGCTTTTAGGGTCCTAAGCATAGTGATACAACACTTCCACTGGCTCACTTCGGGCACCGGATCGCACCTGGACTCCCAGGTGATGCTGGCCTGTAGCTCTACGCCGCACCCGGACGTGGGGGATTACAAGGGACGGACAGGGCTGTCACCACCTGCCGCCTACCACCTCAACCGTGGAGTGCGAGGCAAACGAAGGCAGCCTCTAGCCTAGACACCATGTCTATGCCAGCGACTACTATTCTAGCGTCGTACAGGGGATCCCGTCTCTATCAGGGGCCCTCTACTAGAGCATCCACCACAAGGACGGACGACGAACCCATGAACAAGCATGGTAAAGCTCAACTACACAAAAGACACAAAAGACTATAAGAAACACGAATACTCACTTAGCCAAGATCCCGTTAGGGAGCCGAGTAGAATATCCGCAGAGGTACAAGGTCGGGGAGACACCGACAAGCCCGGTGCTTCCCCACTCTCTTCCCTCACATCTCTCTCTCTAACTCTATAGCTATTAGGGCATAGCCCTTTTGAATGAGGCTCTAGTGTGGTGCTCTTCTCCTTTGAATGGTTGATTGTGAATGAAGAGAAAAGAGCCCCTTTTATATGTGGAGAGGAGGGGGCTATTTGCAAATGTGACATCCCCACTTGGAAGGTGAAAACTGACCTCCCAACATTGGTTTGAGGTACAATGCACCTGGACGTACCCCAGAACCGACCTCCCGGCGAGTTAATGCACCGACCTGCAAAAGTGGGTCCGGGTTGGCAGCCGCCGGGGCGCGAGCGCGCCCCTGGCGCGAACGCACCAGGTCCTGGGCTGAATGGTCTGAAACTTGGTGAGTGGATGGGCCTCATCACCAGCTTCACAACGCATATTCGTTTGCCTCAATCGGAGTCCGTATGAGTGAGATATGGCCCGTTTACTGAGACCCACTCATCCAGCCCGAGATGGAGTTGGACCGGGTTTTGATCTTCCATCTTTTGGGCTTATGTTTGGCATTTTGGCCCATGTATGAGACTCACAATTGTCAGGCAAATGGGCCACTCTCTTATTCATGATTTTCTTGTGTGCTTTGGCCCATTTGTGTGCATTTCCGGAGTTGTCTTCCTGCAAGCGACAATCACCGAAACTCGTGGAATATGTTAGCGTAAAGTCCTATTTGCTAAGTTTGGGATAGATTTTATATTCTTATTGGTGGTCTAAAATGTGCGATAAGGACCGCCAATAGTACCCCATGGTTAAGCCATTTTGATGCCTCTCACCTCTCCACCATACAGTTTTCCATCACCCGAGAGCCTGAAGAGCCCTTAACCACGGCTCCAAAACTGCCATATTTGTACACACGACCATGCTGTCGCACGGTCGGTTCCAACGCGTCCTATGGCTCCTGGCACTGAGTCAAGCATGCCCGTACACCATGGTTAAGGCATTTTGACAAATCTGGCCTCTCTACCATAGCGTTTGCCGTCGCTCGAGAGCCAGAATGGCCCTTAACCTCGGCTCCACGGCTCCAGAACTGCCATATTTGCACACACGACTTTGCTGCCGCACGGCCGGTTCCTGCGCGTCCTACGGCTCCTCGCACCAAGTCAAGCACGCCCATGCGCCATGGTTAAGGCGTTTTGACACCTCTAGCCTCTCCACCACAGCGTTTGTTGCTGCTCGAGAACCCGAATGGCCCTTAACCATGGCTCCACAGCTCTAGAACTGCCATATTTGCACACACGACTATGCTACTATACAGCCGGTTCCTGCGTGTCCTACAGCTCTCGGCACTAGGTCAAGCATGACCGTATGCCATAGTTAAGGCATTTTGACGCCCCTGGCCTCACCACCACAATGTTTGTCATCACCCGAGAGCCTGAACTGCCCTTAACAACAGCTCCACGACTCCAGAACTTCCATATTTGCACACACGACTGTGCTGCCGCACGGCCGGATCCTGTGCATCCTACGGCTCTCGGCACCGGGTCAAGCACGCTCGTACCCCATGGTTAAGCCATTTTGATGCCTCTCACCTCTCCACCATAGAGTTTTCCATCACCCGAGAGCCTGAAGGGCCCGTAACCACGGCTCCAAAACTGCTATATTTGCACACACGACCATGCTACCGCACAGCCGGTTCTTGCGTGTCCTACAGCTCTCGGCACTAGGTCAAGCACGACTGTATGCCATGGTTAAGGCATTTTGACGCCTCTGGCCTCACCACCACAATGTTTGTCATCACCCGAGAGCCCGAACGGCCCTTAACAACAGCTCCACGACTCCAGAACTTCCATATTTGCACACACGACTGTGCTGCCGCACGGCCGGATCCTGTGCATCCTACGGCTCTCGGCACCGGGTCAAGCATGCTCGTACACCATGGTTAAGCCATTTTGATGCCTCTCACCTCTCCACCATAGAGTTTTCCATCACCCGAGAGCCTGAAGGGCCCTTAACCATGGCTCCATGGCTCTAAAACTGCCATATTTGCACACACAACTATGTTGCCGCACTATCGGTTCCAACGCGTCCTATGGCTCCCGGCACTGAGTCAAGCATGCCCGTATGCCATGGTTAAGGCATTTAGACATATCTGGCATCTCTACCATAGCATTTGCCATAGCTCGAGAGCCTGAACGTCCCTTAACCTCAGCTCCACGGCTCCAGAACTGCCAAATTTGCACAGACGACTTTGCTGCCGCACGGCTGGTTCCTGCTCGTCCTACGGCTCCTAGCACCAAGTCAAGCATGCCCATGCACCATGGTTAAGGCATTTTGACACCTCTGGCCTCTCCAGCACAGCGTTTGTTGCCGCCCGAGAACCTAAATGGCCCTTAACCATGGCTCCACAGCTCTAGAACAGCCATATTTGCACACACGACTATGCTAACGCACAGCCGGTTCTTACGTGTCCTGCAGCTCTCGGCACTAGGTCAAGCACGACCGTATGCCATGGTTAAGGCATTTTGACGCCTCTGGCCTCACCACCACAATGTTTGTCATCACCCGAGAGCCCGAACGACCCTTAACAACAGCTCTACGACTCCAGAACTTCCATATTTGCACACACGACTGTGCTGCCGCACAGCTGGATCCTGTGCATCCTATGGCTCTTGGCATCGGGTCAAGCACGCTCGTACCCCACGGGTGATGACAAACATTATGGTGGTGAGGCCAGAGGTCTTAAAATGCCTTAACTATGGCATACGGTCGTGCTTGACCTAGTGCCGAGAGCTGTAGGACACGCAGGAACCGGCTGCACAGTAGCATAGTTGTGTGTGCAAATATGGCAGTTCTAGAGCTGTAGAGCCATGGTTAAGGGCCATTCGTGTTCTCAGGTGGCAACAAACGCTTTGGGGGAGAGTCCAGAGGTGTCAAAATGCCTTAACCATGGCACATGGGTGTGCTTGACTTGGTGCGAGCAGCCGTAGGACGCGTAGGAACCGGCCATGCGGCAGCAAAGTCGTGTGTGCAAATATGGCAGTTCTGGAGCCGTGGAGCCGAGGTTAAGGGCCGTTCAGGCTCTCGAGCTATGGCAAACTCTATGGTAGAGAGGCTAGAGATGTCAAAATGCCTTAACCATGGTGTACGGCATGCTTGACTCAGTGTCGGGAGCCATAGGACGCGTTGGAACCGACCGTGTGGCAACATGGTTGTGTGTGCAAATATGGCAGTTTTAGAGCCATGGAGCCGTGGTTAAGGCCCCTTCAGGATCTTGGGTGATGGAAAACTCTATGGTGGAGAGGTGAGAGGCATCAAAATGGCTTAACCATGGTGTACGGGCATGCTTGACCCGGTGCCGAGAGTCAAAGGATGCACAGGATCCGGCCGTGCGGCAGCACAGTCGTGTGTGCAAATATGGAAGTTCTGGAGTCATGGAGCTGTGGTTAAGGGCCGTTCGGGCTCTCGGGTGATGACAAACATTGTGGTGGTCAGGCCAGAGGCGTCAAAAGGCCTGAAATATGGCATACGGTCGTGCTTGACCTAGTGCCGAGAGCTATAGGACACACAGGAACCGGCTGTGCGGTAGCATAGTCGTGTGTGCAAATATGGCAGTTCTAGAGCTGTGGAGCCATTGTTAAGGGCCATTCGGGTTCTCGGGCGGCAACAAACGCTGTGCTGGAGAGGCCAGAGGTGTCAAAACACCTTAACCATGGTGCATGTGCGTGCTTTACTTGGTGCCAGGAGCCGTAGGATGCGTAGGAACCAGCTGTGCGGCAGCAAAGTCGTGTGTCCAAATATGGCAGTTCTGGACCCGTGGAGCCGAGGTTAAGGGCCGTTTAGGCTCTCGAGCTATGGCAAATGCAATGGTTGAGAGGCCAGAGGTGTCCAAATGCCTTAACCATGGCGTACGGGCATTCTTGACTCAGTGCCGGGAGCCATAGGACGCGTTGGAACCGACCGTGCGGCAACATGGTTGTGTGTGCAAATATGGCAGTTTCGGAGCCGTGGAGCCGTGGTTAAGGGCCCTTTCAGGCTCTCGGGTGATGAAAAACTCTATGGTGGAGAGGTGAAAGGCATCGAAATAGCTTAACCATGGCATACAGGCATGCTTGACCCGGTGCTGAGAGCCATAGGATGCACAGGATCCGGCCTTGCGGCAGCACAGTCGTGTGTGCAAATATGGAAGTTCTGGAGTCATGGAGCTGTGGTTAAGGGACGTTCGGGCTCTCAGGTGATGACAAACATTGTGGTGGTGAGGCCAGAGGTGTCAAAAGGCCTGAACTATGGCATACAGTCGTGCTTGACCTAGTGCCGAGAGCTATAGGACACGCAGGAACCGGCTGCGCGGTAGCATAGTCGTGTGTGCAAATATGGCAGTTCTAGAGCTGTGGAGCCATGGTTAAGGGCCATTCGGGTTCTCAGGCGGTAACAAATGCTGTGGTAGAGAGGCCAGAGGTGTCAAAATGCCTTAACCATGGTGTATGGGCGTGCTTGACTTGGTGCCAGGAGCCGTAGGACGCACAGGAACCAGCCGTGCGACAGCAAAGTCGTGTGTGCAAATATGGCAGTTCTGGAGCCGTGGAGCCGAGGTTAAGGGCTGTTCAGGCTCTCGAGCTATGGCAAACACTATGGTAGAGAGGCCAGAGATGTCAAAATGCCTTAACCATGGCGTACGGGCATGCTTGACTCAGTGTCGGGAGCCATAGGACGCGTTGGAACCGACCGTGCGGCAGCATGGTCGTGTGTGCAAATATGGCAGTTTTGGAGCCGTGGAGCCGTGGTTAAGGGCCCTTCAGGCTCTCGGGTGATGGAAAACTCTATGGTGGAGAGGTGAGAGGCATCAAAATGGCTTAACCATGGGGTACGAGTGTGCTTGACCCGGTGCCGAGAGTCGTAGGATGCACGGGATCCGGCCGTGCGGCGGCAAAGACAGGTCGTGTGTGCAAATATGGAAGTTCGGAGTCATGGAGCTGTTGTTAAGGGCCGTCCGGGCTCTCGGGTGATGACAAACATTGTGGTGGTGAGGCCAGAGGCATCAAAATGCCTTAACCATGGCATACGATCGTGCTTGACCTAGTGCCGAGAGCTGTAGGACACGCAAGAACCGGCTGTGCAGTAGCATGGTCGTGTGTGCAAATATGGCAGTTCTAGAGCTATGGAGCCATGGTTAAGGGTCATTCGGGTTCTCGGGCGGCAACAAACACTGTGCTGGAGAGGCCAGAGGTTTCAAAACGCCTTAACCATGGTGCTTGGGCATGCTTGACTTGGTGCCAGGAGCCGTAGGACGCGCAGGAACCAGCCGTGCAGCAGCAAAGTCGTGTGTGCAAATATGGCAGTTCTGGAGCCATGGAGCCGAGGTTAAGGGCTGTTCAGGCTCTCAAGCTATGGCAAACGCTATGGTAGAGAGGCCAGAGATGTCAAAATGCCTTAACCATGGCGTACGAGCATGCTTGACCCGGTGCCGAGAGCCATAGGATGCACAGGATCCGGCCCTGCGGCAGCAAAGTCATGTGTGCAAATATGGAAGTTCTGGAGTCATGGAGATATGGTTAAGGGCCGTTCGGGCTCTCGAGTGATGACAAACATTGTGGTGGTGAGGCCAGAGGCATCAAAACGCCTTAACTATGGCATACGGTCATGCTTGACCTAGTGCCAAGAGCTGTAGGACCCGCAGGAACCGGCTGTGCAGTAGCATAGTCGTGTGTGCAAATATGGCAGTTATAGAGCTGTGGAGCCATGGTTAAGGGCCATTCGGGTTCTCGAGCGGCAACAAACGCTGTGGTGGAGAGGCCAGAGGTGTCAAAATGCCTTAGCCATGGTGCATGGGCGTGCTTGACTTGGCGCGAGGAGCCGTTGGACGCACAGGAACCGGTCGTGCGGCAGCAAAGTCGTGTGTGCAAACATGGCAGTTCTAGAGCCATGGAGCCAAGGTTAAGGGCCATTCAGGCTCTCGAGCGATGGCAAACGCTATGGTAGAGAGGCCAGAGGCGTCAAAATGCCTTAACCATGGCGTACGGGCATGCTCGACTCAGTGCCGGGAGCCATAGGACGCGTTGGAACTGACCGTGCGGCAGCATGGTTGAGTGTGCAAATATGGCAGTTTTGGAGCCGTGGAGCCGTGGAGCCATGGTTAAGGGCCCTTCAGGCTCTTGGGTGATGGAAAACTCTATGGTGGAGAGGTGAGAGGCATCAAAATGGCTTAACCATGGGGTACAAGCGTGCTTGACCCGGTGCCGAGAGCCATAGGATGCACAGGATCCGGCCGTGCGGTAGCACAGTCGTGTGTGCAAATATGGAAGTTCTGGAGTCGTGGAGCTGTTGTTAAGGGCCGTTCGGGCTCTCAGGTGATGACAAACATTGTGGTGGTGAGGCCAGATGCGTCAAAATGCCTTAACCATGGCATACGGTCGTGCTTCACCTAGTGCCGAGAGCTGTAGGACACGCAAGAACTGGCTGTGCGGTAGCATAGTCATGTGTGCAAATATGGCAGTTCTAGAGCTGTGGAGCCATGGTTAAGGGCCATTCGGGTTCTCGGGCGGCAACAAATGCTATGCTGGAGAGGCCAGAGGTGTCAAAAGGCCTTAACCATGGCGCATAGGTGTGCTTGACTTGGTGCGAGGAGCCGTAGTACGCGCAGGAACCGACCGTGCAGCAACAAAGTCCTGTGTGCAAATATGGCAGTTCTGGAGCCGTAGAGCCGAGGTTAAGCGCCGTTCAGGCTCTCGAGCGATGGAAAATGCTATGGTAGAGAGGCTAGAGGTGTCAAAATGCCTTAACCATGGCGTACAGGCATGCTTGACTCAGTGCCGGGAGCCATAGGACGCGTTGGAACCGACCGTGCGGCAGCATGGTCGTGTGTGCAAATATGGCGCTTTTGGAGCCGTGGAGCCGTGGTTAAGGGCCCTTCGGGCTCTCGGGTGATGGAAAACTCTATGGTGGAGAGGTGAGAGGCATCGAAATGGCTTAACCATGGGGTACGAGCGTGCTTGACCCGGTGCCGAGAGCCGTAGGATGCACGGGATCCGGCCGTGCGGCGGCACGATCGTGTGTGCAAATATGGAAGTTCGGAGTCGTGGAGCCGTTGTTAAGGGCCGTTCGGGCTCTCGGGTGATGACAAACATTGTGGTGGTGAGGCCAGAGGCGTCAAAATGCCTTAACCATGGCATACGGTCGTGCTTGGCCTAGTGCCGAGAGCTGTAGGACACGCAAGAACCGGCTGTGCGGTAGCATATTCGTGTGTGCAAATATGGCAGTTCTGGAGCCGTGGAGCCAAGGTTAAGGGCCATTCAGGCTCTCGAGCGACGGCAAACACTATGGTAGATGTTGACGGTCGTTAAGTGCCAATTTTTACCATCAACTAAACATGAAAAAGGACCTAAGCATAATTACCTTCTAGATATAGGGTTTACACTAATGGAATTCCACGAGTTTTGGTGAATGTCTCGTTTCTCGGGGTGTCACCTGAAAATACCCAAGGAAGGCCCACATGTCGGGTTTACATAGAGATAATCGGGAACCGGTGAAAATTCTGTAATGTCGGAAGGTTCGAGAAGGCTCGGGACCAAACGGGAGCCCGAACGGGCTCGGTGGAGAGTCGGCCGACTCCCTACCTTGGGCGGCCGACCGCACTTCAGCCAATCGCGTCGGCCTCGCGGATCCCTGTTCCACCGCCTTTGAGGATGAATAATAATCGTCCGTTTAGGTCGGTTTGATCCGAGGGCTGCGGTGCATCCTAGGGGGCTATATAAATAGGGCCCCTGGCCCCTGGAGGAGGCATCCCTTAAACCCTAATTCATTATCTCCCGGCGGGTCGAGTTGTAGAGGCGTCCCTTGAATGGATGACTTCTCTTCTCTAGAGAATTAGAGCTAGACATTCCAATGTAGTAGATTAGATCTAGATGAGAGTTAGGGAGAGCGGAGCTGCGCTCCGATTCGGGGAAGTCTTCGAGATTTGGTATGTCTTTGTATCTACTCTTTGTAAGACTTATGCTTTAATATATTTATCTTCTCTATTTACTTTCATGCCTATCTTGTGATTGTTAGTATAGTTGTTATGCTTTAGTATGGGATCTTCGCTCGCATCGAGTGCTCTAGTTATCCTAGGTAATTAGAGTAGTAATTGATAGTGTAGACATGGCGTCTAGACTAGAGGTTACCTGAGATTGCACCCAATCCTGCGGATTGTTGTGGTAGCCCAGGATCATGACAGTCCCGATGGCCGTCGTATTCCACCTCGTTCGGGTTGGTGTTTGTAGGACCGTAGTCGGAGCTTCCTAGCCCCCTTCTTATCCATTTCGTCGCTAGTGTTCGATGTCCGAAGTGCTATTGTATGATTGCTATATCTATCCATCCCCGTTATCATAGAACCGAGTAATAGAGAAGTATATAGGAACCTTAATCTCTCCCGTTTCCTCTCAATCTAGCTAGCTACTCATTTATCATAGAATTCTCATGTGTGCTTTATTATTTATATATATATCATTTACCCCTCGCTTTAGTCTAGTTGGTTTACTAAGTTAGTAGATACATGATGGTGAGTTATCGATTCTTTAACCCTTGCTTCCCCGTGGTAAAATATAAATAACAATTACTGGTTTACTCCCGGTAAAATGCTACAATGGTATATTCGTAAACGCTTGGAATCCTTCTTATTTTATGTGCACTTAATTTATACCAACAAGCATTTTTGGCGCCGTTGCCGGGGAAGCAATCGGTGTTAAGATTTTGATAATGATCTTGATGTCTGCTAATTTAGTGTATCACTAGCTTTAGTAGGATTACCCCTTGTTCTGTTGAGTGTGGAATAGACAGGACAAAAGATGTCGTTTTGACCTTCCGACAAGCTTCCACAAGACATTGAAGAGCCTAGGGTCCCTCAACATTCAACATTCAACTGGAACCCTGCCATCTCACAGGTTTGTGTATACATATATATTATTCTTACCATGTGCGTATTGGAGAAAATGTCGTCGTCAAAATAGGTGATGAACATAGATGCCGCAACACTACTCACAAATTTCATCCCGTGAGTCATGGTAAGTATGATCAAGAACGGTGAGATAGTCTTGCTCATGGACTTTAAAATTATGAGTAGTTATCTTTTAAATTCTTGCACCTCACTACATGTTTACTTTTAAGAATTCATGCATCCACTCCACTCTTTTCTGTTTGCTCATCCATTGCATGTTTAGTTTCTTGCATTCATTCATACGTTTTGCATGTAAAAAGAAAAAAAATTTCACCATGATCATGCTCTTTCTGCATCCCTTTTATTATAAAAAGATAAAAATATTTCTTGTGATCCTGTTAGAAGACATTTGAGTTAAGGCAGTTCTAGACAACCAAGGCTTAGAGGTTTTTATCACTAATGCTTAATCAGTTCCACAAGCTTTGTTGTCTATTTGAGCTTCACAGAACATAAAGGATCAAGAAGAGCTAAACGAGTGCGAAGGACATCCGGTCCCACTGTCGGATTGCTGCCCGCGACACTTGAACACTGTCTCAAACAAAACTATCTACGACACTCCGGGAGGACTCGAACGTCTTCATTGCTGTCGGCAACATCGGCGGACTATGTCAACATCCGGCTTTGGGGAGGGCATCCCCGTGTACCAAGCTAAGTGTTTCCAACTTATCTATTTTATGCCTTGTTAGAGTGTGCTTTGTTAAAACAACTAAAAAGATGCATAACCATAGAAACCCGTAAAGATTTCCTTATTTATCTTATGGAGAGCTCTTGCAATCTGTCTTTAAGTTATCCCGTAGAATAAACTCTACATGGAGATGATGAATAGTTGCTCTGCCGTAATTCCTTTCAAGTAGCTAGTTTTCAACCTTGCACTCTCCCGAGTTTTGGACACAACTGTTTAGACTTGAGATTTGCTCTGAACCTAAAACTTGTGGGTAGCAAACACTTGATCTAAGTCTAGGTGTGTTGACGGTCATTAAGTATCAATTTTATACCGTCAACGCAGCAAGAGAAAGGACTAATATGAGTTCACCTGTTAGATATAGGGGTTACACGATGAATTCCATGAGTTTTGGTGATTGTCTATTTCTCGGGGGTTATCGAAAGAGAACCAAAGGAGGCCCACATGTCATGATTCCATAGAGATAAAGACCGAACGGGTGAAAAAGTATAATCTAGAAGACGCCAAAAGGCGACACCTGAAAGCGGGGGCCCACCTGGTAGGCTGGCGAGTCGGCCGCCCAAGGGGGGGAGTCGGCCGACTCCCCACCTTAGCCAATGGCGTTGAGTCTCGCGGATCCCGCGCCTCCACCGCCTTTGAGGATGAATAATTATCGTCCATTTAGGTCGGTTTGATCCGAGGGCTGTGGTTCATCCTAGGGGGCTATATATTCAGAGCCCCTGGCCCCTGGGTGAAACCCTAATTCATTCAAGAATTCATTCTCTCTTCATTCATATGAGAGGATTCAGAGAAGCCGGAGCCACCATCTCAATTAGAGCTCCATAGTTTAGTAGCATAGCTACATAGGAATAGATCTAGAGGGAATCAAGCCTAGCTTGGAGTCCGGATCTGTCGGAGTTCTTGGTAATTCCCCTCTACATTCTTGTAATATTCATCATTGTTCGTGATACTATGAGTAGTACTTTATTCTATTCTATTATATCGACTTGACTTTGCTCTATTTGATTATGTTCTCAATTATATTGTTCTTAGTTTACTTTGATTATATGTTTAGCATAGTTGGACTAGAATTATGTTTATGCATAGGATCGTATAGCGCTTGCTCATTAGATCGATGGGTGAGTGGTAAATATTGTGTAGGCGTGGTGCCTAGACCGTATTTATCTGCGATTGCACCCTATATTCCGGATCGTGAGGTAGATCGCGGGAGTGACAGCTCTGTTGAGTCCTTTGTAGCCCTTCTCCCGAGTATAGGTCTAGCGAACAAACCTATTACATTGAAGTCATTGCTATGTCTCTTGTCTTCTCGGTAATATCACTATGCATAGATGTAACCTTTTCCCGCCATGATTGCTAGATGTTCTTGCACTAATCATTGTATGCTTTGACTTTATAGTTAGAATAACATAGGATTACACCCTAGATCGTCCTAGTCCATGCTAGTGTTATAAGCTTAGAGTGCTAAGTTGAGATGGCTTATTACTATTATTTTATGTGGCTAAATGCTCTCATTTATCTTATGTCATTTATCATTCATTCCTATATTTTATGTGACACTTACCCCGTATGAGATGATCGATACAGACAAGGTTAAGCTCTCCATTATCGCATGTGCATTGCTCATCACTCATTATCCAAAGTGCATTCCCTTCCCGGTGGTAAAATTATAAATAACGATACCCGGATTACTCCCGGTTAAAATGCTACGATGATATATTCGTGCGCTTGAACCCTTCTTATTTCAGTTGCACTTAATAGACATCAACAAGGTGGTTGACGGGTATGATATGGGAAGGTTTTGAGCCGCCGTCCATCTTGTTCCTAGAGATACTAGAGTTCTGGAGAATTTATCTTTGAAAACATTAAATTCCTGCATGATGAGTTCCTTTATGATGAGAGTTCAAATTCCTACCACAGCCATATATTCATGCTTACTAGATTAGGAAGACACATCTATTTATATAGATCATATTGTAGGCATTGAGTGTAGTCTTTATAGGCATTGAGTGTGGTTATGCTGTGGAACCATAATGAATTAGTCATGCAGTTAAAGTCAATACTATGTGCTCTCCATCCATTGATCTATGCTACTTCGTCCTCGAAGCATGCACCCATTTTATAAATACTACATTCATTCCCGTGCTACTTCTGTCCCTAGAAGTACCACCCACATATAGATCCACATCCACCACATATTGTGCTATCTCTACCCTGGAGATACGCACCTATGCTGCTCCTACCCTGGGAGTACGCATTTCCCCATATATTGTGATGTCGCTACCCTGGAGATACGCACCTATGCTGCTCTTACCCTGGGAGTACGCATCCATCCATCCATCCATCCACATACACATACTCCATTCATTTCACTTCATCCGAGAAAGGTTCTACTCCTATCCTGGGAGTGAACATCTAGAAATAATCATCGCCGTTCCATTTGCCTACATAAAAGCTCCGGTCATTATCATTTCAAGTTAAAGTTCATTCTCGGAGGATTGGTTTCTCTAAAAAAAAAAGAGAGAAAAAAAGAGAGAGAAAAAAAGGAAGAAAAAAAGAGAGAAGAAAAAAAAAAAAAGAAAGAAAAAAAGAATGAAGGCAAAAAAAATAAAAAAAATAGAAAGAGAAAGAGTAGCCAAGTCCTTCCTTTCAAAAAGTTTCAAGAAGTTTCAAGGTTTCCAAATAAAGGGAGTCATGTTATCCCCAAAGGAGCAAGTGTAGAAGTAGATGTTCACCAAGTGATTACCCCTCATAATCATTTTCTTATCATCATCATCCCATCATCATCCTATCATCATCTTATCATCCATTACATTTTCTCATTCACATGCACATATGACTTTATTATTATTTTAGTTCCTATTGGATCCATGTCTTAACTGTGCAATATATGCAAGTGAGTTTTGAGTGTCTCCCCACCTATAAGCTTCACATAAGCCTATTAGAAAGTAGGGTGAGAGAGAGAAGGCACTTTCCACTATGCCTTAGTTCCACAAATACCACATATTCTGAGAGAAGAGAGAAGGCATACGCTACACACATGCCTTGGAGAGGATCCAAAAATACCATAAATGAGAGACCTGAAAGGTTCATACAAGGAACTCTGAGTTTTATTTGAAAATCTTGCAAAAACTCCGGAATAATAGTTGATCAAAGAGCGAGAAACATAGGGCTTGACTTGACCGTTCGTCTTTCAACTACTCAAGACCCAAGTGACGGTTACAAGCCCCATGGTGAAAGGTAATATGAGTAAGTTTTGAGTCGAATAGTTCACTCTAATCCGGAGGAGAGTTCTTGTTTGAACGCATGTGTACTTTTAAGGCGTGAAAGCATTGTAGCAACTCCCGATCCATCACGAGTTTATCTTTGCTCGAGAGACGAGCAAAAGGTAAGCTTGGGGGAGTTGTTGACGGCCGTTAAGTGCCAATTTTTACCATCAACTAAACATGAAAAAGGACCTAAACATAATTACCTTCTAGATATAGGGCTTACACTAATGGAATTCCACGAGTTTTGGTGAATGTCCGTTTCTACAGTGGTGTCACCGAAAATACCCAAGGAAGGCCCACATGTCGTTTACATAGAGATAATCGGGAACCGGTGAAAATTCTCATGTCTGGAAGGTTCGAGAAGGCTCGGACCAAACGGGAGCCCGAACGGGCTCGGTGGAGAGTCGGCCGACTCCCTACCTTGGGCGGCCGACTGGCCACTTCAGCCAATCAGCGTCAGCCTCGCGGATCCCTGTTCCACCGCCTTTGAGGATGAATAATAATCATCCGTTTAGGTCGGTTTGATCCGAGGGCTGCGGTGCATCCTAGGGGGCTATATAAACAGGGCCCCTGGCCCCTGGAGGAGGCATCCCTTAAACCCTAATTCATTATCTCCCAGCGGGATCAGAGTTGTAGAGGCGTCCCTTGAATGGATGACTTCTCTTCTCTAGAGAATTAGAGCTAGACATTCCAATGTAGCAGATTAGATCTAGATGAGAGTTAGGGAGAGCGGAGCTGTGCTCCAGCTTCGGAGAAGTCTTCAGAGATTTGGTATGTCTTTGTATCTACTCTTTGTAAGACTTATGCTTTAATATATTTATCTTCTCTATTTACTTTCATGCCTATCTTGTGATTGTTAGTATAGTAGTTATGCTTTAGTTTGGGATCTTCGCCGCATCGAGTGCTCTAGTTATCCTAGGTAATTAGAGTAGTAATTGATAGTGTAGACATGGCGTCTAGACTAGAGGTTACCTCGAGATTGCACCCAATCCCGCGGATTGTTGTGGTAGCCCTGGGATCGTGACAGTCCCGATGGCCGTCGTATTCCACCTCGTTCGGGTTGGTGTTTGTAGGACCGTAGTCGGAGCTTCCTAGCCCCCTTCTCATCCATTTCGTGGCTAGTGTTCGATGTCCCGAAGTGCTATTGTATGATTGCTATATCTATCCATCCCCGTTATCATAGAACCGAGTAATAGAGAAGTATATAGGAACCTTAATCTCTCCCGTTGTCCTCTCAATCTAGCTAGCTACTCATTTATCATAGAATTCTCATGTGTGCTTTATTATTTATATATATATATATATATCATTTACCCCTCGCTTTAGTCTAGTTGGTTTACTAAGTTAGTAGATACATGATGGTGAGTTATCGATTCTTTAACCCTTGCTTCCCGTGGTAAAATATAAATAACGATACCTGGTTTACTCCCGGTAAAATGCTACAATGGTATATTCTCAGTGCGCTTGCGGAATCCTTCTTATTTTATGTGCACTTAATTTATACCAACAAGCATTTTTGGCGCCGTTGCCGGGAAGCAATCGGTGTTAAGATTTTGATAATGATCTTGATGTCTCCTAATTTAGTGTATCACTAGCTTTAGTAGGATTACCCCTTGTTCGTTCGTGTGGAATAGACAGACAAAAGATATCGTTTCGACCTTCCGACAAGCTTCCACAAGACATTGAAGAGCCTAGGGTCCCTCAACATTCAACATTCAACTGAACCCCGCCATCTCACAGTTTGTGTATACATATATATTATTCTAACCATGTGCGATTGGAGAAAATGTCGTCGTCAAAATAGGTGATGAACATAGATGCCGCAACACTACTCACAAATTTCATCCTGTGAGTCATGGTAAGTATGATCAAGAACGGTGAGATAGTCTTGCTCATGGACTTTAAAATTATGAGTAGTTATCTTTTAAATTCTTGCACCTCACTACATGTTTACTTTTAAGAATTCATGCATCCACTCCACTCTTTTCTGTTTGCTCATCCATTGCATGTTTAGTTTCTTGCATTCATTCATACGTTTTGCATGTAAAAAGAAAAAAAAATTTCACCATGATCATGCTCTTTACGCATCCCTTTTATTATAAAAAGATAAAAATATTTCTTGTGATCCCGTTAGAAGACATTTGAGTTAAGGCGCTTCTAGACAACCAAGGCTTAGAGGTTTTTATCACTAATGCTTAATTAGTTCCACAAGCTTTGTTGTCTATTTGAGCTTCACGAACATAAAGGATCAAGAAGAGCTAAACAAGCGAGAAGGACATCCAGTCCCCTGTCGGAGTGCCGCCCGCGACACTTGAACACCGTCTCAAACAAGAACTATCTACGACACTCCAGAGGACTCGAACGTCTTCATTGCCCGTCGGCAACATCGCCCGGACTATGTCAACATCCGGCTTGGGGAGGGCATCCCCGTGTACCAAGCTAAGTGTTTCCAACTTATCTATTTTATGCCTTGTTAGAGTGTGCTTTGTTAAAACAACTAAAAAGATGCATAACCATAGAAACCCGAAAGATTTCCTTATTTATCTTATGGAGAGCTCTTGCAATGTTGTCTTTAAGTTATCCCGTAGAATAAACTCTACATGGAGATGATGAATAGTTGCTCTGCGTAATTCCTTTCAAGTACCTAGTTTTCAACCTTGCACTCTCCCGAGTTTTGGACACAACTGTTTAGACTTGAGATTTGCTCAACCTAAAACTTGTGGGTAGCAAACACTTGATCTAAGTTTAGGTGGTTGACGGGTATGATATGGGAAGGTTTTGAGCCGCCGTCCATCTTGTTCCTAGAGATACTAGAGTTCGAGAATTTATCTTTGAAAACATTAAATTCCTGCATGATGAGTTCCTTTATGATGAGAGTTCAAATTCCTACCACAGCCATATATTCATGCTTACTAGATTAGGAAGACACATCTATTTATATAGATCATATTGTAGGCATTGAGTGTAGTCTTTATAGGCATTGAGTGTGGTTATGCTGTGGACCCATAATGAATTAGTCATGCGCTTAAAGTCAATACTATGTGCTCTCCATCCATTGATCTATGCTACTTCGTCCTCGAAGCATGCACCCATTTTATAAATACTACATTCATTCTCCGTGCTACTTTGTCCCTAGAAGTACCACCCACATATAGATCCACATCCACCACATATTGTGCTATCTCTACCCTGGAGATACGCACCTATGCTGCTCCTACCCTGGGAGTACGCATTTCCCCATATATTGTGATGTCTCTACCCTGGAGATACGCACCTATGCTGCTCTTACCCTGGGAGTACGCATCCATCCATCCATCCATCCACATACACATACTCCATTCATTTCACTTCATCCAGAAAAGGTTCTACTCCTATCCTGGGAGTGAACATCTAGAAATAATCATCGCCGTTCCATTTGCCTACATAAAAGCTCCAGTCATTATCATTTCAAGTTAAAGTTCATTCTCAGAGGATTGGTTTCTCTAAAAAAAAGAGATAAAAAAAGAAGAAAAAAAAGAGAGAAGAAAAAAAGAAAGAAAAAAAGAATGAAGGAAAAAAAAAATAGAAAGAGAAAGAGTAGCCAAGTCCTTTCTTTCAAAAAGTTTCAAGAAGTTTCAAGGTTTCCGAATAAAGGGAGTCATGTTATCCCCAAAGGAGCAAGTGTAGAAGTAGATGTTCACCAAGTGATTACCCCTCATAATCATTTTCTTATCATCATCATCCCATCATCATCCTATCATCATCTTATCATCCATTACATTTCCTCATTCACATGCACATATGATTTTATTATTATTTTAGTTCCTATTGGATCCATGTCTTAACTGTGCAATATATGCAAGTGAGTTTTGAGTGTCTCCCCACCTATAAGCTTCACATAAGCCTATTAGAAAGTAGGGTGAGAGAGAGAAGGCACTTTCCACTATGCCTTAGTTCCACAAATACCACATATTCTGAGAGAAGAGAGAAGGCATACGCTACACAAATGCCTTGGAGAGGATCCAAAAATACCACAAATGAGAGACCTGAAAGGTTCATACTAGGAACTCTGAGTTTTATTTGAAAATCTTGCAAAAACTCCGGAATAATAGTTGATCAAAGAGCGAGAAACATAGGGCTTGACTTGACCGTTAAATCTTTCAACTACTCAAGACCCAAGTGACGGTTACAAGCCCCATGGCGAAAGGTAATATGAGTAAGTTTTGAGTCAGAATAGTTCACTCTAATCCGGAGGAGAGTTCTTGTTTGAACGCATGTGTACTTTTGAGGCGTGAAAGCATTGTAGCAACTCCTGATCCATCACTGAGTTTATCTTTGCTCAGAGACGAGCAAAAGGTAAGCTTGGGGGAGTTGTTGACGGTCGTTAAGTGCCAATTTTTACCATCAACTAAACATGAAAAAGGACCTAAACATAATTACCTTCTAGATATAGGGCTTACACTAATGGAATTCCACGAGTTTTGGTGAATGTCCGTTTCGGGTGTCGGCTGAAAATACCCAAGGAAGGCCCACATGTCGCTTTACATAGAGATAATCGGGAACCGGTGAAAATTCTGTAACTGGAAGGTTTGAGAAGGCTCGGACCAAACGGGAGCCCGAACGGGCTCGGTGGAGAGTTGGCCGACTCCTACCTTGGGCGGCCGACGGCCACTTCAGCCAATCGGCGCGCCTCGCGGATCCCCGTTCCACCGCCATTGAGGATGAATAATAATCGTCTCGTTTAGGTCGGTTTGATCCGAGGGCTGCGGTGCATCCTAGGGGGCTATATAAACAGGCCCCCGGCCCCTGGAGGAGGCATCCCTTAAACCCTAATTCATTATCTCCCAAATGGATCGAGTTGTAGAGGCGTCCCTTGAATGGATGACTTCACTTCTCTAGAGAATTAGAGCTAGACATTCCAATGTAGTAGATTAGATCTAGATGAGAGTTAGGGAGAGCGAAGCCGCGCTCCGGTTCGGAGAATTCTTCGAGATTTGGTATGTCTTTGTATCTACTCTTTGTAAGACTTATGCTTTAATATATTTATCTTCTCTATTTACTTTCATGCCTATCTTGTGATTGTTAGTATAGTAGTTATGCTTTAGTATGGGATCTTCGCTCGCATCGAGTGCTCTAGTTATCCTAGGTAATTAGAGTAGTAATTGATAGTGTAGACATGGCATCTAGACTAGAGGTTACCTGAGATTGCACCCAATCCTGCGGATTGTTGTGGTAGCCCCAGGATCGTGATAGTCCTGATGGCCGTCGTATTCCACCTCGTTCGGGTTGGTGTTTGTAGGACCGTAGTCGGAGCTTCCTAGCCCCCTTCTCATCCATTTCTGTGGCTAGTGTTCGATGTCCCGAAGTGCTATTGTATGATTGCTATATCTATCCATCCCCGTTATCATAGAACCGGAGTAATAGAGAAGTATATAGGAACCTTAATCTCTCCCGTTGTCCTCTCAATCTAGCTAGCTACTCATTTATCATAGAATTCTCATGTGTGCTTTATTATTTATATATATATATATATCATTTACCCCTGCTTTAGTCTAGTTGGTTTACTAAGTTAGTAGATACATGATGGTGAGTTATCGATTCTTTAACCCTTGCTTCCCCGTGGTAAAATATAAATAACGATACCTGGTTTACTCCCGGTAAAATGCTACAATGGTATATTCGGTGCGCTTGCGGAATCCTTCTTATTTTATGTGCACTTAATTTATACCAACAAGAGAGAGGCCGAGGTGCCAAAATGCCTTAACCATGGTGTACGGGCATGCTTGACTCGGCCGGAGCCATAGGATGCGTTGGAACCGACCGTGCGGCGATGGTCGTGTGTGCAAATATGGCGCTTTGGAGCCGTGGAGCCATGGTTATGGGCCCTTCGGGCTCTCGAGGTGATGGAAAACTCTATGGTGGAGAGGTGAGAGGCATCAAAATGGCTTAACCATGGGGTACGAGCGTGCTTGACCCGGTGCCGAGAGCCGTATGATGCACGGGATGCGGTCGTGTGGCAAAGCACGGTCGTGTGTGCAAATATGGAAGTTCGAGTCATGGAGCCGTTGTTAAGGGCATTCGGGCTCTTGGGTGATGACAAACATTGTGGTGGTGAGGCCGAGGCGTCAAAATGCCTTAACCATGGCATACAATCGTGCTTGACCTGGTGCCGAGAGCCGTAGGACACGCAAGAACCGGGCCAGTGCGGTAGCATAGTCGTGTGTGCAAATATGGCGCTTCTAGAGCCGTGGAGCCATGGTTAAGGGTCATTCGGGTTCTCGGCGGCAACAAACGCCGTGGCCGGAGAGGCCGAGGTGTCAAAATGCCTTAATCATGGTGCATGGGCGTGCTTGACTTGGTGCCGGGAGCCGCAGGACGCGCAGAACCAAATTTCCGTGCGGCCAAAGAAAGTCGTGTGTGCAAATATGGCGCTTCGGAGCCGTGGAACCGAGGTTAAGGGCTGTTCGTGCTCTCAAGCTATGGCAAACGCTATGGTAGAGAGGCCAGAGATGTCAAAATGCCTTAACCATGGCGTACGGGCATACTTGACCCGGTGCCGAGAGCCATAGGATGCACAGGATCCGGCCAAGCGGCAGCACAGTCGTGTGTGCAAATATGGAAGTTCTAGAGTCATGGAGATGTGGTTAAGGGCCGTTCGGGCTCTCGGGTGATGACAAACATTGTGGTGGTGAGGCCAGAGGCATCAAAATGCCTTAACTATGGCATACGGTCGTGCTTGACCTAGTGCCGAGAGCTGTAGGACACGCAGGAACCGGCTGTGCGGTAGCATAGTCGTGTGTGCAAATATGGCAGTTCTGGAGCCGTGGAGCCGAGGTTAAGGGCCATTCGGGTTCTCGGGGGCAACAAACGCTGTGGTGGAGAGGCCGGGGTGTCAAGACGCCTTAACCATGGCGCATGAGCGTGCTTGACTTGGTGCGAGGAGCCGTACGACGCACGGAACCGGCCGTGGGGCAGAAAGTCATGTGTGCAAATATGGCGCTTCTAGAGCCGTGGAGCCGAGGTTAAGGGCCATTCGGGCTCTCAAGTGACGGCAAATGCTATGGTAGAGAGGCCAGAGGTGTCAAAATGCCTTAACCATGGCGTACGGGCATGCTTGACTCAGTGCCAGGACCCATAGGATGCGTTGGAACCGACCATGCGGCAGCATGGTCGTGTGTGCATATATGGCGCTTTTGGAGCCGTGGAGCCGTGGTTAAGGGCCCTTCGTGCTCTCGAGTGATGGAAAACTCTATGGTGGAGAGGTGAGAGGCATCAAAATGGCTTAACCATGGGGTACGAGCGTGCTTGACCCAAAGGCCGAGAGCCGTAGGATGCACAGGGATCCGGCCGTGCGGCGGCAAAGACGATCGTGTGTGCAAATATGGAAGTTCTGGAGTCATGGAGCTATTGTTAAGGGCCGTTCGGGCTCTCGGGTGATGAAAAACATTGTGGTGGTGAGGCCAGAGGCGTCAAAATGCCTTAACCATGGTATACGGTCGTGCTTGACCTAGTGCCGAGAGCTGTAGGACACGCAAGAACCAGTTGTGCGGTAGCATAGTCGTGTGTGCAAATATGGCAGTTCTAGAGCTGTGGAGCTATGGTTAAGAGTCATTTGGGTTCTCGGGCGGCAACAAACGCTGTGCTGGAGAGGCCAGAGGTGTCAAAATGCCTTAACCATGGTGCATAGGCGTGCTTGACTTGGTGCTAGGAGCCGTAGGACGCGCAGAACCGGCCGTGCGGCGGCAAGTCGCGTGTGCAAATATGGCGCTTCGGGAGCCGTGGAGCCAAGGTTAACGGCTGTTCGTGCTCTCAAGCTATGGCAAACGCTATGGTAGAGAGGCTAGAGATGTCAAAATGTCTTAATCATGGCGTACGGGCATGCTTGACTCGGTCGGAACCATAGGAGGCGTTGGAACCGACCGTGCGGCAACATGGTTGTGTGTGCAAATATGGCAGTTTTGGAGCCATGGAGCCGTGGTTAAGGGCCCTTCAGGCTCTCGGGTGATGGAAAACTCTATGGTGGAGAGATGAGAGGCATCAAAATGGCTTAACCAGGGCGTACGGGCATGCTTGACCCGGTGCCGAGAGCCATAGGATGCACAGGATCCGGCCATGCGGCAGCATAGTCGTGTGTGCAAATATGGAAGTTCTGGAGTCATGGAGATGTGGGGCATGCTTGACCCGGTGCCGAGAGCCATAGGATGCACAGGATCCGGCCATGTGGCAGGATAGTCGTGTGTGCAAATATGGAAGTTCTGGAGTCATGGAGAAGTGGTTAAGGGCCGTTCGGGCTCTCGGGTGATGACAAACATTGTGGTGGTGAGGCCAGAGGCATCAAAATGCCTTAACTATGGCATACGGCCGTGCTTGACCTAGTGCCGAGAGCTGTAGGACACGCAGGAACCGGCTGTGCAGTAGCATAGTCGTGTGTGCAAATATGGCAGTTCTAGAGCTGTGGAGCCATGGTTAAGGGCCATTTGGGTTCTCGGGCGGCAACAAACGCTGTGGTGGAGAGGCCAGGGGTGTCAAAATGCCTTAACCATGGCGCATGAGCATGCTTGACTTGGTGCGAGGAGCCGTAGGACGCACAGGAACCGGCCGTGGGGCAGCAAAGTCGTGTGTGCAAATATGGCAGTTCTGGAGCCGTGGAGCCGAGGTTAAGGGCCATTCAGGCTCTCGAGCGACGGCAAACGCTATGGTAGAGAGGCCAGAGGTGTCAAAATGCCTTAACCATCTCGTACAGGCATGCTTGACTCGGTGCGGAGCCATAGGATGCGTTGGAACCGACCGTGCGGCGGCAGATGGTCGTGTGTGCATATATGGCGCTTTTGGAGCCGTGGAGCCGTGGTTAAGGGCCCTTCGGGCTCTTGGGTGATGGAAAACTCTATGGTGGAGAGGTGAGAGGCATCAAAATGGCTTAACCATGGGGTACGAGCGTGCTTGACCCGGTGCCGAGAGCCGTAGGATGCACAGGATCCGGTCGTGCGGGGCAAAGACAAAGGTGCAAATAGGGAAGTTCGGAGTCATGGAGCCGTTGTTAAGGGCTGTTCGGGCTCTCGGGTGATGACAAACATTGTCGTGGTGAGGCCGAGGCGTCAAAATGCCTTAACCATGGCATACGATCGTGCTTGACCTAGTGCCGAGAGCCGTAGGACACGCAAGAACCGGGGCGGTAGCATAGTCGTGTGTGCAAATATGGCGCTTCTAGAGCCGTGGAGCCATGGTTAAGGGTCATTCGGGTTCTCGGGCGGCAACAAACGCGTGGCCGGAGAGGCCGAGGTGTCAAAATGCCTTAACCATGGTGCATGGGCGTGCTTAACTTGGTGCCAGGAGCCGTAGGACGCGCAGGAACCAGCCGTGCAGCGGAAAGTCGTGTCTCGCAAATATGGCGCTTACGGAGCCGTGGAACCGAGGTTAAGGGCTGTTCAGGCTCTCAAGCTATGGCAAATGCTATGGTAGAGAGGCCGTGAGATGTCAAAATGCCTTAACCATGGCGTACGGGCACGCTTGACCCGGTGCCGAGAGCCATAGGATGCACGGGGATCCGGCCATGCGGCGGCACGGTGTGTGCAAATATGGAAGTTCGAGTCATGGAGATGTGATTAAGGGCCGTTCGGGCTCTCGGGTGATGACAAACATTGTGGTGGTGAGGCCGGAGGCATCAAAATGCCTTAACTATGGCATACAAATCGTGCTTGACCTAGTGCCGAGAGCCGTAAGACACGCAGAACCGGGCCGGCAGGTAGCATAGTCGTGTGTGCAAATATGGCGCTTCTAGAGCCGTGGAGCCATGGTTAAGGGCCATTCGGGTTCTCGGGCGGCAACAAACGCTGTGGTGGAGAGGCCAGGGGTGTCAAAACGCCTTAACCATGGTGCATGAGCGTGCTTCACGTGGTGCGAGGAGCCGTACGACGTACGAGAACCGGCCGTGGGGCGAAAAGTCATGTGTGCAAATATGGCGCTCGGAGCCGTGGAGCCGAGGTTAAGGGCCATTCGTGCTCTCGAGCGATGGCAAATGCTATGGTAGAGAGGCCGAGGTGTCAAAATGCCTTAACCATGGCGTACGGGCATGCTTGACTCGGTCCGGAGCCATAGGACGCGTTGGAACCGACCATGCGGCGGATGGTCGTGTGTGCATATATGGCGCTTTTGGAGCCGTGGAGCCGTGGTTAAGGGCCCTTCGGGCTCTCGGGTGATGGAAAACTCTATGGTGGAGAGGTGAGAGGCATCAAAATGGCTTAACCATGGGGTACGAGCGTGCTTGACCCGGTGCCGAGAGCCGTAGGATGCACAGATCCGGCCATGCGGCAAAGACAGGTCGTGTGTGCAAATATGGAAGTTCTGGAGTCGTGGAGCTATTGTTAAGGGCCGTTCGGGCTCTCGGGTGATGAAAAACATTGTGGTGGTGAGACCAGAGGCGTCAAAATGCCTTAACCATGGTATACGGTCGTGCTTGACCTAGTGCCGAGAGCTGTAGGACACGCAAGAACCGGTTGTGCGGTAGCATAGTCGTGTGTGCAAATATGGCAGTTCTAGAGCTGTGGAGCCATGGTTAAGAGTCATTTGGGTTCTCGGGCGGCAACAAACGCTGTGCTAGAGAGGCCAGAGGTTTCAAAATGCCTTAACCATGGTGCATAGGCGTGCTTGACTTGGTGCTAGGAGCCGTAGGACACGCAGGAACCAGCCATGCGGCAGCAAAGTCGCGTGTGCAAATATGGCGGTTACGGAGCCGTGGAGCCAAGGTTAAGGGCTGTTCGTCTCGAGCTATGGCAAACGCTATGGTAGAGAGGCCGGAGATGTCAAAATGCCTTAATCATGGCGTACGGGCATGCTTGACTCGATCTTGGGAGCCATAGGAGGCGTTGGAACCGACCGTGCGGCAACATGGTTGTGTGTGCAAATATGGCGTTTTGGAGCCATGGAGCCGTGGTTAAGGGCCCTTCAGGCTCTCGGGTGATGGAAAACTCTATGGTGGAGAGGTGAGAGGCATCAAAATGGCTTAACCAGGGCGTACGGGCATGCTTGACCGGGTGCCGAGAGCCATAGGATGCACAGGATCCGGCCATGCGGCGGCATAGTCGTGTGTGCAAATATGGAAGTTCTGGAGTCATGGAGATGTGGGGCATGCTTGACCCGGTGCCGAGAGCCATAGGATGCACGGATCCGGCCATGTGGCAAAGATAGTCGTGTGTGCAAATATGGAAGTTACGAGTCATGGAGATGTGGTTAAGGGCCGTTCGGGCTCTCGGGTGATGACAAACATTGTGGTGGTGAGGCCGAGGCATCAAAATGCCTTAACTATGGCATACAAGTCGTGCTTGACCTAGTGCCGAGAGCTGTAGGGCACACGAACCTGTGTAGTAGCATATCGTGTGTGCAAATATGGCGCTTCTAGAGCTGTGGAGCCATGGTTAAGGGCCATTCGGGTTCTCGGGCGGCAACAAACGCCGTGGTGGAGAGGCCAGAAGTGTCAAAATGCCTTAACCATGGCGCATGGGCATGCTTGACTTGGTGTGAGGAGCCGTAGGACGCGCGGGAACCGGCCGTGAGGCAGCAAAGTCGTGTGTGCAAATATGGCAGTTCTGGAGCCGTGGAGCCGAGGTTAAGGGCCATTCAAGCTCTCGAGCGATGGCAAACGCTATGGTAGAGAGGCCAGAGGTGTCAAAATTCCTTAACCATGGTGTATGGGCATGCTTGACTCAGTGCCGGGAGCCATAGGACGCGTTGGAACCGACCGTGCGGCAGCATGGTCGTGTGTGCAAATATGACAGTTTTGGAGCCGTGGAGCCGTGGTTAAGGGCCCTTCAGGCTCTCAGGTGATGGAAAACTCTATGGTGGAGAGGTGAGAGGCATCAAAATGGCTTAACCATGGGGTACGAGCATGCTTGACCCGGTGCCGAGAGCCGTAGGATGCACAGGATCAGGTCGTGCGGCAGCACAGTCGTGTGTGCAAATAGGGAAGTTCTGGAGTCATGGAGCTGTTGTTAAGGGCTGTTCGGGCTCTCGGGTGATGACAAACATTGTCGTGGTGAGGCCAAAGGTGTCAAAATGCCTTAACCATGGCATACGATCGTGCTTGACCTAGTGCCGAGAGCTATAGGACACGCAAGAACCGGCTGTGCGGTAGCATAGTCGTGTGTGCAAATATGGCAGTTCTAGAGCTGTGGAGCCATCGTTAAGGGCCATTCGGGTTCTCGGGTGGCAACAAATGATGTGCTGGAGAGGCCAGTGGTGTCAAAATGCCTTAACCATGGTGCATAGGCGTGCTTGACTTGGTGCGAGGAGCCGTAGGACGCGCAGGAACCGGCCGTGCGGCGGCAAAGTCGTGTGTGCAATTATGGCAGTTCTGGAGCCGTGGAGCCGAGGTTAAGGGCCGTTCAGGCTCTCAAGCTATGGCAAACGCTATGGTAGAGAGGCCAGAGATGTCAAAATGCCTTAACCATGGCATACAGGCATGCTTGACTCAGTGCCGGGAGCCATACGACGCGTTGGAACCGATAGTGCGGCAACATGGTTGTGTGTGCAAATATGGCAGTTTTGGAGCCGTGGAGCCGTGGTTAAGGGCCCTTCAGGCTCTCGGGTGATGGAAAACTCTATGGTGGAGAGGCGAGAGGCATCAAAATGGCTTAACCATGGCGTACGGGTATGCTTGACCCGGTGCCGAGAGCCATAGGATGCACAGGATCCGACCGTGCGGCAGCACAGTCGTGTGTGCAAATATGGAAGTTCTGGAGTCATGGAGCTATGGTTAAGGGCCGTTCGGGCTCTCGGGTGATGACAAACATTGTGGTGGTCAGGCCATAGGCATCAAAACAACTATGGCATACGGTCGTGCTTGACCTAGTGCCGAGAGTCGTAGGACACGCAGAACCGGCCGTGCGGAGCATAGTCGTGTGTGCAAATATGGCGGTTCTAGAGCTGTGCGGCCATGGTTAAGGGCCATTCGGGTTCTCGGGCGGCAACAAATGCTGTGGTGGGGAGGCCAGAGGTGTTAAAATGCCTAAACCATGGCACATGGGCGTGCTTGACTTGGTGCGAGCAGCCATAGGACGCGCAGGAACCGGCCGTGCGGCAGCATGGTCGTGTGTGCAAATATGGTAGTTTTGGAGCCGTGGAGCCGTGGTTAAGGGACCTTCAGGCTCTCGGGTGATGGAAAACTCTATGGTGGACAGGTAAGAGGCATCAAAGTGGCTTAACCATGGGGTACGAGCGTGCTTGACCCGGTGCCGAGAGCCGTAGGATGCACAGGATCCGGCCGTGCGGCAGCACAGTCGTGTGTGCAAATATGGAAGTTCTGGAGTCGTGGAGCTGTTGTTAAGGGCCGTTCGGGCTCTCCGGTGATGACAAACATTGTGGTGGTGAGGCCAGAGGCGTCAAAACGCCTTAACCATGGCATACAGTCGTGCTTGACCTAGTGCCGAGAGCTATAGGACACGCGAGAACCGGGCAGTGCGGTAGCATAGTCGTGTGTGCAAATATGGCGGTTCTAGAGCCATGGAGCCATGGTTAAGGGCCATTCGGGTTCTCGGGCGGCAACAAACGCTATCTTTGGAGAGGCCAGAGGTGTCAAAATGCCTTAACCATGGTGCATCGGCATGCTTGACTTGGTGCCGGGAGCCGTAGGACGCGCATGAACCAGTGTGGCGCAAAGTCGTGTGTGCAAATATGGTAGTTCTGGAGCCGTGGAGCTGAGGCCGTAGGACGCGCAGGAACCAGCCGTGTGGCAGCAAAGTCATGTGTGCAAATATGGCAGTTCTGGAGCCGTGGAGCTGAGGCCGTAGGACGCGCAGGAACCAGCCGTGTGGAAGCAAAGTCGTGTGTGCAAATATGGCAGTTCTGGAGCCGTGGAGCTGAGGTTAAGGGCTGTTGAAGCTCTCGAGCTATGGCAAATGCTATGGTAGAGAGGCCAGAGATGTCAAGATGCCTTAACCATGGCGTACGGGCATGCTTGAATTAGTGCCGGGAGCCATAGGACGCGTTGGAACTGACCGTGCGGCAACTGGGTTGTGTGTGCAAATATGGCGCTTTGGAGCCGTGGAGCCGTGGTTAAGGGCCCTTTAGGCTCTCGGGTGATGGAAAACTCTATGGTGGAGAGGTGAGAGGCATCAAAATGGCTTAACCATGGCGTATGGGCATGCTTGACCCGGTGCCGAGCCATAGGATGCACGGGATCCGGCCGTGCGGCGGCACGGTCGTGTGTGCAAATATGGAAGTTTTGGAGTCATGGAGCTCGGTTAAGGGCCGTTCGGGCTCTCGGGTGATGACAAACATTGTGGTGGTGAGGCCGGAGGCATCAAAATGCCTTAACTATGGCATACGGTCGTGCTTGACCTAGTGCCGAGAGCCGTAGGACACGCGGAACCGGTTGTGCGGAGCATAGTCATGTGTGCAAATATGGCGGTTCAAGAGCCGTGAAGCCATGGTTAAGGGCCATTCGGGTTCTCGGGCGGCAACAAACGTTGTGGTGGAGAGGCCGAGGGTGTCCAAATGCCTTAACCATGGCACATGGGCGTGCTTGACTTGGTGCGAGGCACCGTGAGGACGCGCAGGAACCGGCCGTGCGGCAGCAAAGTCGTGTGTGCAAATATGACAGTTCTGGAGCCATGGAGCCGAGGTTAAGAGCCGTTCAGGCTCTCGAGCAGGGGCGGAGCTACAGGGTATGCTGTATATGCTACAGCATACCCTGCAATCCCACCGTGTATAGGAGTAGATATAGGTATTCTGTTATTAAAAAAATAAAAATGCTAAACTGGACGGTATGACTCCGTGAGGCACAATGCATACGCGTCCGAGCGAGCCAGCAAGCGAATTGACTGAATTGTGAAATCGACCATCAGGCCCAGTGGCAGACACGCCGGCCGGCCCATGCGAAATCATGAAATCGATGATACATCAGGAGGACGATAGCTTCAAAAGGTCTGGAAAGTATTGTTCATCCCTCAGTTAATCTTGTTCATAAACAAAGAGACATAAAGTGCACGATATGTTTATGAACTTCTCAAATTGGTATTGCTTCTACCCGTGGCAACAAGTGGTGTTGGAAGTTGGAACAATATTTTCTGCTTTGGTTTTAGTGAAAACAAAAAGGCAAAATAAGATGGGAGATAGTCTTCTCTTTGATGATTGTCTCGTCACTTTCATTGAGCGAGATATATTCTTTGAAGTTGATAAAGATGACATAATTGAGATATGTATGTCCCTTTAAAAGCGTCGAATAAACTCATCATTAGTAAAATAACATTGCAAGTATCTCGGTGCTCCATTATACATATATTTGAATTATGTGTCCGGCTTTTGAAACTATTTATATTGAATTTAATGGATACGGTTTCTATGTAGTCAATGAATTTAAACCTTATTACCGAATTGGAAAATGGATTTACCAAATGTATATGAAATTTTTTGAGAAGCATACCACGATCTAAAATCCTAGATTCGCACTTGCTCTTGAGCGATGGCAAACGCTATGGTAGAGAGGCCGAGGTGTCAAAATGCCTTAACCATGGTGTACGGGCATGCTTGACTCGGTCTTAGGGAGCCATAGGACGCGTTGGAACCGGCCGTGCGGCAAAGATGGTCGTGTGTGCAAATATGGTAGTTTTGGAGCCGTGGTTAAGGGCCCTTCGGGCTCTCGGGTGATGGAAAACTCTATGGTGGAGAGGTCGAGGGCATCAAAATGGCTTGACCATGGGGTACGAGTATGCTTGACCCGGTGCCGAGAGCCATATGATGCACGGGATCCGGCCGTGCGACAAACGTCGTGTGTGCAAATATGGAAGTTACGGAGTCATGGAGCTATGGTTAAGGGCCGTTCGGGCTCTCGCGTGATGACAAACATTGTGGTGGTGAGGCCGAGGTGTCAAAATGGCTTAACTATGGCATATGGTCATGCTTAACCTAGTGCCGAGAGCTGTAGGACACGCAGGAACCGGCTGTGCAGTAGCATAGTCGTGTGTGCAAATATGGAAGTTCTAGAGCTGTGGAGCCATGGTTAAGGGCCATTCGGGTTCTTGGGTGGCAACAAACGCTCTGGTGGAGAGGCCAGAGGTGTCAAAACGCCTTAACCATGGTGCATGGGCATGCTTGACTTGGTGCGAGGAGCCGTAGGACGCGCAGGAACCGGCCGTGCGGCAGCAAAGTCGTGTGTGCAAATATGGTAGTTCTGGAGCCGTGGAGCCGAGGTTAAGGGCCGTTCAGGCTCTTGAGCAATGGTAAACGCTATGGTAGAGAGGCCAGAGGTGTCAAAATGCCTTAACCATGGCGTACGGGCATGCTTGACTTAGTGCCGGGAGCCATAGGACGCGTTGGAACCGATCGTGCGGCAGCATGGTCGTGTGTGCAAATATGGCAGTTTTGGAGCCGTGGAGCCGTGGTTAAGGGCCCTTTAGGCTCTCGGGTGATGGAAAACTCTATGGTGGAGAGGTGAGAGGCATCAAAATAGCTTAACCATGGGGTACGAGCATGCTTGAACCGGTGCCGAGAGCCGTAGGATGCACAGGATCCGGCCGTGTGGCAGCACAGTTGTGTGTGCAAATATGGAAGTTCTGGGGTCGTGGAGCTGTTGTTAAGGGCCATTTGGACTCTCGGGTGATGACAAACATTGTGCTGGTGAGGCCAGAGGCGTCAAAACGCCTTAACCATGGCATACAGTCATGCTTGACCTAGTGCCGAGAGCTATAGGACACGCAGGAACCGGCTGTGCGGTAGCATAGTCGTGTGTGCAAATATGGCAGTTCTAGAGCTATGGAGCCATGGTTAAGGGCCATTCGGGTTCTCGGGCGGCAACAAATGCTGTGCTGGAGAGGCCAGAGGTGTCAAAATGCCTTAACCATGGCGCATGGGCGTGCTTGACTTGGTGCCAGGAGCCGTAGGACGCGCAGGAACCAACCGTGTGGCAGCAAAGTCATGTGTGCAAATATGGCAGTTCTGGAGCCATGGAGCTGAGGCCGTAGGGCGCGCAGGAACCAGCCGTGCGGCAGCAAAGTCGTGTGTGCAAATATGGCAGTTCTGGAGCCGTGGAAATGAGGTTAAGGGCTGTTCAGGCTCTCGAGCTATGGCAAACGCTATGGTAGAGAGGCCAGAGATGTCAAGATGCCTTAACCATGGCGTACGGGCATGCTTGATACTCGGGAGCCATAGGACGCGTTGGAACCGATCGTGCGGCAACGTGGTTGTGTGTGCAAATATGGCAGTTTTGGAGCCATGGAGCCATGGTTAAGGGCCCTTCAGGCTCTCGGGTGATGGAAAACTCTATGGTGGAGAGGTCAGAGGCATCAAAATGGCTTGACCATGGGGTACGGGTATGCTTGACCCGGTGCCGAGAGCCATATGATGCACAGGATCCGGCCGTGCGGCAGTACAGTCGTGTGTGCAAATATGGAAGTTCTGGAGTCATGGAGCTATGGTTAAGGGCCGTTCGGGCTCTCGGGTGATGACAAACATTGTGGTGGTGAGGCCAGAGGTGTCAAAATGGCTTAACTATGGCATATGGTCATGCTCAACCTAGTGCCGAGAGCTATAGGACACGCAGAACCGTGTGCGAGCATAGTCGTGTGTGCAAATATGGCAGTTCTAGAGCTGTGGAGCCATGGTTAAGGGCCATTCGGGATCTCAGGCGGCAACAAACACTATGGTGGAGAGGCCAGAGGTGTCAAAACGCCTTAACCATGGTGCATGGGCGTGCTTGACTTGGTGCGAGGAGCCATAGGACGCGCAGGAACCGGCCGTGCGGCAGCAAAGTCGTGTGTGCAAATATGGCAGTTCTGGAGCCGTGGAGCCGAGGTTAAGGACCGCTCAGGCTCTCAAGCGATGGTAAACGCTATGGTAAAGAGGCCAGAGGTGTCAAAATGCCTTAACCATGGCGTACGGGCATGCTTGACTTAGTGCCGGGAGCCATAGGATGCGTTGGAACCGATCGTGCGGCAGCATGGTCGTGTGTGCAAATATGGCAGTTTTGGAGCCGTGGAGCCATGGTTAAGGGCCCTTTAGGCTCTCGGGTGATGGAAAACTCTATGGTGGAGAGGTGAGAGGCATCAAAATGGCTTAACCATGGGGTACGAGCATGCTTGAACCGGTGCCGAGAGCCGTAGGATGCACAGGATCCGGCCAGTACAGCGACGATCGTGTGTGCAAATATGGAAGTTCGGAGTCGTGGAGCATTGTTAAGGGCCGTTCGGGCTCTCGGGTGATGACAAACATTGTGGTGGTGAGGCCGAGGCATCAAAATGCCTTAACCATGGCATACGGTCGTGCTTGACCTAGTGCCGAGAGCTGTAGGACACGCAAGAACCGGCTGTGCGATAGCATAGTCGTGTGTGCAAATATGGCAGTTCTAGAGCTGTGGAGCCATGGTTAAGGGCCATTCGGGTTCTCGGGCGGCAACAAATGCTGTGGTGGAGAGGCCAGAGGTGTCAAAACACCTTAAACATGGTGCATGGGCATGCTTGACTTGGTGCCAGGAGCCGTAGGACGCGCAGGAACCAGCCGTGTGTTGACGGTCGTTAAGTATCAATTTTATACCGTCAACGCAGCAAGAGAAAGGACTAATATGAGTTCACCTATTAGATATAGGGGTTACACCGACGTAATTCCATGAGTTTTGGTGATTGTCTATTTCGCGGGGGTTATCGAAAAGAGAACCAAAGGAGGCCCACATGTCATGATTACATAGAGATAAAGACCGAACGGGTAAAATTGTATATTCTAGAAGACTCCAGAAGGTGACACCTGAAAGCGGGGGCCCACCTGGCAGGCTGGCCAGTCGGCCGCCCAAGGGGGGGAGTCGGCCGACTCCCCACCTCAGCCAATGGCGTTGAGTCTCGCGGATCCTGCCTCCACCGCCTTTGAGGATGAATAATTATCGTCCATTTAGGTCGGTTTGATCCGAGGGCTATGGTTCATCCTAGGGGGCTATATATTCGAGCCCCCGGCCCCGGGTAAAACCCTAATTCATTCAAGAGTTCATTCTCTCATCGAATTCGGAGAAGCGAGCCACCATCTCAATTAGAGCTCCATAGTTTAGTAGCATAGCTACATAGGAATAGATCTAGAGGGAATCAAGCCTAGCTTGGAGTCCGGATCTGTCGGAGTTCTCAGTAATTCCCCTCTACATTCTTGTAATATTCATCATTGTTCGTGATACTATGAGTAGTACTTTATTCTATTCTATTATATCAGACCTGACTTTGCTCTATTTAATTATGTTCTCAATTATATTGTTCTTAGTCTACTTTGATTATATGTTTAGCATAGTTGGACTAGAATTATGTTTATGCATAGGATCGTATAGCGCTTGCTCATTAGATCGATGGGTGAGTGGTAAATATTGTGTAGGCGTGGTGCCTAGACCGTATTTATCTCGCGATTGCACCCTATATTCCGGATCGTGAGGTAGATCGTGGGGATGGGCCTGTTGAGTCCTTTGTAGCCCTTCTCCCGAGTATAGGTCTAGCGAACAAACCTATTACATTGAAGTCATTGCTATGTCTCTTGTCTTCTCGGTAATATCACTATCCATAGATGTAACCTTTTCCCGCCATGATTGCTAGATGTTCTTGCACTAATCATTGTATGCTTTGACTTTATAGTTAGAATAACATAGGATTATACCCTAGATCGTCCTAGTCCATGCTAGTGTTATAAGCTTAGAGTGCTAAGTTGAGATGGCTTATTACTATTATTTTATGTGGCTAAATGCTCTCATTTATCTTACGTCATTTATCATTCATTCCTATATTTTATGTGACACTTACCCCGTATGAGATGATCGATACGTACAAGGTTAAGCTCTCCATTATCGCATGTGCATTGCTCATCACTCATTATCTAGTGCATTCCCTTCCCGGTGGTAAAATTATAAATAACGATACCCGGATTACTCCTGGTTAAAATGCTACGATGATATATTCGTGCGCTATGCGGAACCCTCCTTATTTCGTTGCACTTAATAGACATCAACAAGCATTTTTGGCGCCGTTGCGGGGAAGGCCGAAAGCCAATGGATAATGAGCAGCATTGCACTAGATAATGTGATTGAGTTGTCTTTGTCATACTAACCCTTCTCTGAGGATTACCCTTGTTTTGTCTACTTGTGTATCTTATGTAGGGTAATCAAGACAATTCTTCCTGACAATTATATTGACAATCCAGAAGCTTTATTCAGGAAGGCCAGAAGCAAGTTGAAGAAGGCCAATCAATCATCATCATCAACTCAACTTGGAAGTTTGTCGGAAGCAGAAAGTCGACCTTTCGTTCGAGACTTGACACCAGCGTTTGAAGCCATGGCGAACAAGTCACTCCGTGAGTTCTCAGCTCCAACTACGGACAACATTCATACTGGGCCAGGTGCGGACATCGAAGGAGCTTTTGAGCTCAAGCACGCCGATCAACATGGTGCAAGCAAGCCGGTTACGTGGGAAGGCCCATGAAGATGCTAGTGCTCATCTCCAACACTTCCTGGAGATTTGTAGCACATTCACTATCAAGGATGTCCCCGGAGAGATGCTATACTACTTCGCCTCTTCCCATTCTCACTCTTGGGGAGAGCGGCGAGTGGTTCTATGCCAATAAGGAGAAGAATACTACGTGGGCACTATGTTCCACCAATTTCTTGGCGAAGTTCTTCCCCATGGGCAAGACAAATGCTCTTCGTGGGAAGATATCAAGCTTTCAGCAACACCATGATGAGACTGTCCTAGAAGCTTGGGAGCGCTTTCAAGATTACATCCTCGAGTGTCCTCATCATGGCATGGAGAATTGGCTGCTTATGCAGACATTCTACCATGGGCTCAGCAACAGCACACGTGAGACGATGGATGCCGCTGTGGAGGTGCATTCTTATCACTCACTATTCCTCGAGGCCCACTGACTCTTGTGGAGAAGATGGCATCCAACCAAGGTTGGAGTGAACAAAGAACTCGGACCCGCAAGAGGTGGAGGAATGCACCGGTGAAGGAGGTAGACATGCCGGTCCGCAAAATGGATCTGCTTAATGAAGAGGCTCGATGAGAGAGCCCCCGAGAGAAGAAAGAAGTCATGCACATACATGATGCTCGCATGACATGTGAAGAGTGTGGAGAGGCTGGGCACACGGGTGCTAACGCCCGGGCGAAGGAGGATGTGAACTACCTCAACAACAACAACAACAACAATTACTATCGTCCTCCCGAGCGGAATCAAGGTTGGAGTCACGAGAGGCCTAACTACTCGAGGCAATTATTCGGGCAATAATCAAGGTAACAACTCCTCCTACAATAATTACAACCAGCCGCCTTTGAGAGAGTTAGTCTTGAACCAAGGCAAGATGATGGACAATCTGTCCAAGAAGGCGACATCAAATGACAAGGTCCTAGAGACACTCGGCAATAGAATGGATGGCTTTTCCAATGCCATCAAGAGTCGCTTCCGGCTTCAACAAAATACTTGAGTCGCCGGTACAACGGCTTGTCAACCTTGCTCCCTCCGGTCAAGGTAAATTGGCGGGACAACCCGAAGAGCTCGAAACCGCAAATCTTTTTGATATATTCAATGTAGAAGATAGTCGGAGTGATCCATCGAAGGGGTCATGGATTGACTCAACTCGCCAATCAAGAAAGGCGATCCAGGAGACCAGTCATTCCGATCTCCATTGGAAGTACCAATTTCAATGAGGCAATCTGTGATTTCGGTGCAAGCATCAACATCATGCCAAGAGTGATATATGAGAAGCTATTCGATGCCCCTTAGCATACACAACCATGTGCTTGTAGCTTGCGGAGATCGGTCACTCCGTGTTCCTTTGGGAGTACTAGAAGATATATGTGTACGAGTAGGCAACTCGTATGTTCCGCAGACTTCGTGGTAGTGGATACGGGCGGTGATGAAAGCTCCCTATTTCGTGGGACAACCATTCTTGAACACCGGGAGCCATCATGTATGCCAACACCGCCAAGATCATCTTCAATATCAAGGGCAAGAGAGAGACCTTCTTCTTCAAGAACAGTCTTTGCCGGTTCCCGCACACCTTCATCAACGAACGTGAGAAGAAGAAGAATCCGGCTAAGAAGAGCAAGAACAAAGATAAGAAGACCAAGAAGACGGAGGCAAGAGGATGGTCACTGCTGCCCGGAGTCCATAAGGAGCATGACCACTTACTCGCATCCCCACGTCGATCAAGAAAGATGACCCAGTGTCCCAACCATTCAATGCTCCATCAATAGAAGCTCTTTAATAAAGGCATGCTCGTGACACCGGATCGGGCGTCAACATTATGGCCAAGGTAACCTATGAGTATCTATATGGCACTATGCCTTTGGAGCCCACCTATGCACGGTGAGATGGCGGATCGGACATTCCGCTTCGTCGAAGGAGAAGTGAAGGATGTCCTCATCCGATAGATGACCATTATGTCCCTACCTTGACTTCCTAGTCATCGATATGGGAGATGACTACGATCCTCCAATCATCCTAGGAAGACCATTCACGAATACCACCGAGCTATCATCTATATTGGAGACAGGAGAGATTCATTTCCACTTTCCCCCGAGAAGGTGCGCCGCTACTTCAACAATAATTATATAATCACCGAGGAACCCAAGAAGAGCAGAACAAGGAGAAGGCAGCGTACCGTCCGCTAGAACAAGAAGAACATCACTACGAGATGGATGGGGTGACTATGAGGAGAAGTGTCTAGATATGAAGATCGATACCACCGAAGAGAAGAACGTTGTAGAAGAAGAGGTGCTACCGTGAAGAGAAACAAGTGATCCAAGAAGCTTCCTCCTCAAGGTCATCCTCTCCAACAAAGAAGGTAGGGAAGGTAAAAGAAAAATCGAAACGATTTCAACACAAGAGGCGACATCATCAGGCGCCGGCCCAATGCGCCGCCCAAAAATGAGCGAACATGACAAGTCCGTTCGGAGGACTTAAAACCACCGAACGCCGCCAAGAGGTAACTTGGTATTTATCGCTATTCCCTTTTAGAATTGCATTTTTACCTTAGCATATTTATTTTTCTACTTGCATCCTTACTCTTTTATCTCGCACTAGAAAAAGAAAATAAAGATGTTTTGCATTTGCGTCCCGAAAATCATTAAGCCCCATGTGGATAATCATTCACCGTGGTGGCACAAAAATAATTTCTCATCATATTTATTTTTTCTCTGTCTGCATTCCTTAAATAATAAAAAGATAAAAATATTTCTTGTGATCTGTTAGAATGAGTTTTAAGTTAGGAAAGTTCTAGACAACCAAGGCCTAGAGGTTTTATCACTAACACTTAATCGGTTCCACAAGCTTTGTTGTCTATTTGAGCTTCACGAACATCAAGGATCAAGAAGAGCTAGCGAGCGAAGGACATCCAAAGTCCCCGTCATGAGTCTTCAGTCGTGACACTTGAATCTTGCCTCCACAAAGAACTATCTCGACACTCTGGAAGACTAGAACGTCTTCATTGCACTCGCGCAACATCGGACTATGTCAACATCCGGCTTGGGGAGGGCATCCCCCGTGTACCAAGCTAAGTGTTTCCAACTTATCTAATTATGCCTTGTTAAAGTATGTTAAAACAACTAAAAAAGATGCATAACCATAGAAACCCGTAAAAGATTTCCTTATTTATCTTTACTACTTTTGGAGAGCTCTTGCAACTGTGCTTTAAAAGTTATTCCTTAGAATAAACTCTACATGGAGATGATGAATAGTTGCTTTCGCCGTAATTCATTTCAAGTACCTAGTTTTCAACTTTGCACTCTCTCCGAGTTTTGGACACAACCGTTTAGACTTGAGATTTGCTACGGAACCCGAAACTTGTGGGTAGCGAACACTTGATCTAAGTCTAGGTGGTTGACGGTATGATATGGGAAGGTTTTGAGTCAGTGTCCATCTTGTTCTTTGAGATACTAGAGTTCTCGGAGAATTTATCTATGAAAATATTAAATTCCTACATGATGAGTTCCTTTATGATGAGAGTTCAAATTCCTACCACAGCCATATATTCATGCTTACTAGATTAGGAAAACCCATTTGTTTATATAGATCATATTGTAGGATTGAGTGTAGACTTTATAGGCATTGAGTGTGGTTATGCTTTGTGGACCCATAAGGAATCGTCATGTAGTTAAAGTCAATACTATGCTCTCCATCCATTGATCTATGCTACGTCCTCCGAAGCATGCACCCATTTTATAAATGTTACATTCATTTTGTGCTACTTCGTCCCTAGAAGTACCACCACATATAGATCCACATTCCCCACATATTGTGCTATCTCTAGGAGTACGCACTTCCATCATCAGGCCTATCTTGCTCCCGGAGATACGTACACTTATGTCAAGCCCTACACCGGAGTACGCATCCATCCATCCATCCACATATACATACACCATTCATTTTCACTTCATCCGAGAAAGTTTTATTCTAATGCTGGAGTGAACATCTAGAAATAATCATCAATAGTTCTATTTGCCTACATAAAAGCTACGGTCATTATCATTTCAAGTTGTACACTCCCAGATTTGCTAAAGTTTCATTTCCAGTAGGATTGGTTTGCTCTAAAAAAAAAGAAAGAAAGAAAAAAAAAAAGAAGAGAAAAAAAAAAGAAAGAAAAAAGTAGCCAAGTCCTTCCATTCAAGAAGTTTCCAAGAAGTTTTTGAGAAGTTCAAAAGTTTCAAAGCTGAGTCATGTTACCCCCAAAGGAGCAAGTGTAGAAGTAGATGTTCACCAAGCTTGAGTACCCCTCATAATCATTTCCTTATCACATCATCCTATCATCATCTTATCATCCATTCTTCTTCCTCATTCACATGCACATATGACTTTGTTATTTTTTAGTTCCTATTGGATCCATGTCTTAACTATGCAATATATGCAAGTGAGTTTGAGTGTCTCCCCACCTATGAGCTCCACATAAGCCTATTAGAAAGTAGGGGAGAGAGAGAAGGCACTTTTCACTATGCCTTAGTTCCACAAATACCACATATTTTGAGAGAAGAGAGAAGGCATACACTACTCATGCCTTGGAGAGGATCCGAGAAATACTACAAATGAGAGACTTGAAAGGTTTCATACAAGGAACTTTGAGTTTTATTTCAAAAAACTTTGCAAAAACTCGATAATAGTTGATCAAAGAGCGAGAAACATGGCGCTTGACTGATCGTTCTATCTTTCAACTACTCAAAGACCCAAGTGACGGTTACAAGCCCATGGTGAAAGGTAATATGAGTAAGTTTTGAGTCGGAATAGTTCACTCCTAATCCGGAGGAGAGTTCTTGTTTGAGCATGTGTACTTGTGAAGAATGAAAGCATTGTAGCAACTCCCGATCCATCAGGTCTATCTTTGCTCGGGACGAGCAAAAGGTAAGCTTGGGGGAGTTTGTTGATGGGTGGTTAAGTATCAATTTTTTATACCATCAACGCAGCAGAGAAAGGACTAATATGAGTTCACCTATTAGATATAGGGGTTACACTCCAATTCCACGAGTTTTGGTGATTGTCTATTTCAGCGGGGGTTATCGTAAAGAGAACCAAAAGAGGCCCACATGTCATGATTACATAGAGATAAAGACCGAACTAGTAAAATTGTATAATCTAGAAGACTCCGGAGCGAACCTCGGGGGCCCGCACGCGAGGCTGGCCGTCGTCGCCAAGGGGGAGTCTGCGGGCCTCCCCTCCACCAATGGTGGAGTCTCGCCGGGATCCCCGCTCCACCGCCTTGAGGATGAATAATTATCGTCCATTTAGGTCGGTTTGATCCAGAGGGCATGGTTCATCCTAGTAAAGGCTATATGTCAGGCCCCTGCCCCCGGTAAAACCCTAATTCTGTTCATTCAAGAATTTATTCTCTCCTCATCGGAATTCGAGAGAAGCCAGAAAGCCACCATCTCAATTAGAGCTCCATAGTTTAGTAGCATAGCTACATAGGAATAGATCTAGAGGGAATCAAGCCTAGCTTGGAGTCCGGATCGTCGGAGTTCATTAATTCCCTCTACATTCTTGTAATATTCATCATTGTTCGTGATACTATGAGTAGTACTTTATTCTATTCTATTATATCGGACGACTTTGCTCTATTTTGATTATGTTCTCAATTATATTGTTCTTAGTCTACTTTGATTATATGTTTAGCATAGTTGGACTAGAATTATGTTTATGCATAGGATCGTATAGCGCTTGCTCATTAGATCGATGGGTGAGTGGTAAATATTGTGTAGGCGTGGTGCTCAGACCGGTATTTATCTCACAGCGATTGCACCCTATATTAGGATCATGAGGTAGATCGCGGGAGTGACAGCCTTGAGTCCTTTGTAGCCCATCCCCTGAGTATAGGTCTAGCGGAACAAACCTATTACATTGAAGTCATTGCTATGTCTCTTGTCTTCTCTGGTAATATCACTATGCATAGATGTAACCTTTTTCCGCCATGATTGCTAGATGCTCTTGCACTAATCATTGTATGCTTTGACTTTATAGTTAGAATAACATAGGATTATACCCTAGATCGTCCTAGTCCATGCTAGTGTTATAAGCTTAGAGTGCTAAGTTGAGATGGCTTATTACTATTATTTTATGTGCTAAATGCTCTCATTTATCTTATGTCATTATTCATTCATTCCTATATTTTATGTGACACTTACCCTTGTATGAGATGATCGATGAGACAAGGTTAAGCTCTCCATTAATAGCATGTGCATTGCTCATCACCATTATCTAGTGCATTCCTTCCCAAAGAGAAAATATAAATAACGATACACGGATTACTCCCGGTTAAAATGCTACGTCGGTATTATCTCAGGCGCTATGATCCCTCCTTTATTTCGGTTGCACTTAATGTCGGGGATGACATCCTAACACCGAGTGGCGTTTAGAAATGTCAAGAGTCGTGTGTGCAAATATGGTCGTGTTAAATATGGCAGGAGCCATGGAGCCAAGGTTAAGGCCGTTCGGGCTCTTGAGCTATGGCAAATGCTATGGTAGAGAGGCCGGAAGGTGTCAAAATGCCTTAACCACGGCGTACGGCATGCTTTCTGACGCGCCGCTGTCGGGAGCCATAGGACACCTTGGGCTGGCCGTGGTAAAGATGGTTGTGTGTGCAAATATGGCGGTTTTGGGCCTGGGCTTGCGTGGGTTAAGGGCCTCGTGCTCTCGGGTGATGAAAACCTATGGTGGAGAGGTGAGAGGCATCAAAATGGCTTAACCAAGGTGTATGGGCATGCTTGACCCGGTGCCCGGAGCCATAGGATGCACAGATCCGGCTTTGCGCGGCACGGTCGTGTGTGCAAATATGGATGTTACGAGTCGTGGAGGCATTAGTTAAGGGCGTTCGGGCTCTCGGGTGATGACAAACATTGTGGTGGTGAGGCCGGAGGCATCAAAACGCCTTAACTATGGCATACGGCCATGCTTAACCTAGTGTCCGAGAGCTTTAGGACACGCGAGGGAATCGGGCGGGGTAGCATAGTCGTGTGTACAAATATGACAAGCTCTAGGAGCGTGAGCCATGTTAAGGGCCATTCGGGTTCTCTATGCAACAAACGCTGTGGTGAGAGGCTAGAGGTGTCAAAATGCCTTAACCATGGCGTACGGGCGTGCTTGACCTTGGTGCGAGGAGCCGTAGCACTCAGGAACTAGTCGGCGGCAAAGAAAATGTGTGCAAATATGGAAGTTCTCGGGAGTAATGGAGCCGTGGTTAAGGGCCGTTCGGGCTCTCGGGTGATGACAAACATTGTGGTGGTGGGAGAGGTGTCAAAATGCCTTAACCATGGCATACGGTCGTGCTTGACCTAGTGCTCAGAGCCAGGACACGCAGGAACCGGGCGTGCAGAGCATGGTCGTGTGTGCAAATATGGCAGGTTAGAGCCGGAGCCATGGTTAAGGGCCATTCGGGTTCTCGGCAGCAACAAACGCTATGGTGGAGAGGCCAAGTGTCAAAAATGCCTTAACCATGGCGTACGGGCATGCTTGACTCGCCGAGCCATAGGATGCGTTGGAACCGGCCGTGCGGCAAGATGGTTGTGTGTGCAAATATGGCAGTTTTGAGCCGTGGAGTCAGGTTAAGGGCCCTTCTGAGCTCTCGTGTGATGGAAAACTCTATGGTGGAGAGGTGAGAGGCATCAAAATGGCTTAACCATAAAGCACGAGCATGCTTGATCCTAGGTCCTCAGAGCCGTAGGATGCACAGGATCCGGTCCGTGCGGCGTCATCGTCGTGTGTGCAAATATGGTAGTTCTGTGAGTCGTGGAGCGTGGTTAAGGGCCGTCGTGCTCTCGGTGATGACAAACATTGTGGTGGAGAGGCTGGGTGTCAAATGCCTTAACCATGGCATACGTGTTTCTTGACTCTAGTGCCAAGAAATCAGATACGAAGAACCGGCTGGTGCGTTAGCATAGTCGTGTGTGCAAATATGGCAGCTTCGAGTCAGTGGAGCTGAGGAAGGGCCATTCGTGCCCTCAGCCATGGAAAATCATGGTAGAGAGGCCGAGGTGTCAAAATGCCTTAACCATGC